>BLSH010501599.1:517572-562505 GCA_018402905.1 Glandirana rugosa
TGCTATCAATCTATCCAATGAGAATCCAAGACAGCAGCTGTAGCTGCAGTCTAGCGATGTTGCAGGAGTGTCTCAGCTGCCCAGGACTCACCTCCTCATTGGCTGAGACAGCAGCTTGGCTCCCGCTGCTGTCAAAGTCACTCAGCCAATGAAAGGAAGAGGGCCTGGCTATGGCTGAATGGACACAGGGAGCTATGACTCGCCTCGGGTGCCCACATAGCAAGCTGCTTGCTGTGCGGGCACTCAACAGGAGAAATGGGCCAGGAGCACTGAAGAGGGACCCGAGAGTAGGCAGAGCTGGGCTGCTCTGTGCAATACCACTGCACAGGGCAGGTAAGTATAACATGTTTGTTATTTTTAACTAAAAAAAAACAAGACTTTACAATCACTTTAATTTTAATCAAATATAATGTATACATGGAAGGGCATGATCAAACAATTAACAATTGCACAGGTCTGTGTGTCCAGCATAAAGGCCTTACTTGCTCTTTAACCACTTGCTTACTGGGCACTTAATCCCCCTTCCTGCCCAGGCCAATTTTCAGCTTTCAGCACTCTCACAATTAGACAATTGTGCGGTCATGCTACACTGTACCCAAACTCATTTTTTATCACTTTTTCACACAAATAGTGATTTCTTTTGGTGGTTTTTAATCACTGCTGGGTTTTTTATTTTTTGCTAAACAAATTTAAAAACTGAAAATTTTGAAAAAAAACAAAAACAAAACCTTTTCATAAAAATTTTGGAACAGGTAATTTTTCTCCTGCACTGATAAGGCTGCACTGGTGGCCCCTGGTAGGCTGCACTGGTGGCCCCTGGTAGGCTGCACTGGTGGCCCCTGATGGGCTGCACTGGTGGCCCCTGATGGGCTGCACTGGTGGCCCCTGATGGGCTGCACTGGTGGCCCCTGATGGGCTGCACTGGTGGCCACTGATGGGCTGCACTGGTGGCCACTGATGGGCTGCACTGGTGACCACTGATGGGCTGCACTGGTGACCACTGATGGGCTGCACTGGTGACCACTGATGGGCTGCACTGGTGACCACTGATGGGCTGCACTGGTGGCCACTGATGGGCACTGGTTGGCAGCACTGGTTGGCATTGATAGGCGGCATTAGTGGGCACTGGTAGGCGGCATTGATGTGCACCTGTAGGTGGCACTGGTGGGCACTGCATAACAGCAGTGCCTCTCCGTTTGCGGGACCGATGTCCCTATGTCGGAAACCGGAGATCGGCTCTTTTTTTTTCCCTCACGCGATCTGTGTGAGGGGGAAAAAAATCTGAATACTGATCTTTTGTTAACATCACGTGATCAGCTGTCATTGGTTCACATCTGATCATGTGGTAAGGGGCCGGGATCAGCCCCTTACTCTATTTGTGATCAGCCGAGTCTTAATGACTAGGTGGTCACAGGGCATGCAGGCAGCTCATGCACGAGAGGATGTCTATTGACCAGCAGCAGCTGGTGTATAAGGGGCGCTTGGGCGTCGCCTCCCCGCCGCTGACAAGAAGGAAAAAAAAAAGTCAGCCCGGAGGAGAAGACAGTCCACTGCCAGCCAGGCTCCAGCCCGCTCACCACAAGCGCTGCCTCTGCACACTATCAGCCCGCTCTCCGCAAGCCAATCTCTGCCAGCCTGCCTATTAGATGGGGGTAGATGCGGGACTTGTCCCGACTTCGGGAGGGGGGGGGGCGCTGCGAGCCCCTATTTGGTGACTGTATACGCTATCTGGTGACTGTATACCATATCTGGGACCATGTATACCCCTATCTGGTGACTGTATACCCTATCTGGGACCCTGTGTACCGCTATCTGGCACTCTGTGTACCGCCATCTGGGGCTCTGTGTACCGCCATCTGGGGCTCTGTGTACTGCTATATGGTGACTCTGTATACCCCTATCTGGTGACGCTGTATACTGCTATATGGTGACTCTGTGAGTGTACACTGCTATCTGGTGACTCTGTATGCCCCTATCTGGTGATGCTGGACTGTATACTCCTGACACAAGGGGTGGAAGCTATAAGGGGTGGGGCTTATGTGAAGTTGGAGGGGTCAAAAAGGAAGGGCGGGGTCTGGCGCCCCCCATCCTAAAATTTCACCAACCGCCACTGCTATTGGCGCCCTCCTTTCAATTAAGGCCCGCACTGTAGCCGTCATTCAGCTATAGCGTGGGTGGGAACTGGTTAATGTTTTGCACAGGGGACTACTTTGGCAGAAATATGGTTATCCTTTAATCCAGTTCTGTATTGTTTAAAAATGTATTTAAACTTTCTGTTGAAACTTAAAATGAGTTTAAACTAGCATAGATAACTTTCTGTAATCCTCTGCTCAAACTAGGGGCGTAACCTGTGGACCAATCAGCTTCTACTGCATTGCATGGTTCTCTTTTACACCAGAGAATTTGCTGACAGGAGGAGAGAAGTGGAAGAGAAGTACAGCCAAAACTCATTTGGCTATACTTCTCCTGTTACCCCTTTTTTCTTGTGATGTGTCAGAGCTGGTCCTAGCAGGGGAAAGATCACCACCATATGGTCGGAATTCACCCAGATGACTGGACCGGCACCCGGTTCAACCTCTCAGCGAGCTGCTGATCCAGCTGCTTCTACCTCCAAAGTCCAACATTCCATTGAGTGCTGGCGTGGGGGGAGGAGCAGAGCAGAGAGCCAGTGAATGACAGTCTCCAGCTCTCTGCTCACGGAGCACTGAGAACTGAGCGATCAGAGGTCTTTGGTCGCTTAATTCTCAGTCTTAGAGCTGACAGGGGGACAGATGCAGCATTGAACCGATGCTAGGTTTACCTAGGTAAGTATAATTTCTCAAAAAAAAAAAAAAAAAAAAGCTATTTTAATGGTGCTGCTCTTGTCTTCTGTATCCAATCAGTCTAACAAGCATACATGAATCATGTGACTGGCTGCCCGGAGGTAAAACCGTTTACAAATATTTTTTGGGGGGGGATTTAGCTGTCTGCCTAGAGTTCTGTTTAAAACAAAGCACCGGATCAGAAACCAACTGTAAAAAAAAAATGTTTTTTTTTTTTTTACAAAGTGTGTCATTCTTTTCATAAAGCTTGGGGCTCTATACCATTTTCCTGATCGTGTAGATTCATCTCTAATTTCTGTTCTAATGGTGTTTGGTGTAGCAGAAAAAGAACCATTAAAATTCTGAATGAGTTGGAGGCAAGCCTTGTATATGGATTGTTTAACTGTGCTGTCATTCTTAATATCCACCGTACAGTCCTTTTTTATAGAATCTACATTTGATTGCAACACCTCTAAACATATCGAATTATTAGCTTTTATATTGACTGTTATAAATGGGATTATTGTATTCTATCGATTGAAGTAATCGACCTAACCTATAGAGAGGCTCTTCTTATGCTTATTTTGTGAAATTTAAGCTAATGCAACAGCAGTCATGCTTTTGGTAGGGTTTCATGTTTTATTGTAATCAATTATTTGCTATTGATGTCTCATTCAATAGATCGAGACCGTTTTCAGCTGGGCACGCTTTCTCACACACTGAATGCTAAGGCTTCTGGTTACTTGGAGTTATCTGCCTGGCCAGAAGAAGCACCCGATCCTTCTGTGCGAAATGTGGAAGTCATTGAGCCGGTGAGCATCTTTTAAACAGGATTTGTAGAAAAACATTACTGGGAGGTGATGATACTCATGTGATCCCCCCCCCCCCCCCCCAATCCCCAACTACAACTAAAGCCCAGATTCAAGAGTTTATAACATGCATGAAACAAGTTTAGAATATAAAGATATTTTTGTCTTTTGTTTGTGTATTTTCCTCAGACTGGAGAAGACTTAGAGACATGCATCACATTTGTTTGCAGTAAGACTTCTCAAACAAATGCCTTGGTAACAATTACACAGGCTGTCCTCAAAAAATGGGAACTTGAATACCATTGTTGCATTTCAGTTGTCAGTTGGATCAGTCTATATTTTTCTTTTGCATGATCTCTAGCAACTGATGTTAGAAGCCTGGGTTCCTCATTGCTTACTGAGATCAACCCACTGCTAGGAAGTAGGTAGACTTTTGCTTGTTATAGGTATATCTCTCAGTTTTGTATTGTATTCCTATAAGTGTGTATGTAAAGCATTTTTTATGGTAAAAGCACATTTCATTATCATACATCACGTAACACAAGAGTGAGGCTATTCATTACTGGGTTATACTTCATCTCCAGGTGAATGGACACTGGTAGACCAAAGGTCTTTGGACAGGAAGTGATCCCCTATATAACCCCTTCCATACAGGAAGTACTTCAGTTTTTTACCAGTGTCTGCAAGGTGGATGGGCACATTTATTTGAGCTCTCTCTCGAGCTCCAGGTCTTGAAGTCCCAGCATGGTTCTAAAGTGAATCAAGGGATTGAACGATCGGATCCATTTGAAACAAGCTTATATGCTTAGTTAAATGGTACCCGAGCCTTGCAAAGAAGACGCAAGGATCTGGCGATGTTTTGCATGTAATGCGACCTCCAGGCGCTGGAGCCTGCGTAGTGGAATCCTGGACACCACAGAGTTAAGGCATTCCTGCAGGGTGCTGTACAGGTCCAAGGAATGGACCCTAAAACATGAAAAGGGTACCCAGGCCTTGAAGGTCCTCAAGTGACAGTAACCTGTCGTGATGGGTGAAGATTGGGATCTTGGTTTCTAAGGCTGACCTGCGTCTGGGTGGGTAAGTGAAATCCCCCCCTTATTTACTTATTGTGGGGTTCCCCATGAGTGTAACAATCTGTCAATGTAGCTAAGGCTGGACACCTGTGTAGCGGTGACCGCAGGGGGGAGTTTGGGCTAGTTGCTGGCGTTTGAATTGGAGTACCTTTTTGCTGTTGTCTTTTGCTGTTTTACCTTATGGAGAGTTTGCGCACAGAGGTGCGCCATTGTGCAGCTTGGATCGCCGCGGTGCACATGCGTTCGCCAGAGTGCACAATCATTCGTGGCTGCTGGGTGGCCATGGTGCAAGCGGCTAGCCACGCAGTACGCACTGTGTACACCGAGCCGTGCATGCACCGTAGCTCTAAGATAGCGCACGGGCATTCGTTCGTGCACATACACAGTCACGTGTGTCCGTGACCGCATGCATGCGAGAACATCACAACGCACAGCCATCTTATTTAAGCAGTAAATGGCTGTCATGCAGCGCTTCCAGGGGACCACTATGGGACACCAAGTAGGCTCTGTGCAATTCACTTTAAAGCAACTCATTCCTCCTTACCCGGGTCACGTGAGTAACCAGGTGTTGGTTGGCAGGCTAAAGTGCTTAGCAGGATTGTTGCATAGGGGCTTGGTGAGCCCTATTAAAGGGTCGCCCTTCTGGGGTAAAATACTAAACCCAGGTACTCCCTTTTTTGTGGCTTGCAATGTCTTCAGAAAAGAGGAGCGGGGTTAACACTACAGGGAAGGGCACACCTATGTCATCAGTAGCTCCTGAGGAGTCTAGTCGCAACCCTAGTGTTGTATCCCCTGAGAGACCAGAGGCTTCCGTGCAATCTGAGCTGTTGTGCCTATCTGTTATTGTGCCTACAGTCAACGCTACTGCTTCACCCTTTATCACCAAGGATGAACTGTCCTCAGCCCTAGCCGGGTTAGAGCACGGGATTGCTGGCATGATTGCCTCCATCCCACAGGGTGGCAAGAAGCCTGACAGATCCCCCTCCCCTGAGCCCCCTAATTAGGAGCAGGAATGGGTTGAGGAAGGGGAAGAGCTAGATGCTAAGGGCTTCTTCTCCTCTTTGGGGTCCCTCAAGCCTCCTCTTGGAACAAGCAGTGTAGGCTTATTAGGAACATCCTGACAGGATTTTTGTTACTCCTAAGAAGTTTTCCCTTTTATATCCTATGGAGGAAAAGTTTGTTAAGAAATGGAGCATACCAGCTGTTGGTGCGGCAGTCTCTTCCTTAAACAAGAACTTAACTTGTCCAGTGGATAAAGCACAGGGCTTAAAAGACCCTGTTGACAAGAAACTGGAGTCATTATTAAAGGCTTCCTTTTCTTTGGCCAATTTGGCTATTCAGCCAGCTGTCGCAGCGATTGGAGACTGCCTTTCCTTAAAGGATCAGGTCAGACTGCCTGACAGGCCTAACCAGGAGGATGATCCTGCTGAAATAGGGAGCATATTCCTCAAGCGCTGTGTTTTGCTGTAGATGCCTTAAAGGGATACTTCATCTTCAGGTGAATGGACACTGGTAGACAAAGTCTTACACAGGAAGTGATCTCCTATATAACCCCTCCCATACAGGAAGTACTTCAGTTTTGTAGCAACCCCTAATCCCCTAATCCTCCTGTGTCCCGTGATGTATTCAAAGAAAAAGGATTTTACAGGTAAGTAAGACGAAAATATCCTATTTTCTTTATCATACATCACAGAGCATAGAGTGAGGCTATTATTCATTACTTACTGGGATGTCCCTGAGCAATAGCCTTAGGGGAGGGAGACGCCCTGCCAAACAATAGCCATCAGACTTTATACGGCAGCCCGCAGTACACTGGGACTGAAAGCCAAATTCAGGAGGTCATCCAAACATCTGAGCACCAAGATGCTATGGCAACCCCGAAGGGCAGTGCCACAAACTGAAAATGACGTTTGGTGAATTTATTAAAAAAAAAAAAAAATAATAATAATTAAAAAAAAAAAAAAAAAGTATACATAGGCTTTGCTAAATATTTTGTTGAAGCACCTTTGGCACCAATTACAGCCTCAAGTCTTTTTGAGCTTTGAGTATAATGCTACAAGCTTGGCACATCTATTTTTGGGCAGTTTCTCCCTTTCTTCTTTGTAGGACCTCTCAAGCTCTATCAGGTTGGATGGGGAGCGTTGGTGCACAGCCATTTTCAGATCTCTCCAGAGATGTTCATTCATGTCTGGACTCTGGCTGGGTTGCTTAAGGACATTCACAGAGTTGTCCCATAGATACTCCTTTGCTATCTTGGCTGTGTGCTTAGGATCATTGTCCTATTGGAAGATGAACCTTTGCCCCAGTCTGAGGTTCAGAGCTCTCTGGAGCAGGTTTTCATCAAGGATGTCTCTGTACATTGCTGCATTCATATTTCCCTCGATCCTGACTAGTCGTCTAGTTCCTGCTGCTGAAAAATAACCCAACAGCATGCTTCACTGTTAGGATGGTTTTGGCCAGGTGATGAGGAAGAGGGTTCTCCCTCGAAACGCATAAGCCTAGCCGTTGCAGATGCCTTCTGGTCCCCTTGCACCATTGGAATACTCCAGCGGTCCTAGAGGTGCTAGCGTGTGATTATGTGCTGACATGTGCGCATACAACATACGTTTGTGAGTATCCTGTACATCTTTTGTCTTTCAATAAAATACCTTTTAATGGAATTGCACTAGGTCGGTGTGCCCTTCTCTTGTTTTCATTGTCTTTCAGTATATTTGGATACCCATGGCCTTGTGAGGGCAGCAAGACTTTGCTTTGACAATAACAATTGGCTACACATCCTTCCCTAGAGCTTTACACCTGCGCGCAGGTGAGTTACTGTTTTCAGGGGATGAGTGGTGCCTGGTTTCCTCCAGACATGACTCTTGCCATTCAAGCCAAATCATTCAATCTTTGTTTCATCAAACTAGGGCATTTGTTTCTCATGGTCTGAGAGTCCTTCAGGTGCCTTTTGGCAAACTCCAGGTGGACTGTTATGTGCATTCTACTGACTAGTGGCTTCCGTCTAGCCACTCTACCATACAGGCCTGATTGGTGGAGTTCTGCAGAGATGGTTATTCTTCTGGAAGGTTTTCTCTCTCCACAGAGAAATGCTGGAGTTTGGCAGGGTGACCATTGGGTTCTTGGTCACCTCCCTGACTAAGGCCCTTCTCCCCGACCACTCAGTTTGGCCGCTTGACCCGCTCTAGTTAGAGTCCTGGTGGATCCAAACTTCTTCCATTTACGGATGATGGAGGTCGCTGCACTCATTGGGAACTTCAATGCTGCAGAAATAGTGGCACTTGACCCAGATCTGTGCCTCAATAAAATCTTCTTTCAGAGGTCTACAAACAATTCCTTGGACTTTGTGGCTTGATTTGTGCACTGGCATGCACTGTTAACTGTGGGCCCTTGTAGAAACATCTCAAGGATGATCGGTGGAAACATGATGCACCTGAGCTCAATTTTGAGTGTCATGTCAAAGGCTGTGAATACTTAGGTACATGTGATTTTTATTTATTTTTTTTTGTTTTTTATGTTTAATACATTTGCCATAGATTTCAAACAAACGTCTTTCATGTTGTCATTATGGGGAAATATTTGTAGAATTGTGAGTAAAATAATGAATTTAATCAATTTTGGAATAAGGCTGTAACATAAAATGTGGAAAAAGTGAAGGGCAAGCAGTAGCACTGGTTGGTAATTCAAGAACACTGCCATCAGGATATCAAAACACCTAGTTTGTTCTTTGAACTTTTGTACTCCTTTTAAACAGTCCATCAGCGCATTTCAGTGAATTTATTAATCATTTTTCTGGCTCATCTAAGTGCAGTCTAAATATGACTTTACCATATCTCCCTCGCCCACTCTAGCAATAAAAAAATATGCGATCTGCCACCTTCTTGCCCTCTCCACCTTTTGTAGAATATTTTCAGCAGACTTCACAGCGTAAATTGTTTTGAAGGAGAAAGTAATTTGTCAAATTAAAACACTTTAAGGCATCATCTGTATCTACTAAGAGAAAATCTGTGTTTACAGCTTCTCTGTCAGACTCTAAAAACTTCACCCTTGCCAAATCAGTTTTTTTTTTTCTGTGTCTAAAAATGTAATGGTTTCTTTTGAAATTTGAATTTGCATGATGATATTTTTTAGATTGTATTGAACAGATGACTAGTTGCACAAATGTGTGCGTAGTTGAAACTTAATAAAATGAAAGCATTGTTTTCTGAGGTAATCTCATAGGCAAGCCATGTGACCCAGCGATGTCCATAGCAAGAGACTTCATAGGATTTAAAAGCTTTCTTATAGGGCCAATGGCTTATGTAAGTAGAGACCATCCACATGGGCCCAGCGATGTCTATAGCAAGAGACCTCTTAGGATTTACCCTAGGTTCACAGCTATGTGTTTTTTTTTACTGTGTTTTGCAGTTTGCAGAAACACACTACAGTCCATTTAACATAGTTTCCTATGGGTTTAGTTCACATCTGTGTGTTTTGCGTCATTGCGTTTTTTTTGGAAAGGTCAGGGACTTTTTATTATCACTGCAGTGTGCATTTTACATGCAATGGACTTAAATGGAGCCGCACCAGAAACGCAAGGTTTTTATGCGGTTTTACTTCGATTTTGATGCAATTTGCATTTTTAAATCTGCCTAGCAACAAGTCGTCCCCCCCCCCCCCCCCCAACCCCATAAAAACCGCTAAATGCGGTTAAATACGCGGTTTAAAAATGCAGAAAGCACATCCGCATAGGTGTGAACCTAGACTTAAAAGCCTTCTTTTAGGGCTAATGGCTTATGTCAGTAGAGACCAGCCACATGGGCCCAGATATATGTCAGTGGCAAAGCATACCAAGCTGTGATGTCACAGAATGCAAGCAATTTAGACCTGTGATGTCACTAGAGGCAAGTCGCCTGGCCCCCCTGTTGTCACTAGAGGCAATCCTTATGGTCCCCATTGCCAAGGAACAAGCTGTGTGTATGGTTTATCATTGTGTCTTTGTCTTACATTTCAATGCATACTCATTAATCTATTTTCCCTATTTTAGTCCAAACAATGGGGACCCTTGGAAGGAAAGATGAAAAAAGAGAAAGCATCATTAGAAAAGTTCTATTCAGATCCTGAGGAAGAGGAGGAAGCATCTGCAACCTCCAGTGGTAAATAATTGTGGTTCACAATGTTCAGGTTCTAACTGAGCATCTTACAGAAATCTTATTTGTTTCAAAACACATTTTTTCTTATTTTCTCCTAATAAACTGGGGACATCACAGAGGCGACCTGTACAGTCTGCCCAAAAAAGAAATTCTCATTGCTTATCCAGCTTTTCCTCACTATAAAGGTCATATGGCAGCTAAGTTTGGTAGCTGATATCTTCGAGTAGGCTGCAGTAGAGTATACTAAGGTGCTTTTAGTTTGCATTTTGTGCCGGGACATGTAGCTCTTCCTCTGTGTTTGCCCAACACTGTAATGTATGGTGTGTTCCATCACATAGAAATGAGTACATAATTTGTTCTAAAAAGTGTTTGTCTTAAAACACGTTATTATGAGAGGTTTATTTCATTTTAAGTATTAAAATCACTCCTTTGCCACATCCGTAAATTGTGAGAACAAAAAGAAAAAGCAACTAGAGATTCAGACTTTAGAGGCAATTGGACCACATATTTTTAAAAACCTGTATTTTTTGGTTATACATATAGTATGCACAGTAGAAAAGAGCAAAAACACTAGACTTATACACAAGTTAAAAACATGACATCATATGTGCATAGACCATAGGCCATAGTGGCCAATCATGGTGGAAAAAATTTGTTCACTATCTAAAATGAGTGAGGCCATGTGTTTCAACGCATTTCGCTGAATCGATTAGTCGGGACAGGTTTATTTCATTAAAATAAACAAAATGCTCCTGCGCTCGAAAGATAGCCATAGTGGAAATGGAATAAGGAGACACAAATCACATCACCACATCGGCTGTGCTGCCATTCTCAGCAGGTCAGGGGGGACCCAGAAACGACTCTAGAAGAAAACAAGGACAGAAGACGCACCAGCCTTGCGTATTACCTTTGTAACACTGAGAATTTATTTAGAGTAAAATTACATACTCACAAACGAGTGTTAAAATCAGACACATCAGACCGTTGTCGTCTCTATATCTCCATCTATCGGTGGCTTATGACACAAGGCCGACCAGGACGTTTGACAAATGGAAGGCGGACATACCGGACTTGACAGAGGAACAGTGGGAGGAGTGTGTAATCTCCTTTATACCTACCATGATAGCGACAAAAGACAGATTCATACAGCTAAAGTTCCTCCACAGGGCCTATTATACCCCCCACAGGATGGCTGGTATTTACCCTCAGGTTTCTCCTGAGTGCACGAGATGCCAGGCAGATAGGGGTACTTTTTGGCATATGGTGTGGCTTTGCCCTAACCTGCAGCCATACTGGGAGGGAGTGGCAGGAATCCTGGGTGAGGTGTGTGGGGTCCCGGTGTTGAAGGACCCCCTGGTTCTCCTCCTGAACCACTTAGAAGATTTGCAGGTGGATCGCTATACTGCACTTTGCATGCGACTGTCCCTTTTTTATGCCAGGAGAGAAATCTTGATAAACTGGCGCTCTAGGTGCCCTCCTACCTGTGCCAGCTGGAAACAGTCGGTCAACTCGGCCCTCCCATTGTATAGATTAACTTATGAAGGTAGACAATGTCCTCAGAAGTTCGATAAGGTATGGTCGAGATGGATGGAAGTGTGTGGCTGAGGATGCACTGGGGGAGTGGTGGGGGGAGCGGGGCCGCCGGAACTGGCTTCGGTGGCTCCTCTCCTCCCGACATGGCTTCCCCCCTCCCCCCCCCCCCCGCCGCCCCGGGGCCCTGTCTCCGGGGGTGGGGTTGTTTGATGGAGGGATGAGGGTGGAGGTTGACTACCCAGAAGGGTAAAATGATACTGTCTATTCAAGTGGGAATCGATGCTGAAAAAGTACCTGCGGGCTTTGTGGTGAAGAGGGGTGACTCTCGTTCCCCCCCCCCCATTTTCCTTTATCTCACTCTACTTTTACTAATACCACTAATGTATAACATGTATGTTGTTCCTGTGAAACCTGCTACGTTGCCTTATGGAATCTAGTCTGAAGTTTATGTGTCGGATGCTACTTTTACCCTGCCGACTGATGACAATCTACTGTATCTTATAATGGACGTAATTTAAACAATGCATGGATTTTTACTGTTTGTGCTTCTGATTTGTACAATAAAAACCTACCTGTTAAAAAAAAAAAATCAGACACATAATATAAAAGTCCATCAGGTGCATTATCCAACAAGATCTCCTGGCCTGTAGACTTGGGTGAGATGAGAGTCCAAAATATTCTGACGCATTTCGAGGGTGACCCCTCTTCCTCATAGCTCTGAGGAACAGGGGTCACCCTTGAAATGCGTCAGTTTTGTGTCTGCTTTTAACACTCGTTTGTGAGTATGCAATTTTACTCTAAATAAATTCTCAGTGTTGCAAAGTTATTGCGCAAGGCTGGTGCACCTTCTGTACTTATTTTCTTCTACCGGTTCATTTCATGAATGCTGACATCTATAAAATATGGCAGGCTAAAAACTGGGAAGTGTATGGCCACTGCATGCATTTTTATTTGCACAATTCAGGCGATGATATCGAACTGTGATTTATTTTGAATACATGTTTTTCTGCTTTTTATTTATTTATTTTTTTAGGTAAATAATAATACTGCCTTTGTTAAATTAAAGACCCAATAAAACGTTCAGTTTGAAACCACCAAAAGGGATCCAGATGCATAAAAGCATATGCCCCCCTGCTAGAGCTCTTCAGTGTATGTGAACTTCAGTCTTTCTGATTGCAGAGTTGTATGTCTGGAATCTCTGCAGAGAGACCAATAGTTCCACAGAAATAGCTCAAGATGTGGCTTTTTTTTATACAGAAAACAAATGTATGCATTGGATGTACCTGGAAAGATTTAAACTGAATGTTCAGGTGGGCTTTAATAAAAAGACTTATTTTCTTTTTTTTTTTTTTAACTTTATTGACAGACCAAGCTCTAATTTAGTCTTGACGATTGTGTTATAGTGCCACTTGCAGAATTAGGATAGGATTCTAGGTTCAAAACAAAAGCTCAGTCTAGGGATGGCCCCTGCTTGGTGGCCAAACCCCCCTCTTTTCCAAGACGAAATAATTTTTTGCTTAGCCATCTGAAATCTGCTCCACTTCCCTCATAAAATGGTTCATAGCTTCCAGAGGGATGGAATCCATCCTATTCTTGACCCTAAGGCACTATTGGCCCGTACACACGATCTGAAAATCATACGACGGATCGTCTGTTTTTTTTTTTTTTTTTGGTTGCTAGTCTCATATCAAAAATGAAGAGTTTACTAAAATGACGAAAATTCTCGCACGCCAGAATAAAAATTCAGAAGTGATGTAATATATTTTTGAATGACAACTGTACTGATTAAACGAAAATCATACCATCTGGTATCGCACGAGAAAAATTTGCGTACTTGTCCCATTGGATAATTTCGGACAAACTACCATGATCGGCTTTTGAAAGCTGTGTACTAACGCAAAGATTATCGTACGATCGTTTCAAAAGTGGTGTTTTTCGTACAATTTTCTGTGTGTACGGGCCATTAGCCCAGGTTCACACTGCTCCAACATGAGCCGCGTGACTTCCGATCCAACTTTGCCCTTCAACTTCAGTCTGACTTTTATACGACTTAATGTGACTTTTCATACTCTATGGCAGGGATATGCAATTAGCGGACCTCCAGATGTTGCAGAACTACAAGTCCCATGAGGCATAGCAAGACTCTGACAGCCACAAGCATGACAACCAGAGGCATGATGGAGGGCCGCTAATTGCATATCCCTGCTCTGTGGCATTGAAGTCGTATCAAAGTCAGACCAAAGTAGTGTAGGAAACTTCTAAAGTTGGACAGACTTGTGTAGGATCAGTTAAAAGACAGCTCCTATAGGGAAACATTGAATTTCATATGTCATCTGACTTGTGCTCTCACAAGTCGGATCCTGTGTCGTACCATTGTCAGTCAGGCCTGATTGTCTTTGCTAAAGTCAGAAGATTCAGAATAGAGCCTATTTGCTTGAAGGCAAAGTAGTGGTCCTTGCCTGGATTTTATTTATTTTTTAGTTTGCTCTTGCGTCCCACTCCTCTATAGGTACTGCTTTTGGTCATCCCATACAACACTTAGTCCCCTTTCACACTGAGGCAGTTTTCAGTCGTTTTTATTGCTAAAAATAGCGCCAGAAAACTGCCTCTCCTGCCACCCCAGTATGAAAATCTTTCACACTGGGGTGGTGCGCTTGCAGGATGTTAGAATAAGTCCTGCAAGCAGCATCTTTGGGGAGATTTGGGAGCGTTGTATACAGCGTCCCTACACCACCCTGCCCATTGGAATGCATGGGCAGCGCTTCCGAAGCGCCTGACAAGCGCTTCCGAATTGCTGCAACACGGGCACTTTTAACCCCCTGTTAACCCCCTTCTTGGGGGTTAAAAGCATCCCGCTAGAGGCGGAAAATTGCTGCTAAAAAAAAAACAAAAAACGGTAAAGCGCTGCTAAAACTAGCGACGCTTTACCGTTAATGCTCAGGCGGTCCCAGTGTGAAAGGGGTCTTACTCAAGGATGCTGCCCATTATTTGGAATATTTTCTCATTTTTCTGCTTGTGTAATATAGCACAGAAGAGGTTTGACCACCAGCACGGGCCAGTCCCCTGGACAAGCTTTTGTTTTGTACCTATTCTCCTACTCCTGCAGGTGAAGTTATAACTCAATCATCAAGACTTAGGGGGGCTGTATCAATCAATGAACTTAGTTTTTTTTTTAATTTTATTTTGCACACATTTTAAAATGGTCCCAAAAGTATGTTTTGCCTAGAAATAGATATTAAATAGACCATAATCTTTGCACTGTTTAGAAACCCATTATTGCCAGTTTTGCTTTTAAGGCTCGGTTTACATTGGCGCAATGCGTGAATCCTGCGAATCCACTGCGGGTTCCCACATCGCACTTGATTCGCAGGTGGTTCACACTGCCTTATGCGAACCACTGGGAGTGTCAATACAAAGTTAATGACACCCCCAGATGGTTTTGCATATCGCAGTGCGTACTGTCGATTTGGATAGGAATCGGATCGCATGGGTGCGAACACCCATGTGATCCGATTCTGGTGCGGACTAAAAAAAGGGTTCTGCACAACTTTGGTCTGAATGCGATGCAAATCCAGCCATACAATGTGTATGGCTGAATTTGCATCACACAGACATTGCATGTGATTTGCACAGTAGTGCGGTGCGAATCACATGCCATGTCAGACAGTGCACCATTGTGAACCGAGTAGCTAAATGTGTTTCCTGTTTTTTTTTATTTTTTATTTTTATATATATTATTGCTTTGTCTTGATGAATGGGTCTTATTATTCAACGTGCTTAGCACACATACATGCATGCACAAAATATGTAACAGGCATGCCCTGAGCAGGTTTTGTATTGGTCATAACTCAGAGCACTGTGGTATACCAGATTTATCAATTTTCTCAAGATATTTCTGATTATAGGCTGCCATAGATGGCTCCATTTTCAACCAATTCCAGCGGAATCCGCTGTGGGTTTTCCTGTCGGTACCACCAGAGTTGACAAAGTTGATGTTTTGACTTTTGTAGAAGAAGCTAGTTGGAGAACTGTCATCTGAACAGTGGCTGCATCCAGCCAAATGTTTGGGTATTCTCACAGCCCCGGGTGTGGGCTGTTTGACTACAATAGCCAGCAGGAACAATTCCTCCTTCCACGCCGTTTAGCATGAATGGAGGAATCTATACTAGTTTGTGACATTAGTAAGCTTTGTTTTATGATTTATGGTATAAGTTGTAGTCAGTCAGTTAAACTTTGACCAGCCTGTGTTAGGGGTGTGGGCGCTATACTAAGTCATCCTGTCTTTGTGTTAGAAAATGAATCTGACAGTGAGGACGAAAGTGGTGATCAAGAAAGCAGTTCTTCAAGTGAGGAAGAGGATGAATCCAAAGATGAGCAGAGCTCGAAAGAGGATAAAAGGTAATGGTTAAACTCAGTTTTGTGCCTACTTTTAGCCTACCTGTGTGTGTAATGCAGGCTACTGTGTTTGGCCAGTATTCTTGTGAATGCAGAAGAGCACTATATTTAGTGTGTAGTACTGCACCTGTCGGGGGTGGACTGTCTGCTTTCTTTTGAAAACAGCCACCTGATCGCTTTTCTTGACTCCTGGAGTATGTGTGTAAGCCTGAACCCTGATTGGTCACTGTGGACAGCATTGATGCTCTTGTATAAAAAAAAAAACAGGTTTTATTAAATGGTCCAGATGTTTATTCATGTATACATGACTTTAGAGGATAATCAAAATGTTATTTCAGTTATTTGTGGAGTGTGTAACTCTATTAAGAAAGATTGTCCGGTCATTCCTACTCTAGTTTCACTACTTGTACTCATACACACAGTACTCCTCTAGCATCATCACTGGAAATCATAGGAAACCATTAGGTCTCGTTAACACCATATGCAGAGACCTGCTTGGTTTTGCACTAGACACACAGGAAACAATTGTTTCTTATGTGTCTGGTTCACCCCAAAATCCATGTGCGATCTGCAGTGCGGAGCTGTGCGGCATTATGCAGCATGCCTGCTGTTTTCTGCAAAGCCCTGCACCTAAACTGAAGCAAACAGACACCACCTCACTGCACTCCATGTGACATGCAGTGGAAAGGAGAGCAGAACGGTGCTGCCTGTCCTGGTGTCCCAACAGCAGAGCCGCAGACAAGGGGCTAGCAGAAAGATAGCCAGCTTCTCTTCCTCTCCCTCCCCCTGGCTTTCAGCAACAAGCTACACAGGAGATCCATTCTTGTAGTTGCCCCCCTCTTCTCCCACCGTACCGATCGTCCCTTCCTATTCTCACCATCTGATTCTTTATTCGGCCCGGCCTCCCCATGTGCCCCCTAGCACCCAGTGCTGCTGGCTTCCCCTCCTGTTTCTTCTGCCAGCAGTTGCTGCTGCGGGCGCAAGGGACTTTTCAGGATGGAGAGTGAGGGATGGGACCAGTAAATGTAATTTTATCAGCCTCTTCCTTTTCTGAATGAACACATTGAGTGAACGGTACCGATCACACACTGTGTTCATAACTGAAGCATAGTTAACCTTTACTATGAGGACGGCAAAATGGTGGGACAGATTGGTGGACACAGATGAGTTGGACAGAATGGCAGCTCAGATGAGGATGACAGAATTGTGGACACAGATCAGGGAGACCAAATGTTGGTGGACACAGATGGTGGGCACAGATGAAGATGACGGGGGAACAGAATGCTGGCACAGATGAGTGTGACTGAATGGCGGAGGACACGGATGGTGGAGGGCATAATGGTGAGCACCAGTGAGGCGGGCAGAATGGCAGGCACAGATGAGGACGACAGAATGGCGGGCACAGATGAGGACGACAGAATGGCGGGCACAGATGGAGGACAGAATGGCGGGCACAGATGAGGAGGACAGAATGGCGGGCACACATGAGGAGGACAGAATGGCGGGCACAGATGAGGAGGACAGAATGGCGGGCACAGATGAGGAGGACAGAATGGCGGGCACAGATGAGGAGGGCAGAATGGCGGGCACAGAAGAGGAGGGCAGAATGGCGGGCACAGAAGAGGAGGGCAGAATGGCGGGCACAGAAGAGGAGGGCAGAATGGCGGGCACAGAAGAGGAGGACAGAATTGCGGGCACAGAAGAGGAGGACAGAATTGCGGGCACAGAAGAGGAGGACAGAATGGCGGGCACAGAAGAGGAGGACAGAATGTGATGTCAGTCTGCACATAAAAACTGATGTAAACTCGTCTCTCCAAATGAAATCTACACTTTTTATTTTCCATCAGTTTTTATGCAGGTATGGTGTGAACGAGGCCTAAGGCTGCTTTGTTGCGCTTAAAGCAGGCCTGATGGTCCGTAATTGCCAAGAATATGTTCCACTTTATTATCAGTTTGTTTTTCCTTCCCAGGCACTGGCTCACGGTGGTCTCTGCAGACCCGCTCACCCTTTGCACTGTAACCTGCCGCCAGCTCAGCTGATGAGTTTGCAGTTAAGCTCAGTTGTGTCTGACAGCCCTGATTGGGGTGCAGTACGCACTCTGCTCCTCTTATTACAGACAGTAATTAAAGCAGCTCGCCTTGCCACTTCCATAACAAACACAGCATAATGCCCTAATTATGACTTTATTAATTTAAGTCAGGATTTAATGATTTTAAAAGTGATTTATATTGTTTCTCCCACTCAGAACAAATGAAATCTGTAGGTTAAATTATTATAGGCTTTTCATCACTGCAAACACGAGCTACTACTTACCGTTAAACTCTTCTCATTAGCTTCATGTATTATAATATGTGTCAGCACATGAACACTGCTGTGCATGAGCTGGAAGGAGAATGATTTGTGAAAACAGGTAAAGTTTTGTTATAAAGCACTCATGCTTGGGAAGGCTTTGACTGAAGTATTTATATGTTAACAATGTCATTTGTGTAATAATTTGTATTCTTTTTTGTTTAAGTTTATATTCCAAGGCCTTGTTCACACAGGCACACATAAGCATACACCTGTGTGAGGGCCATGTGGGCCCGCACGGGGATGCACATCTGTTCCATGCATGCTGTCCTATTCATGTCATTTGGGAAGCAGCAGCTGCATGGCATGGGCACAGCCACTGCTTCTAATTTGACATCTGTGTGGGTGTGGTCCCCAAATAAGGACAGTGTGATTTTGTGGACCCGCACCCACATTGATGTTAGATTGGTAGCCATGACTGTGTCCATGTAGGCACAGTGTTCCAATTGACATGAATAGGACTGCCTGCGCAGGGATGTGTGCAAACATGGCCCTCTCATGGGTGTACACTTAAGTATACTTGAGTGAATAAAGCCAAAGGGGTTTAGACTAAAAACGCAACCTTTTGGATAAAAGTAAAACTCTTCATATCACATAGATGAAGTGCAATAAAGTAAGACAGCTTTTGCGGATCTGCTGTATAAGGAATACATGATCCATGTGTTCTGCTTAATGCATGATTAATGTGCTCAAGTAGAACCAGCACCTCCTCAGCTTGAAAGTATCCATCTAATAAAGAAAAGTAGTAACTTCTTTTTGTTTTCATTTTTTGATCCATGTGGATCAAAAAAACACATCCTATATACATACTTGGTAATTGTATACATCTCTATTAGTTTCATGCTGCTATTAAATCTCATCCTGATACATAGCTGCAAGTGATTTGAACATCTAACCACAGTAAGTGTAGTCATTTTTCTTTTTTTTTTTTCTTTTTTTTACCCCATTAGGTTTAGTTTCTAATTGTTTCCTTCAGTTTCCAAAACCAACTGAAATGTTTTGGTTAGAGAAGAACCTTAAAGGATAACTCCTTTCATGGGGAAAAAAATATAAAATAAAAAAAAATAATATAGCGTATACAATTGAGACACAAGTCATATTGCAACTGAATGTTATTAAAACGTACCCTTCTTTTCCAGTCTGCAGTGCTTTCATTTTCTGTAATATGCAATGCAATATGGCTACCCAGAGGTGTTCTGTACAAAAAATGTGTAGAGAACGCCCCCCAGATAAGCCATTTCCTGCTCACTGGTTTTTCCCAGAAGTCTGCACTAAGATACAAATCAGATTTCAGTCATCCACTGCAAGAAAAAATTCAGTTTTGGTGAGATACTCCCAATAGGAAATCACGTCTAAAGGGATGCACACCCTGCAATTTTCCTCAGAGCTTTGCAGGTGCAGCAGCAGGTTGATAATTATGAAACCAAGCCCCTTAAATACAGCACAGGGGCACACATCACGTCACAAGGCTGTAGGACCATTCACAAAGCTTAGCGTGGCGTGTAGCCGGCAGGCACTTAGGGACCCAAAGCTCGTTGAAGAATCGGCCCAGGTGAGGACAGTGCTGGACTCTCTAGCACAGGTAAGGGTCGATTAATAAAAGTCAGTAGCTACAGTGTTGCCGCTAACTTTTAATTTTTTTTTTGAGGTGGGGGGGTACCGGATCTCCTCTTTATGATAAAGTAATACATATATACATTTTTAGCACAATTGTGTTATTGTCTTGCAAAGTGCTATTTTTTTGTTACATTGCAATCCATAGACAAAAATGTAACAAGGCTACAAAAAAACACACTTATACTACTTTAATCTGTGTTTTAAATTTTTTTTTTACTTTAAATAAAAAGTATTTTTAATAAGAATAGTATTCTATAATGTGTGCTATGTAAAATGATCCTGGAATTCTGCTTCTGGTAAAAAAAAAAAAAAATTGCAAAGTTTTATATCCAAAATTACAAATAAAGGCTTTTTCTTCCTTGCACTTTTTTTTTTTGCCACTTCCCGCAAAGTCGCGTCATACGACGTCACTGACTTTGAGTGGTGATATCTGAATGGTGCCTGCAGCTACAGGCAGGCACCATTCAGATATCTGTTTTTTTCTGCCTCCGATTCTGTGTATGGTAAAATGGTCTCCATTGTGTATTCGCCACAAGATCACTTTTATTTTATTTTATTTTTTTGCCCCCCTCACGCCGGTTTCTGGTCATCTCCGCTGCTTACCGGTAGCAGCGGAGTTGATCGGTTCCTCTCCCCCCAGTGTCTGTGAGCAGCTGAAGCTGGCTCCATAACATGGCAGGGCGGAAGCGACGTCACAAGTCACTTCCGCCTAATGCTCTTAAAGGGCCAATTTTTTTAATAAAAGGTTCCATAAAACCAACTATATAAATAAAGTGCTGTGAAGTGTCCAAATATATGTAGAAAAAAACTCTTGGTGAATTTTCTTTCTTCCCTGAAATAAATATATTAAAGTCCACAGTGACGTGTAATATCCACCCACATGCAGTGTAGACCTCCACCAAAGGAATAACTAGATACTCTTACCAGAACAATTCTGGATAAGCGTGCTTGGATATGGCGCTGTCTAAGTAATGGAAAATAAGTATATCCTTGATATCCTGTGATCATATGTGCTGGTGGGGTACTATTTTGGTTTTTTTTTAATCAGGGTGTTTTATCATACTTCCATATGTATATATAGTCTGAAAAGTGCAATTGTGATAAGTGTTATTCCATATGTAAACACTAACTCATAAGGATGGTTTGTGGCAATAAATATAAATGATAAAAGAAAATGCTAAAAAAGTATAATCTTCAGTGTAAGTGCTTATTTGTAGAAAGAAACCAAATGTAAATGACATATATCAATGGCAAACTATATTTTCCCGATGTGTGGTGGATTGATAAGTGGTCTAACCCACCATTTTTACTTTTTATCATAGATTAGTATTTTAATTGATAAGTAGTTTATAGTCCAAGCAACTGTGATAAATATATAGACAATAAAATAAATAAGTCCATCAAGTGAAAATTTTGTGACTTCAAGTGATTATTTCTTGTAAGTTTGGTGACTTGGAATTGTGGATGCACTCGTGCTCCCCCTATAGATTTCCTCCTTACCAGAGGGCACTGCCCCTGCAGGGGCCACGTGCCTGTCTTTAATAATCCTGGAGACTTGTTCCTGGATTGGGAGTGCTCCTCTAATGCTCTTTAGGGGATTCTTCTTGGGTAGGTTCCTCCTCTTGTTCGATCGTTCTCCACTTTTCCAGATATCGGGGGATCCCAGGGTGAATTTCCAACGGGTTTAAGAGATAAAAAACAGAGAGGACTCCATAGTGCAGCGTGTTTCAATGTATCCTTAATTTATTAAAAAGGGGGCTTTGGATACATTGTTTTTATAAAAACAAGGTAATCAGGTATTCCAAAAGGTACAAAGAAGTGGGCTAAGTAATAAAACAAGATAGGTAGGTGTAGTTTCCAAGAAGGATATCACAGTGCCGGTGGGAGTGAGTCAGCTAGATGGAGGAGCTCTGCAGCTCTCCTCGCTGGATCAGCGTGCGTTCCAGCTTCCTCTCACCGCAAACCGGATGTGACGTTGAGCTTCCTGCTAGGTCACCTGACGCGTTTCGTCATAGACGTTTTCAAAGGTGTACCTAGCTATGGAATAGACGTGTTTTATTTCCGTAGCTGGGGCGGGGAGTTCACTGCGTTCATGTGTGCTATTGGTGGACAAGAGCCTAGACCAATAACACTTATCCTCTATGATATCTGGATCACTAAGTATTAAAAGAAATTGGTAAACAAATATATATGTCTGGTAAAAAAAAGTTTTAAAAGAAGGAATAAATATATAATTGGAATGTATCGCAGTGAAGTCTCCGTTTGCAGGAATACTCATAACGTGCAATGACAATATACATATTTAACAAGCCCAGAAATATTAAAACAGAAGAAGTTTTCTGCCAAGAGAGAGTCAACAACACCAATGATATTACCGAACTGTTTAAAATACTAAAACATACCCTAGAAAAACAATTAAGGGTTTGGTGGGATATAACAACACTGGAAATGTACATCAAAGACAATATGACTCCCAGACGTTTGAGATGGGACTTACACCCCAACGATGATATGGATGATACCTCACTTATGGAAGACTGGTTTAAATTCTTTAAAGGATGTGAAAGAGAATTATTACATACTATAATTAAAAGAAGACAATATAAACTCAGATTAATTGAAGAAAAAATCAAAGAAATCAAAAATAATTTAACACCATACATCAATCAGAAAGACTATCAGGATAAAGAAAAAGAATTGCAGGATCATATTAAAAAATATGACCTGAAAATACAACATAAAAAACAAAAGAAATTCTCCCGTGATGTAATGGACTATACCAATAGGAGAGTATATAAATGGCAACAGAATGCAATAGATTTCCAGGAAGAAGGAGAAGATACATCCTCCTTAGAAGATTCCATGGAAGAAATTATACTCACCAACACAACCAACCAAGGAACTCCACAAACACCAGGACCATATACTAACACCAGGATTACTAAACAGAAAAATGAACGGGATCATCGAAGAGAAAGGTCGCCCAAGACCCCCAAATATCAAGGAGACATTTATAATAAATCTTCACCCCCCAGAGGAAGACCACCGTATTACAGAGGACCAGACTATAGAGATTGGGAATATGAGGATTTTCGGGGGGACTGGAGAGACAGACCCCCAGGCAGATGGCATCAACCCGAGTACCCCCCCACATTAAGATGGGGCAGACCAACACCATATTGGGACCAAAGAAGAAGACCACAACCCAGACCAGTAGAACAAACACCAAGACACCCCACATACTGGAACCAAGCAGGGAAACCCTGGCACCAGGCCACCCACAGAGGAGGAGGAAGAACACCGAGAAACCATCAAGCTCCGCCCCGAGACGACAGACAACCCAGACAATATCACCGCCAAGACTATCCAAGAACACCCCGAGAGGAAGACAGGAGACCCCAACAACATCAAACAACAGAGAGGACCCGCACTCCAGATTACAATACCAGAGTAAGAGGAAGAGAGGAAAACGAGGAGGAAAGAAATGGAAAAAGAAGAAGAGTCTATTAGGTAAAGGCATATTCAACCTCAGTAGTGTCGAATTCACAACAGAAGAACTAGAAATCCTAGATCTAGGATTAAAATATGCTCCAACAAAACACTTCAACGAATTTGAGACATATATAGATCTACAGAAATTTATAAGGAAAGTGAATCTCAAAAAATTCTTCGAAACACAAAATAGGAGACCAGAAGAAGATATGAACACATATATGCACACCCAATTAAGAAACAACTCCACCTTTAATCCAAAAACTCCAGGAGGAGATTGTTTGGGAGCTTTCAAACGAATGGTAGAAGTAGACCTCAAAAAAATTAAAAAATTAGGAAGAAATAACACGAATACTAAAATGATCTGGAATAAGATCAAATCCATCAGCAAGAAAAAAGAAATTATCATTAGACCAGCTGACAAAGGTGGGGGAGTGGTAATCCTAGATAAAAAAGACTATTTAAATGAAATGGAAAATCTATTAAAAGTCCCTAATACATATAAAAAACTACCAAATAACCCAAAGAAAAAATTCATGAAAAAACTCAAAACATACATCAAAAAGGGAAAAGAAAATGGCATCTTAAACAAAAAAGAGGCAAAATACTTGATCCCTGAAGCCAGTAGAACACCAATCATTTACTATGTCCCCAAAATCCACAAAAGGTTGGAAAAACCACCAGGGCGACCAATAGTAAACGGGATAGATTCCCTATTTTCAAGATTAGGCGAATATTTGGACCAATATCTAAAACCGCTGGTCAAAAAAGGCAGATCGTACTTGAGAGATAGCCTACAACTGGTTAATGAATTACAAAATAAACAAACCAATCAAAACAGCTTACTAGTCACAATAGACGTAAATGCATTATATACAAGTATAAACCAGGCAGACGGCTTAAAAGGAGTAGAGAAAGCTCTACATGAAAGAACAGACTTAAAACAAGCTCAAATAAACTATATACTAGAAGGCTTAAAACTGTGCATGGAGACAAACTATTTCTGGTACGGGAAAGAGTACTATGTCCAAACAAAAGGCGTTGCAATGGGTGCACGCTATGCACCAAGCGTGGCAAATTTATTTATGGACTTATGGGAGGAAGAACATATATACAGCAAAAACTATCCAGAATGACAGATGTATAGAAGATATATAGATGATGTATTTATACTATGGGAAGGATCGGAAGAAACACTCCAAGAATTTATGGAAAACATCAACAGAAACCCCTATGGGCTCAAATTTACAGGCAAAGCAGACAAAAACAATATTGAATATCTAGACCTGATAGAAAATATTGAAGGATCTCTACACTCAAAAACCTACTTCAAACCAACAGACAAGAATGGATACATACCCATGAGTAGCTGCCACCACCCACAGTGGAAACACAATATTCCCAAAGGGCAATTAATGCGTATAAGAAGAAACTGCAACAAACTAGAAGATTACCACACACAGGCAGAATACATTATCAAGAAATTTGAAGAAAAAGGATACCACAGATCCAGTCTGCAAAAGACTAAGGATACAATAGCCCAATTAGACAGAACCACTCTATTAAATACTAAGAAGAAAAAGAACAACGGATTTGATTTAGCCTTTATCACGGGATTTAACAAGGAATACAAACAAGTGGAAAAAATATTCAAAAAATATTGGCCAATTCTAACAACAGATAAAAACTTGAAGAAACTACTTCCCAAAAAACCTAAGTTTATATACAGGAAAGCCCCCACTTTAAGGAACCAACTGGTGCACAACGTAGTGGACCCACCCAAGGACATAAAAATCTTTAAAGATCTGAAAGGCTTTTACAGATGTCAAAGATGCCAACCATGTAGGACAGTCAAAGAGCAACCCAGAAGAATACACAGTTTTAAATCATAGGTGTATGGGACACAATATAACATTAAATCACTGATCACATGCAACACAGCTTACGTTACATACATCATTGAGTGCCCGTGCCGAATCTTATATGTAGGAAGAACTACTAGACCCCTACATAAGAGAATCAGTGAACACATTCGAAATATTAAAGGGTTTCCAAAGCACAGTTTATCAAAACATTTTAAGGAGAAACACAACAAAGACCCCACATTGTTGAAATTTTATGGTATAGATAAAGTCAACCCACATTGGAGAGGAAGCAATAAAAAACAGTTAATCTCCCAGAATGAAACTATGTGGATACACAAATTAGGCAGCCTCACTCCGGGGGGCCTAAATGTAGACATTGATCTTAACTGTTTTATCTCTAATTTTTAACCTCCCTATGACTCGAATAAGTTTTACCATGTGGTTCTTACTCCCCACTTTTTTAGCCTTATGCCTGCCTCTATGACATACAGTATGCACAATGATTGCCTCACACCAGATCACTGTCTTGATACAACTTACCACCTCCCAAACCTTACTACATGATACTAAGTGTGCAATACTATTTTTACTAATTACTTATTTATATATTATACATAGATATTTTTTATACATTTTTATGCACCTCCTATGTATATTGTTATTTTTAAACAAATTAGGCATCAATTTTTAAATTTTCAAATACCAAAACCCCCTTAGCTAAACAGTAGAACTACTGAGGTCTAACCACGTCTTAAAATTAAGGTTTTTTATGATTATATATATTTTTTTTTTTTTTTATAAATTTTCATTTACCTTACTTTGCATTTTTATGGATGCCTATATGGTAATGGTTATTGCAATTTAACCCATTTAGATTTTTAAATTCCTGGTTTTATATATCGGACCATTGGACTGTATGGGCTTGTTAAATATGTATATTGTCATTGCACGTTATGAGTATTCCTGCAAACGGAGACTTCACTGCGATACATTCCAATTATATATTT
This sequence comes from Glandirana rugosa, assembly GCA_018402905.1. Taxonomy (NCBI): domain Eukaryota; kingdom Metazoa; phylum Chordata; class Amphibia; order Anura; family Ranidae; genus Glandirana; species Glandirana rugosa. Next base: position 543,644 of record BLSH010501599.1, read on the forward strand.
ATTCCTTCTTTTAAAACTTTTTTTACCAGACATATATATTTGTTTACCAATTTCTTTTAATACTTAGTGATCCAGATATCATAGAGGATAAGTGTTATTGGTCTAGGCTCTTGTCCACCAATAGCACACACGAACGCAGTGAACTCCCCGCCCCAGCTACGGAAATAAAACACGTCTATTCCATAGCTAGGTACACCTTTGAAAACGTCTATGACGAAACGCGTCAGGTGACCTAGCAGGAAGCTCAACGTCACATCCGGTTTGCGGTGAGAGGAAGCTGGAACGCACGCTGATCCAGCAAGGAGAGCTGCAGAGCTCCTCCATCTAGCTGACTCACTCCCACCGGCACTGTGATATCCTTCTTGGAAACTACACCTACCTATCTTGTTTTATTACTTAGCCCACTTCTTTGTACCTTTTGGAATACCTGATTACCTCGTTTTTATAAAAACAATGTATCCAAACCCCCCTTTTTAATAAATTAAGGATACATTGAAACACGCTGCACTATGGAGTCCTCTCTGTTTTTTATCTCTTAAACCCGTTGGAAATTCACCCTGGGATCCCCCGATATCTGGAAAAGTGGAGAACGATCGAACAAGAGGAGGAACCTACCCAAGAAGAATCCCCTAAAGAGCATTAGAGGAGCACTCCCAATCCAGGAACAAGTCTCCAGGATTATTAAAGACAGGCACGTGGCCCCTGCAGGGGCAGTGCCCTCTGGTAAGGAGGAAATCTATAGGGGGAGCACGAGTGCATCCACAATTCCAAGTCACCAAACTTACAAGAAATAATCACTTGAAGTCACAAAATTTTCACTTGATGGACTTATTTATTTTATTGTCTATATATTTATCACAGTTGCTTGGACTATAAACTACTTATCAATTAAAATACTAATCTATGATAAAAAGTAAAAATGGTGGGTTAGACCACTTATCAATCCACCACACATCGGGAAAATATAGTTTGCCATTGATATATGTCATTTACATTTGGTTTCTTTCTACAAATAAGCACTTACACTGAAGATTATACTTTTTTAGCACTTTCTTTTATCATTTATATTTATTGCCACAAACCATCCTTATGAGTTAGTGTTTACATATGGAATAACACTTATCACAATTGCACTTGCACTTTTCAGACTATATATACATACGGAAGTATGATAAAACACCCTGATTAAAAAAAAAACAAAATAGTACCCCACCAGCACATATGATCACAGGATATCAAGGATATACTTATTTTCCATTACTTAGACAGCGCCATATCCAAGCACCACCTTTATCTATTTCACATCCCACCCACGGGAGGGAATTTTTGGAAGGCAGCAGTCTAACAGCACAACCCATAAGCGCGGTACACACCCCAAAAGCATCCAATTCTGGATAAGCGCATAACATCAACAAAAGCTCCAATGAAATCTCGTCAGATGTTGAACAGCTTTTGGATCCTTCTCACATAGAATATATCCACCACTCCACACATAGAGGTAAGATACTACTCAGAACAGGACATCCAGGCCGCTGTAGCTTGTTAGAAAGCCGGGGTAGCTGATTGTATCAGACCTCATACAAGGTTAAAAGAATACCACATAGCGTAATACCGTTTGACCAGGTATATTCAAATAAATTGCACTTACATGCGTAGAAGAAAAACAAGCGTAACATGGAATTCCAGTATAAAAGATCTCTAAACAGGCGCAATGAGCTGGAGCAGACCCTCCTCCCCGACGCGTTTCGTCTAAGAAGACTTCAACTGGGGCATGAGTCTGCTGCTCCCCATTGCGCTAAATATATAACATATCAATAATTTACCTACTTAAACACCTTGGTGAGCGTCAAGCCTCGATCTGAACCTCATAGATCAGGCATCTCATTGGTTAAACAATGTAATTGTACAAACAAATGAATCCTATTGGCACTTAACTGCACCAGGACTCCATTTCAAATATCAACATGGGGGCCTTCACTTCTGGTGTAGTACAATCATTATAGTAATATTCAAATATGTACCTCCTCATACATAATGATGCAGAGAGCCCTCCACAAAAATAGGCTGTCAGGGGCAAGCCGTAACATATAAGAAACAGTCCCCACAAAAACGACACGGCCGAGTAACACTACTTGAGCCGACATTGACGTCACTTCCCGTGTAAACACGGAAGTGACGCACGTCCATCGAGAGTTAGGATATGACGCGCAGAAGAAAGGGACGTACGTACGTTAAGAGATAGGCAATGACATGCGACCTCACAGGAAATGACGCCATCTCCATGCTGATCGCAATGTAGACAGCAAAGTGACGTAGCACAAATTAAAATCCAAACATTATACAACTCCCTGCGTTATTAACACAAAAATAGAGATCATGTATAGATCAACCATTGTCTGGATATATATCTTGCTAAAACATAGTATATATATATATATATATATATATATATAAATGGGGTATTAAAATTATATAAACAACCCCACTATATACTATCCAATATCCAGTCTGTAAACATAAATTATAAATACAGCATATAAAAAATATTAAAAATTAGAAACCACAGCTAGATATCTCAAAAATGGTGACTGTAACTCATATTTAAGGGAACCAGTGGTAAAACAAAGATCCTATTTATATATAGAGTTAGAAAAAATGGGTTAATATCCCCCTTCAATTAAAGGGGTAAGCACCCGTTGTACTTGTACAGAATATCACTAAACATTGCAGGACCAGAACACATTTCAAAACCTGATGACTTTATATTATAAAGGGGGCATATAACTTCTTTAACGTGATCGGGACTATGCCTGATTAATGAAGGCGTTAATGTCCCAATCAACGTTAATACCTAAAGGGCAATAGGTTTTTAATGCAAATATCCAGAATGTTTTGAGGCGTGATACACCTCTAGTGGTGGCATCACCCCGCCAAGGTGCCTCATATTTATGATGGTATTCGTTTGTACAATTACATTGTTCAACCAATGAGATGCCTGATCTATGAGGTTCAGATCGAGGCTTGACACTCACGCTGTAGGCTCCACTGGGTGGAGCTCACCAAGGTGTTTAATTAGGTAAATTATTGATGTTATATATATTTAGCGCAATGGGGAGCAGCAGACTCATGCCCCAGTTGAAGTCGTCTTAGACGAAACGCTTCTGGGGAGGAGGGTCTGCTCCAGCTCATTGGGCCTGTTCAGAGATCTTCCATGTTATGCCTATTTTTCTTCTACGCATGTAAGTGCAATTTATTGTAATGAATATACACGGTCAAACGGTATTACGCTATGTGGTATTCTTTTACCCTTGCATGAGGTCTGATACAATCAGCTACCCCGGCTGTCTAACAAGCTACAGCGGCCTGGATGTCCTGTTCTAAGTAGTATCTTACCTCTATGTGTGGAGTGGTGGATATATTCTATGTGAGAAGGATCCAAAAGCTGTTCAACATCTGACGAGATTTCATTGGAGTTTTTGTTGATGTTATGCGCTTATCCAGAATTGTTCTGGTAAGAGTATCTAGTTATTCCTTTGGTGGAGGTCTACACTGCATGTGGGTGGATATTACACTTCACTGTGGACTTTAATATATTTATTTCACGGAAAGAAAGAAAATACACCAAGAGTTTTTTTTCTACATATATTTGGTCACTTTACAGCAATTTATTTATACAGTTGGTTTTATGGAACCTTTTATTATATTTGATTATTATCTTTGTATATTGTGATGTTAATGCTAACAGGCAATGTTAAGCGCTGCACTTGAGTTCACTTTAGATTACACAATATCCGTTATTATTGTCATGCTGGCTGCTTGATTTTATAGTTAAAATTTTTTTCAAACGACTTTTTTTTTTTCTCATTTTACTGTAATTCTGAGATTTGAGGTCTTTTTGACCCCAGATCTCATATTAAAGTGGTCCTGGCATGCTTTTTTCTATTACAAGGAATGTTTACATTGCTTGTAATAGGAATAAAAGTGATCACTTTTTTAATGGATAGTGTAAAAATAAAAAGTAAAATAAGAGAAAAAACAAATTTAAAGTGCTTCGCCCCGCCAAGCTCGCGCGCCGAAGCGAACGCATACACAAGTCCTGCCCGCATATGAAAATGGTGTTCAAACCACACGTGAGGTATCGCCGCAAGTGAGAGCAATAATTCTAGCACTAGACTTCCTCTGTAACTCAAAACTGCTAACCCGTAGAAATGTTTAAACGTCGCCGATGGAGATTTTTAAGTTCCAAAGTTTGTCGCCATTTCACGAGCGGGTGCAAATTTGAATCATGATATGTTGGGTATCAATTTACTCAGGGGTGACATTATCTTTCACAATATGGAAAAAAACTTTACTGTTCTCTTATTTGCTTACTCAAAAAAGTGTATTTTTTTTAAAAAGAAACTGCGCTTGTACGACCGCTGCGCAAATACGGTGCGACAAAAAGTATTTCAACTACCTCCATTTTATTCTCTAGGGCAGGGTTATGCAACTAGTGGACCTCCAGCTGTTGCAGAACTACAAGTCCCATGAGGCATAGCAACACTCTTACAGCCACAAGCATGACACCCAGAGACCGAGGCATGATGGGACTTGTAGTTTTGCAACAGCTGGAGGTCCGCTAATTGCATGTGCTCTAGGGTGTTAGAAAAAAAGAACATGTAATGTGTGGGGATTTTAAGTAATTTTATAGCAAAAAAAACTGGTGCTAACTTGTAAACACCAAGTCCAAAAAATAGGCCCATATATGAAGTGATTAATGTAACATTAAAATCTATTCCAAGCAAAAAGGAGTTTAAATATTAAGGCCTCATACACACGGGTGTAATAGCAAAACATCGGGACCGACGTCAGGCAAAAATCGGCGTCAAAAACGCGATTTCGTCAGCATTTTGCATCTGCGTCAATGAGCGTTAGTGAGCATCGGCGTCAGTAGGCATTTTGTTTAAAAAAAACATTCCTCTACTATTTTTTAACCTAAAAACGCTGGTTAATGTCGCTACGACGTTAATGCGCATTAGTGAGCGTTTTTCCGGCTCAGCGTCAAAAACTCTCTAAAGCTGCAGCTTCAGAACGCACTGACCGTGGGTTCTGCTTTCAGCTCACTAACGCCGACGCTATCTACAGCTAAAAAAGTCAGCGTTTTTATGGGGCCATTGAATAACATGGAGAGCTCCGTTTGTGTGTATGAGGCCTAATGGTTAGAAAAATAATCAGCAAAACAAAAATAGTTGGGATGAAAAGGTGAAAATAAGGAGCTATGGTAAAAAAAGGGGTTACTAAAGGGTTAAATAGGAACATATTAAAAAAAATAAAAAAACTTGATACAAAAGTAAGTGTTAGGCCCCTTTCACACATGCGGTTCATTTCATCACTTTAGTCATGTTTCTTTCAAAGAAAAAAATGAATGATTTTTACATCCGTTTTTCATCAGTGTTTACATTCACTACCAATGCAAAAACGGACCATTTATCCATTTACATCAGTTTTTTGTCAGTTCTGTTTTCTTAGCAGAATAAAAAAGGCGCTTTGATTTGTTTCAAAAAATGGATGTTGACAGATGTGGATGTTAATGGATGATCATCCATTTACATCAGTTTTTTTTTTTTTTATAGGATACATTGATGTCCGTTTTTCATTCGTCAATGGATGGATGTAAAATGGACAAACGGTCCGCATGTGTGAAAGGGGCCTTATAGTGTATCTCTCAATTCCACTTCTGGACAGTATTTATGAATAATTTGTCAGGCATCTGTTTTTTGACAGCAGTAACTGTTAACTTTCAATTGCATATTTAAGAAGCCAAAAGGGAGCAAATACGAGAGCTTCATTGTAGAGTAAGTTTTTACATACAATTTAAAGTGATTCTAAAGGCAGAAGGTTTTTTTTTTTTATCTTAATGCATTCTATGCATTAAGACAAAAAAAATCTTCAGTGTGTAGCATCCCCCCTAATGTTTACCTAAACCCCATCTTTATCCAGTGATGTGCACAAGTGCCCCGGCTGTCTGGGACTCTTCCTCCTGATTGGCTGAAACACAGCAGTGACACCATTAGCTCCTGCTGCTGAGAGGAGCTGGGCCGACCCATGGCTTTGTTGTCTGCTTGCTGTAGGGGCACCCGACGAGGGAGGGGCCAAGAGAGTCGGTGAGGGACCCGAGAAGAGGAGGATCTGGGCTGTTCTGTGCAAAACCACTGTACAGAGCAGGTAAGTATGACTTGTTTGTTATTTTTCAAATTAAAAAAAAAAAACAAACAAGACTTTAGTATCTCTTTAAGGCCCCTTTGACACATGCGGACCGAACAGGTCTGCCTCTCAGTTTTTCAAGCGGACATGATCGTCGGACACTCCATTCACCTCTATGGAGCGACGGATGTCAGCTGTGACATGTCCACTGATATCCGCCACTATCTGATCCAATCAGGTCCGCTAAATCCATACGGATGAAAACCCTATTTTCCATCCGTCGATTGAATCGAATGAAAACGGACAGGCGTATCCGTTTTCATCCGATCTCCCCATAGAGGACAGCAGGGTTCTGACAGCTTCATCTCTGCACAGTGAGCGGAGACAGACCTGCCATCCACCGCCTCAGCGGGGATCAACTGATCGATCCCCGCTGAGTAAGTGGCATCCGTCAAAACGGATGTGCCTATGTGAAAGGACCCTATGAGTTCAGCAGGCATTAGCAAGGTAGCTAGTGATTTTTGTAATCTTCTTTAAATATATATAAAATTTAATGTCACTAAATGCTATTTCCATTCCAGGTGCAATTTAAATAATTATTCATGCAGTTAGTTGAAATGTACCCATCGTATCTGGAATTTGTAATGTATGCTTTTAGATCATGGTTTAATATTTTATAACGGCTTGCTTGTATGTTAGAGGAAGTAAACCCTGATGGGTTTTACTTCCTCTTTATTACCCTGCAATGTAAAAGCATAATGGGCTAGTATACATTGCATATTAGCCCGTTATGTGACACTTACCTGCATTGGAAACCAGCGATGTCCAGCAATGCCCCCGCTCCAGGCTGCGTCAGTCCCACGCATGCGCATGGGAGCCGCCAATCACAGCACGATCTCAGTGAAGGAACGGCACAGAGGCCGTTTCTTCACTGCGCATGTGCCCAATGATGTCCCTTTATTACCCTGCAATGTAAAAGCATAATGGGCTAGTATGCATCGCATATTAGCCCATTATGTGGCACTTACCTGCATTGGAAGCCTGCAATGTCCCCGCTCCGGGCCGCATCCATCTTCTGCCCCTCTTCCTTCCGGGGCCGCAGACTCCGGCTCTGTCACTAGCCGGAGTCGCGTGAGGTCAGTCCTGCGCATGCGCGTGGCAGCCGCCAATCGCAGCACGATCTCAGTGAAGGTACAGCACAGAGGCTGTTTCTTCACTGCGCATGTGCCCGATAACGTCTTATTATAGGCATACCTGTAGGTTAAAGTGATTGTCAAAGGTTGACAACCACTTTAAAATGTATGCAAACCCTCACCATATAAAACAGCCCATTCAGATTAAAATAAGAATGAAAGACAAAACATTTGTGCGTAGATATGTAAAAAAAAATTATAAACACTTTTTTCCCTTTTTTATAAGTGATAACATTCCCTCAGCTGCATAATAGCTGGGGGAGGAGAATCACCAGCACACTGAACTTTGAAGTGAAAGGCTGTGCAGGGGCCGGTGTCTGATCATTGGAAAAAAGCAGGCTGAGTTCCCAGCACAGCTAGAGAGAGCTGACCACGCTGTGCTCTCCTGCTTAAAGTGGTCAGTTTTTATTAGAAAGCAGAGGGACTGATAGGAACACCAGGGATTTCACATAAAGGAGGCAATACAAAGAGACCTGGATACTTCATACAAGTACATGGTACAGCAGGCACATATTAGGAATATGAAATGTTGGGCTTACATACTCTATAGCAATAAATAAATGTACCTTACACAATATTTAAATAGTTAACGTCTGCATTTGTAGTGAGTCTGAGGATGAAGAGAATGAAGCCACTGCAGAAAGTGAAGATTCCAGTTCTTCAAGTGAAAGTTCAAACTCTGATTCGGGGTCTGAAGTTGATAGTGACACCAAGATACAGACCTCTAAACATATCACCAACAGCAAGGTAAGATACATGGCCCATTGTGATGATTTGAATACTTGGTAAATGGGGTAGAACATATTTATACAGATTGAAGTAAAGTACATTCCTGCATTTAAAGCGTATCTATGGTCAAAATATAAAATTGTGTATACATTTCTACATTGTATTTTAATTATTTCTAGCCTACACCTATTACTCCGAATGATCTTGAAGTTTCTGAACTTACTTTGCGTAAATCCTTACACATTACTTCTTGAATTATTTGACACATATTCACTATGCCCTGTTGATATGCAGTGCTGTGTCACAGAATCCACTGTCTGCCTTTTGCACTACAGTGGTGCTGATACCTCCTCTGAATTTCTGGAGGCACAACCTGTATAGGAATCACTGCTTGCAGCCAACAATGTACTGTTGGATATGTAGTCCATAGAAATTAAAAGTAAACAGCAGAGGAAATGCCACAAAGCATGCAGGGAATCCAGAAGGTTCTTAAGAGGCAACCAGCAGATATGCAGTACACTCACAACGAGTGGAGATTTTTCAAGTAATCTTATACTAGATTGTCAAAAATAATTATTGCTTGTATTGCTATTACAATGCCAAAGTTATTAAATGAAAGCGTATGCTGTGACTATAAATTTCCCTTAAAGACTTGTAATATCTTTCCTGTAAACTATGACTTCCATTGTTAAATCATACAGCAGCATTTCCTGCAAAACTTTACAGAGGTTAAAGAACCATTTACATCATCCGCTGCTCCAATGAAGATTACAGTCCAGTGTCAGGATGTGCAGATTTTTCTGTGATCTAATCCAAGCCAGTGAGCCATTGTGCTGTTTCTAGACCAGTGAAGTCATTACTGTTACAAGAACTGCAGTCTCCTTTTTTTGGAGTTATGTTATTTCTGATTATGCACGGCAGAATAGAATAGTTGCTTTTTTTTTTCCTACCAAATCAAGCATCTTTTCAGAACATATTTGGTCTTTGCAAAGCAGATGTTTAAACTTTTTTATGGAAGTAATGATAAAGATAGAGTAGGTTTATAAGAGGTTTAAGGCTGATTTCACACCTGTGCAGTGTGTGAACATGCTCAGTAAATTGACCCTTTTTTTGGAAGCCAAAGCATGATAGTATGTACCCTTTGTTCAGGCACACCGCAAACACGAACACATGCTGTGTGGTAACCTGCATGTTTTTACAAAACATAGATATAAACCTGACTAAAAAGAACTATGGCTTATAAACTGCCTGACACCGTACTTTATCAGTGTGTCTACACAGTTGCAGATCATCAGCTTTTATGTAAATGTAGTCCCAGACTATCATTATACCATGGTGGGCTGATGAAGATACTTAAAGCAGAGCTCCACCCCCCAAATGTGGCACCGGAGGGGGAGGGGGGAGTCAGATAAGTTGAGCTTCCCATTTGGTAGGAACTCTGCTTTAAGCCTGTGTGAGGGATTAGTTTTAGTGGGGGATCACCTTTCCTGAGAAAAAGGCAGTTGAGACAGCAGTTACTTAAAATCTGGTTTGCAGCCAGGTTTATTCCAACAAAGGTTGCATTTTAAAGCAAACAAAACAAAATAAATCCGTGCCATCCAGGCTCTAACTAAACAATTCAGGATACCTCTGTAAGTGGTGTCAGGCTTCTCCCAAACACCCACAAAACATGGTTAGTGCAAACCTTTCTTTTAGTCCCAAAGCACAAAGCTCCGTGTGTCCGCTCTCTGATCGCTCTCCGAGTCCCAGGGCAGAGCAAACTTTGCTCTCTTCCTGGTTTATTTAAACAACACCTGAGTGAACACCAGTGGACCACAAAATCCGGTCTGGAACCAGAAAACCCAGGCTGGGCTCTGCTGTAGTCCAATCCAAGTGAACGTATGCGAGGTGACACATAGCGTCCATCTATTACCTCGTCACACCGTCACACCTGGTACACACTACAGTTTTTTTCTCCTATCGTTCACTGACAGACGCAGCTCATCATAACGTGTGGGTTTATGCTCGTCCCACTAGGAGTTAACTAGGCAGGGAAAAGAAACAGCTGGCCCCTCCCATGGGGGCCGTCCTCTCTTCCTACATAAACCCTCTCATAGCATAGCTCTTCAGTTTCAATGCCTAGTTTGCAAGAAGTTGACCTGGCTTCCCTTCAGGGGAATTGCGGTCCTTGTTTGTGACCATTTTTTATTTTAATTTCTTTTACTTTTTTATTTTAATTTCTTTTAAAATCACTGTTTCTGGTGGCAGGTTCCACTGTGCAACCAGCCTTGGCGTCCGCCATGGCGCCACAACATTTATACGAGTGTATGGAAGAGCTCCTGAAGGACCTGGAAGATGGTCGCCTGATGGATGCCCCGCAGAAGAAGTTTTTACTCCAAGGGTTCAAGTACCTTTGTGATGCGGCCGTTGATTTACTGCCGATGTTGTCCAGAATAACGATATTTGCCATCATACTTAGACGGATACTTTGGTTGCGTTCTTGGTCCGGTGACCACGCTTCCAAGAAAGGTCTGGCTGACCTCCCTTTTCAAGGTGGACGTCTATTTGGCCCACGTTTGGATGAGATTATTAAGGACTTCACGGGAGGTAAGAGTACCTTCCTTCCAGAGCCCCGCAGGCGTGAGTCTCGCCATAGACGGGCCCCCTCCTTCGGGACAGAAGTTTTTTTCGCGCCCAGGGCACAACAGGTAAAAGGACCCGCTCCGGTAAGGTCGCTGCAGGGGCCGGAAGACTGCAGTGGCAGCGCAAAACCGAAAAGGCGGGGGACAAGTCCTCCTCAGCCTGATGGGTTGCCCCCACCCGGGTTTCGGGTGGGGGGACGTCTTCTGGGGTTCGCAGACCGGTGGCTGGCTCACATTTCTGACCGCTGGGTCCGGGAAGTGGTGTCCACCGGGTACAGGATAGAGTTCATCTCTCTACCCCCAGACAAGTTCTTTCTATCAAATTTAAGGCTCCCGCAGGAACGCCGGGAGGCCCTCCTTGGGGCTGTACAGGCGCTCTCAGACCAGGGGGTGATCGTACCAGTGCCCCCAGAAGAGAGGTTTCGAGGGTTCTACTCGAATCCTTTCGTGGTTCCCAAGAAAGGGGGGGGGGGGTTCGGCCTGTACTGGACCTGAAGGCCCTGAACCGGTATGTCAGGGCGTGGAAATTCCGGATGGAATCTGTCCGCTCGGTCGTGGCCGCCCTTCATCAGGGGGAATTTTTGGCGTCCCTTGACATCAGGGATGCGTACCTCCATGTACCCATTCATCCACGCCATCAGCGCTTCCTGCGCTTTGTGGTGGGAGACCTCCATTTTCAATTTGTGGCTCTCCCCTTTGGCCTGGCCTCAGCACCTCGAGTCTTCACAAAATTGCTAGTCCCGGTGTTGGCGTTGCGGTAGTGGCATACCTGGACGATCTGCTCCTGCGGGTGGAGTCCGCCTCGGCTCTGGAGGAGAATGTGGGTATCACAATGACCTCACTGCTGGACTTCGGCTGGTTACTGAACCTACAGAAGTCATCGGTGTCTCCATCCCGTCGCCTGGAGTATCTGGGTCTAATTCTGGACACAGAGCAGGCGAAGGTTTTCCTCCCTCCGGCGAAGTTGCTGTGTCTGCAGTCAGCAGTGCGCACCCTTTTATCGCACCGTCAATCTTCATTACGGTTCTGTATGCGGGTGCTGGGACTCATGGTCTCGTCGTTCGAGGCGATACCTTTCGCCCAGAGTCACACTCGTCTCCTTCAGCGAGCGATTCTGGCTCGGTGGGACAGGTCCCCTCGGTTGTTGGACCTTCTGATCCGTCTGAGCTCCCAGACCAGGGCGTCTCTGACCTGGTGGCTTCGGGACTCGGCCCTAACTCAGGGGAAGACATTCCTGCCTCTTCAGTGGGTGATCATCACCACGGATGCCAGCCTTTTGGGCTGGGGAGGGGCCCAGGGTCGTTGGTCGGCACAGGAAGCCCGCCTCCCCATCAACGTTCTGGAGCTGAGGGCAATCAGATTGTGCCTTTTTCACTGGACAGTGAGATTGCAGGGTCGTCCGATTCGAATTCAATCAGACAATGCCACAGCAGTGGCGTATGTGAACCATCAGGGCGGCACAAGGAGTTCAGCACCTGCAGCGGAGGCATCTCTGCGTTGGGCGGACCTTCACGTTCCGGCGATTTCAGCCATTTACATTCCAGGGGTGGAGAACTGGCAGGCAGACTTTGTCAATCGCCAGACGCTGGACCAGGGAGAGTGGTCCCTCCACCCGGAGGTGTTCAAGCAAATTTGCCACAGATGGGGGACGCCGGACATGGATCTCATGGCGTCTCGGTTCAATCACAAGGTGGAGACCTTTGTGTCCAGAACGAAGGATTCGTTGGCAGTGGCCACGGACGCTTTGGTGGCCCCCTGGAGCCGTTATCGTCTTCTGTACGCCTTCCCTCCGATAAGACTGCTTCCGCGATTGATATGCAGGAAAGTGGCGGAGGGGATACCAATTATCCTGGTGGCTCCAGATTGGCCTCGGCGCACTTGGTACGCCGATGTGGTGCAAATGGTGGCAGACGCCCCTTGGCGGCTCCCGCTGCGAGACGATCTTCTGTCTCAGGCCCATCTTGCACCCTGCTTTACCCTCGCTGGCTTTGATGGCTTGGCTATTGAGTCCCAGGTGCTAAGTCGCCGACTCCGTAATCCCTACTTTGTTAAAAGCTCGCAAGTGTACTTCTCGCAAGATTTATCACCGCACCTGGAAGGCTTACATAGCTTGGTGCGAGGCGGAGGGTCATAACCCTCGCTCTTATGTCGTGTCTAGGGTCCTGACTTTTTTGCAACAGGGCCTGAACAAAAAACTGGCTTTGAGCACTCTCAAGGGCCAGATATAGGCTCTGGCGATTCTCTTTCAGAGACCTTTAGCTTCGCACTCGTTAGTTCGTACCTTTGTACAGGGTGTGCGACATGTGGCGCCTCGGGTGAGGACTCCGATGGCTCCATGGGATCTGAATTTTGTGCTTTCTGTTCTTCAGAAACCACCTTATGAGAATATCAGGGAGATTTCCTTACAACTGCTGTCGCAGAAGGTGGCCTTTTTAGTTGCCATCACTTCCGCCAGACGGGTGCCTGAATTAGCAGCACTGTCGTGCAAGTCTCCCTACTTAGTCATGCATAAGGATAAGGCGGTCTTGCGACCCTCTCCTTCCTTCCTTCCGAAGGTGGTCTCTTCTTTTCACATTAATGAAGATATTGTTCTGCCTTCATTGTGCCCTCACCCATCGCACCCAAAGGAGTTTGAGTTGCATGCTTTGGACGTGGTGAGGGCCTTACGAATGTACTTGGCTGCTACAGCTTCTTTTCGAAAAGCTGATGCCTTGTTTGTACTGCCAGAGGGCCCGCGCAAGGGATTGGCGGCCTTGTCGGCTACGATTTCTCATTGGATTAGAAAAACCGTGAGCCATGCGTATACTGTTCGGGGCAAGGTTCCCCCTTTTCCAGTCACGGCTCATTCTACCCGGGCTGTTAGCACTTCCTGGGCTTTCAGACACCAGGCCTCGGTGTCACAGATGTGCAAGGCGGCCACTTGGGCCTCGGTTCACACTTTCACTAAGTTTTATAAAGTTGATGTGTTTGCATCTTCGGATGCTGCTTTTGGCTGCAAGGTTTTGCAGGCGGCAGTGTAGGCGCGTCTGGCGCCTCCTTAGAGGTTCAGTTGGGTACTGTTGTTAGCGTTTACCCACCCCTCTTTTTGACACAGCTTGGGGACGTCCCCGCACGTTATGATGAGCTGCGTCTGTCAGTGAACGATAGGAAAAAAAGGGATTTTATTAAAACTTACCGTAAAATCCTTTTCCTCGAGTTCACTGACAGACGCAGCTCCCACCCCTTGGTGCTCTGTTCTGGTACGGCTTGTGTACGAACTGAAGAGCTATGCTATGAGGGGGTTTATGTAGGAAGAGAGGACGGCCCCCATGGGAGGGGTCAGCTGTTTCTTTTCCCTGCCTAGTTAACTACTAGTGGGACGAGCATAAACCCACACGTTATGATGAGCTGCGTCTGTCAGTGAACTCGGAGAAAAGGATTTTACGGTAAGTTTTAATAAAATCCCTTTTTTCAGTTGCCAACTCCGGTCGGAGACACTATACTAATGATCTCCTAATCTCCTCCACTAAGCAGTTGTGTTCTGACGGGGACACCCAACATCCACAGACCCCCCCCCCCCCCACCAGAACACTCTGATCAGCGCCATTTGCTGTTGGCTGAGAGCGCTGATCGGGAGTAGGTCAGCTGCTGGTTTTCCAGCATGCACGTCTGACAGAAGCCGGCTGAACGGCTGGCTTCTGTCGGACAGACCGACATACACACGGGCCGATTGACAGCCGGCTTTCTCTGAACCAGCCGTTGTCTCTTGACTTTCAGCCTGTGTGTACCCAGCTTTATTTCAGTAGGACAGGTGTCAGCATTAGCAAATCAAAGTTTTATTTTGAGACAAAAACTATTTTTTCTCGTCCATTGAGGGACAAGGGAGGTCTTTAACCTTCAGTATTTACTTTCACAACAGGAGGATTGAACACTGGCAAAAAGAAAAACCTCACTGTAGGCAAGCCCAAGATAACTCCTACGATTATCATACCCTCAGGTTTTTTGTGATAATGTTTTTTTTCCCTCTTTACTCCAGACTGTTCTCTACATCCCTGCTGGAGCTTTATTGCTTAATTTTCAAATCTATGGAGCAGTCAACCTCAGCTTGGCATTTGAAGTACCACATCCAGATCCCACTGAACTGGACCATGCAGGGATAGCCTAAAAGTTACCTTCAAGCGCTAGGCTCTCTGTGGGGTGCTTTCCAGACTCCATTATGGTTAAAGTTAGCTGCTGAGTTTTTTACAGGTCCAGAGCTGTTGACATTATATCTACACTTACCCTGTCCCTGAAGACTATCTTAGTGAGTAGGCTGGTCAGTCTGAGCTTTGGGATCTACCTCATTTATTTAGGTTTCTGGGCACCATTTCTGGTTTTACTGCAAAGGGGTCCTCTGGGTGGAGTGTCCCACCCAGAGGACCCCCTGCTCTCTTTCCTGCCACCACTTTAGGAAGCATCTTCCTGCTGCATATTCTGCTTGCAAGAGCCACATTTTACCATTTTTTCTTTTTCAGTTGCCTACTGACCTCCGGCCATCTGACCCTCATATATGCTTTTGAGAATAAGGCCTTGCCTCTTACCCTGAGCCTATGCATTGCCTTAATACCATGCTGTCACCACACATCTAATTCTGGAGGTAACGTTCTACTGCATCAGGTGCCCTCAGCTTCTACTCCACTAATTGCTCCGGGACTGCTTTCATCGTGCCAATGATAGTGCCAAGATATGCAGCCTGGATTCCTATTGCCCCTCTACTTTTGAAGTCTATCTCCTCCTCGCAGTTCCTTTTAAGCTCCATTAGATGTGGCTGGATCCAAACCCCCTTTCAGCTAAAGTTTCTACTATGGTCATGCAAGAATTTGACTTAATCTTTCAGTTATTTTATGAGTCTGACATCAGAGGCCACAATCTTGTTCCTGCACCATCTCCTGCAGATTCTGTATCTGATTACTCGCAGCCTTAGCTGATCACAGCCATCAATCATTGAGAATCTGCAGGGTCCCAAGTCACCCCAGCCTTTGATTGATGAGCTGCAGCGCTTGTTGAGATCTATAAGCTATGTGCCACAGTGGTAGATGGGACTTGTAGTGTTCTCATTCACAGATTGCTGTAAATGAATCACACTACTAAGCTGGCAAAGCTCCTCACAGCTGTGCTGCTTTTGAAATATGACAGAGGAACGGGTATAACATGTCACATGCTCCAAAGGTGAACTTCTCCTTTAAGAGGTCACTGGCTTTCTGGCAGGATCATCCATTCTTTTTCTGTACATGCTTAAAGGAAGAAAACATGAGAATGTGCATGATTTGATACCAAATTTTTTTTTTTCCTTCACCTGTACATCCACTTTAAGAAGATGCATTGCGCATTAACATTTTAGTTATTAATCATTTCTATTGAGCAGTAGCTTTTATCATGTCATATTGTAACATCAGGTAGTTGCTGTTTGAGTGGACTTGAATAATACTTGAGTATCCAGTTTCTTTTTATCAGTGCAAACTTGTTTCCGTAGCTTATGAAGTGCAAATTATATCATTTAAAATCCCCAAGAGAGAAAAAAAAAATCTGACATAGCAGAAAGCTCAAACTTTTGGAGGAATGCAGAGCCGCAGCCTAAACAAATATAAATATTCATAGTCCTTTCCCTCCAAGCAGCACTTTCAGGAAGTGCCATTATCATGTCTTAAATAGCTAAACTATATTTCTGGCTGATAACTTTTTAAGAGGCAATCCAAGGTGCCGGTCGGTGATCAGTCAGAACATGTGAGTCTTGAATGATGCTGAACACATAAATATTTTGGAAGGCAAGGTAAAATCCAGCAAGTAAACCGCAATTCATGTGCCTTTTTCACGTGTCTCTGTGGCTCTTGGCGCGGTGTGAAATTCTCATTTTCTACACTTTGCAGTCAGAAGCTATGAATAATGCATAGCGCAAGAGAAATCCTCAATCTCCTGCTTCATCTGCTATATGCTTTTATCCAGCTTCTGTCTCTATTAACAAGATGAATTGTAAATGGGGGAATCTAGATGCAATGTCCCCATCACATCTTCTGTGAGACCCACACTGTCTTCTGCAGGGAAATGAACATTGGCCTATTGAAGGGACTTAAAAGAAAAATTATTATGGTGAAAACAATTCTGTAATATTGGATAACACTTGATATACATTCTTACACCTATTGTGGTGCATTTAGTTTCTTAGCTTACTTGGTTGACTGTATATAATTACTGTTTCAGGTTTACACATAAGCATAATAGCATCCCAGATCTACATTCCCAATTGTGCGTTTTCCTACTCCCTAAGCTGAGGTTTTTTTGTGGTCACATTCTGTTACAGTTGTATGCAAAAGTTTAGGAACCCTGACAATTTCCATGATTGTCATTTATAAATATTTGGGTGTTTGGATCAGCAATTTCATTTTGATATATCAAATAACTTTAGGACACCATAATATTTCAATAGTGAAATGAGGTTTATTGGATTAACAGAAAATGCGCAATATGCATCAAAGCCAAATTAGACAGGTGCATAAATTGGGCACCCCAACAGAAAAATCACATCAATATTTAGTAGAGCCTCATTTAGCAGCAATAACAGTCTCTAGACGCTTCCTGTAGCTTGTAATGAGTGTCTGGATGAATGTATTTTGGACCAATAACGCCTTACAATACATCTCCAGTTCTGTTGCCGAGCATGGACAGCCCGCTTCAAATCGCCCCACAGATGTTCAATGATATTCAGGTCTGGGGAATGGGATGGCCATTCCAGAACATTGTACTTGTTCCTCTGCATAAATGCCAGAGTAGATTTTGAGCAGTGTTTTGGGTCGTTGTCTTGTTGAAATATCCAGCCCCGGCGTAACTTCAACTTTGTGACTGATTCCTCAACATTATTCTCAAGAATCTGCTGGCATGTCCAAATGTGCGTTTGCATACCTCAAGCGACTCCCATTTGCGGGTGTGCAAAAAAGGCTTCTTTCGCATCACTCTCCCATACAGCTTCTCCCTGTGCAAAGTGCGCTGAATTGTTGAACGATGCACAGTGACACCATCTGCAGCAAGTTGATTTTGTAGGTCTTTGGAGGTGGTCTGTGGACTGTTTTTGAACGTTCTCACCATCCTTCGTCTTTGCCTCTCCAATATTTTATGTGGCCTGCCACTTCCGGCCTTAACTAGAACTGTGCCTGTGGTCTTCCATTTCCTCACTATGCTCCTCACAGTGAACACTGACAGCTTATATCTCTGCGATAACTTTTTGTAGCCTTCCCCTAAACCATAATGTAGAACAATCTTTGTTTTCAGGTCATTTGAGAGTTGTTTTGAAGCCCCCATGTTGCCACTCAGAGGAGAGTCAAAGAGAACAACAACTTGCAATTGGCCACCTTAAATACCTTTTCTCATGATTGGATGCACCTGTCTGTGAAGTTCAAGGCTTAAAGAGCTCGCCAAACAAATTGTGTGTTCCAATTAATCAGTGCTAAGTAGTTACAGGTATTCAAATCAATAAAATGACAAGGGTGCCCAAATTTATGCACCTGTCTAATTTTGTTTTGATGCTTATTGCACATTTTCTGTTAATCCAATAAACCTCATTTCACTACTGAAATATTACTGTGTCCTTCAGTTATTTGATAGATCAAAATGAAATTGCTGATCCAAACACCCAAATATTTATAAATGACAATTATGGAAATTGTCAGGGGTTCCTAAACTTTTGCATACAACTGTATATGTTTGGTATGGAAAGATTCCTGTTCGGTAGTGTTCCCACAACTTACATGAAATCTTCCTTCTAGTCTTGTCACATGCAGCATCTTCCTTTTAGATTCTATCGCTGATGTTTTCGGAACTGTTCTTGTGTGTTATAGCCACATGCAGTGTTTCTCGCTGCATGACAGAATCCTATAGTTTTCTGTTATAGCATTGTATAATATTGTGTGAAGCCAAGATGGGGAAAAATGCAGATTATTGTAGAAGTTTATCGTTTGGTTAAAAAATAATTGACTTAACGTTAATTCTTCAAAAACAATATTACAGTTCTACGTAGAAATTACATTTGAAAATACATTTTCATTTTAAATTGTAGACTAGTAGGAAGTACTTAAAGCGGAGATCCACCCAAAAGGGAAGTTTTCTACCCCCCCCCCCCCCTTTTAT
>BLSH010501599.1:567356-586405 GCA_018402905.1 Glandirana rugosa
TGCCACTAGGTGTGGCTTACCGCCGCTTGGCGAATTACGTCACGAGGCTTGCCAGTCACGTTCCACGCCATAACACCCCCCTACCCTCTATTAGGAGTTTCCCCATGGTGGGTCACACAGGGGTGATTGCCTGGGGGTGGCCGGCCGATGGTGTCTTCGACGGGTCCACGGGTGAGAGGCACGGGGATCCTACCTTCTCCCGAGGTGAGTGGTTAGACTGCCCGCGTCGCCCATCGGTGGGCCTCGTCTGAATGGAGGGGTATCTCTCCGTACGACGACCGGTCCGGGGACCTGTCCTTGTTTTGGTCCCATCCTAGGGGCACGGAGAGTGGGCACCTGGGCAGCTTCTGTGGTAGCCGGCCGGTGGGGGTCCGTTAGTGGGGACACACTGGGTGGTACCCCTTTGAGGATTATCTCCCATCCCCCCACAATACCGCACCTTGCACTGACCGTTCGGAGCACTGCATTAAGCGGTTCGCCGCCATTCGGTGTGGATCACCGTTTGTTCGTCTGCTGACCACACAATTTTGCTATAAGCTCTGCTTGTGTTAATGGCAGCATCCATTGTTTGGTAACCACATGTGGTTTTCAGCCTGTCCTCTGGCGGCCCCCAGTGGTCGTTTTTGGTATTAGAAGCAGGAAGTGATATAAACGGAATTAGTACTTCCGGTTTCACTTGGACAACGTGGCTGACACTCTGTGGTGCAGGTTCTTGAAGTGCAGTCGATTTTTGGGCATTGCTCATTCCGGTCACAAGTGCTGAGGCATTTAAAACAGCAAGTATAGCTGGCTCTCCCTGGGTGCTGGTAGCTGTGGGTGCAATCCTCCCGGGTCTCCCTGGCTGATTGGTGGGGTAGAGGTGGTGGTCACACAGTGGGGGTGCCGGAAGGCTGGGATGTCAGAAGCTGGCAAGGCTATGGCAGGTGTACCTGCAGATCAACAATCCACCCCGGGAACCTTGGTGTCCCTGGAACAGCTGACGGCGGTATTTGGGGAGTTCTTTCCCCGGGTGGGGGACCCGGTTCCGGGGGGCCCCAAAAACGCCCACCCCCCCTCTTTCCTGAACTGCCCTCAGAAGGCGAAGGTGATCAGGAGGCTCTTTTTTCGCGTGATAAAGCGATAGTGGCCGCTCTGATCACTGATATCCGCGACTCCATGCAGCTTGACCAAGCAGGGGAGTCGCATGAGTCCACATATATTTGTGGATCACTTAAACCCCCTAGGTCCCCTAGGCCTTACCCTTATGATCAGGTGTTTGAACAGGCGGTGTTTAAGGAATGGCTGCGGCCACCAAATTCCTTTGCTTTTCCTAAAAGCTTTGCTGTTCGCTACCCCTTTTAGGATAGCTTTACTAAGAGATGGGCTTCCCCAACGGTGGACCCCCCAGTGGCCCGTCTGAATAAGGCAACGACCATTCCCTTGGAGGAGTCTCCGTCTTTTAAGGAGGCGGCCGATCGCCGCACGGAGGCAGTTATCTAAGGCACTGTTCTTGTTGGCTGGGTCAGCCATTCGGCCAGCTCTAACGGCTGCGATGGCGGCACAATCTCTTCACGGGCACGCTGCCACACTGCACACTGGTTTAACTTGTGAATGTGCACAGGCTGAGGTGCAGCGGGCACAACATTTGGAAGAGGGTCTCCGCTACATATGCCATGCTGCTTTGGACCTTCTTCCCATATTGTCAAAAATGTCTGTTTTTGCAATCGTTATCAGGCGGGTGCTGTGGCTCCGCTCTTGGTCGAGCGACCAGGCTTCAAAGAAAGCTCTTGCAGATCTTCCCTTTCAGGGAGGGCGTCTGTTTGGCCCACAGTTGGATGAAATCATTAAGGATTTCATGGGAGGGAAGAGTACTTTCCTTCCAGAGCCAAAGCGGCGGGATTTTCGCCGTAGGCAGGGCCCTGTTTCTTCAGGTCAGAAGAAATTTTTTCGGGCTCCCGGCTCAGCGGGTAAGGGCTTCAAGTCCAGTAAGGCTTCTGCTGGGCCCAGTAAAAGGCCCTGGCAGCATAAGTCCAAAAAAAGCGAAGGATAAATCAACCTCCGCATGATGGGTTGCCCCCGCCCGACTCACGAGTGGGGGCCGGTTGCTGGGTTTTGCAGACAGATGGACTACCCGCATCACCGATCGGTGGGTACTGGAGGTGGTGTCCTCCGGATACAGGATAGAATTCATCTCTCTGCCCCTAGAAAGGTTCTTCCCTTTAAACTTGACACTCCCTCAGGAGCATCGGGAGGCGCTTCTAGGTGCCGTTCGGGCGCTTGCCGAACAGGGGGTGATTGTACCGGTACCCATGGCGGACAGATTTCACGGGTTTTACTCAAACCTCTTTGTGGTGCCCAAAAAGGGCGGTGTCAGGCCAGTTCTGGACCTGAAGGCATTAAACCGTTTCGTAACGACGAAGAGATTCAGGATGGAGTCCATCCGCTCGGTCGTGGCCGCCCTGCACCAAGGGGAATTCATGGCGTCCCTGGATATCAGGGACGCGTATCTCCATGTTCCAGTTTGGTAGTAGCATACCTCGACGATTTACTCCTAAGAGCAGAGTCCGCTGCGGCTCTGAAGGAGAACGTGACAATCACGGTGTCCACGTTAAAAGAGTTCGGTTGGCTGATCAACCTGCAGAAATCATTAGCAAACACACATATGTGGGTGATCCCCACAGAAAATGGCCGTTTTTCAATTTGGGCACATCACGAGATGACACAGATAAAAAATATACAACATTTTATTATCACAAATTGTGAACAATTATATAAACAAGACAGAATAAAAACATGTTGGCTGTGTTGGGCCCCAATCACAAAGTTGGGTCATAGCGGGTATGAACCCTATACAGATACCATTAGTAGCAGTACAACCTATTGTGTGTTGAACACACATGCAGAGGTCTACGCTTTTCGCCAGAGGCTTCCTCAGGACCCCAATCACAGCATGCTTATAGGTTGCCAAGGTAGCTGTTCTTTAACACAAAATAGTAACATATAAGAGGCATTTCTTGTATCAGCAAATAATATCAATATCAAACAGAAAATAAGAGAAAAATTAGTTTGCATAGTATATGCTTACATATAACTTAGTGCTTTCAAGGACGGCAATCAGGGGAGTGGACACAGGGGATTTCCGGATCTGGATACCCAACAAAGGGGATGCTAGAAAATCATATACATATGAGTATCGGATCAATTATCCCAATACCATCGCTAGTCCCAAATATATCCTCCTATTACCTGCTATAGCTCAGCTTAATAGTGGGCCTGCGAACATCATTAAAAATATATTTCGTTTGTAGTTGTTACCACCTGAACATAAACGTGGCCCTGTCATTAAGTAAGGAGGATAGATATATTCAGACAAGTATTACCAACTAGCAAGGGGTTAATTACCACAAAATATAAATGGACCATATTGTAATGTCCAACCTACCTTAGGGGCAGGTATGAAGTGAAAAGGAGACAGGGAAGGGCTGCAGGGGGTATGGGGGGGATCCCACCAAGGGAAGCCCAACAACACTTTCAAAAACAACACGGCTCAATAGGTACATCTATCTCATCAAGACTGGAGTGTAGTTGGCAAAAATGTCTTCGTGTGGTGGTTGTACGGATGTAACACCGTGAGGGTCTTCCTATAATATTTAAAAGGTAATTCTAGAGATGTGTCCTAAAAAATATTTTTGTCAGCAATAGGGCCCCTAAATGAGGTTAAGACAAGCAAACACTATGTCAGCAGCATGTCCTGGTCAGAGTAGGGCATCTACATACAAACAGACGCAACAAACTGTCTTGCCATGTGGAGTCCTATACCTTGCTTCCGGTCCTCCCGTCTCCTCCCCGTCACATCCGGCCTTCACAATACCAGGATCCTATGTACTCCCCCACCTGGTCACATGTTAGGCCCGCCGCCAATGAAAGTGCGGCGGCTCTACCGCGTCATACGGTGCGGTCACATGATCAGGTGTGCGTCCCTACACAATGATGCGCTAAGAAATAGCGCGTCATGTGCAGAGGGGGAGGCGTGGCACAAGCCAAGGCAATACCCTCCCCGAACGATGGTACGCCCAAGGGGGCAAAAGCACAAGGATGAACCTGCCCCTACACCCTGACGTCCCACTGCAGGACGTGGGACACATATGCCTGCCCACATTGATTGCCCCCGAAAGCACAGAGTTTAGCACATCCAATGCAGAATACAATATCCACAATACGATATTCTAAAAAATATGAATGAATAAGTATATAGCAAATATAAATGTTTGGACTAATACTTTAGCAGGAAATCTCCTGACAATGCGTGGACAGCATTAGAGTAGAAGTTAGGATATGGAACACCTCAGACCCACAGCAGCAAAAAAGAACCCCACAAAATGAACCAATTTGATTGTCAGAAGAATCCCTCAATGAATCTTAAAGAAAAGGCTTAAAGCTGAATGCTTCATTAAGACCTGGTGCTTCTGTAGCCGTTGGTATATCCAACGAGATTCTCGTTGTAATATAATTTTGTCGAATTCACCTCCCCTGGGATTGGGGAGCATTCTCTCTAGGGCTGTAAAACGCACCACGTCCGGGTTACTATTGTGGTGTAGGCTCAGATGTCTGCCAATAGGCGTCGACAGTATGTTTTTGTGTCCATAATAGACGTGATCCTTAATTCTGCGCCAAAACTGGCGTTTGGTCTTTCCGACATAGAAGGCCCCACACTCACAGAACATCACGTAGACTATCCCAACAGTCTGACAGTCCACGTGATGCCCAATGGTGTGGAGCCCCCCACCCGGAAGATAAAAAGTCTGATTCTCATATATAAATGAGCAATAATTACAGGACCCACATTTCCATGTTCCCCTGAGGTCAAGAGTCGCTGGGTGACTTTGAAAGTGACTCTGAGTAATTCGGTCCCTCACTGACTTGGCCCTTTTAAATGTAACCCCGGATGTTGGGCCTACATATTTTATTAAGGTTTTATCATTTAGCAGTAAGAGCCAGTGCTTATCTAGGATTCTTTTGATTTGTCGATGTTGGTTCGTGTATGGGGTAATCAATCGCACTTTGTCGGCTTGTTTCGATCTACGGACTTTAGACATAGTATCTTCTCTCGTTCGTCCATAGGCTTTGTTGAAAGCCTTCCTTAGGAGGGTATGTGAGTAGCCTCTCATTAGTACTCAAAAAAATTTTGTATATTTTTTATCTGTGTCATCTCGTGATGTGCCCAAATTGAAAAACGTCCATTTTTTGTGGGGATCACCCACATATGTGTGTTTGCTATTGTTACTAGGACGGTGGCACTTTTTCAAGAAGTACTTGTTTGGTCTGCAGAAATCATTGTTGACTCCATCCTGTCGGCTGGAATACCTGGGTCTGATTCTAGACACGGTGCAGGCAAGGGTGTTTTTACCACCAAACAAGCTCCTGACACTTCAGGCAGCAGTGCGAACCCGGTTATCACGCCAGTGGTCCTCCTTACGGTTCTGTATGCGAGTGTTGGGGCTCATGGTGTCGACTTTCGAAGCGATACCTTACGCCCAGAGTCACACTCGGCTCTTGCAGAAGGCGATTTTGTCGCAATGGGACAAATCCCCCCCCCATCCCTAGACAGACTGATCAGGTTGGATCATCAATCCCAAGGATCCTTTATTTGGTGGATTCGGGCTCCGGCCCTAAAGTTGGGAAAATGTTTTCTCCCCCTCAATTGGTCGATAGTAACGACGGATGCCAGCCTATCGGGCTGGACAGGGGTCCTGGGTCAGTTCTCTGCCCAGGGTCGCTGGTCAGTGCAGGAAGCTTGTCTTCCAATAAATGTACTGGAACTGAGAGCGATCAGACTTTCTGTCCCGTTGGTCAGAAAGGCTGCGAGGCCTCCCTGTCCGGGTTCAGTCGGACAATGCCACGGCTGTGGCATATGTCAACCATCAGGGCAGAACAAGAAGCTCGGCAGCAGCTGCAGAGGCAGCTCTGATCCTTCGGTGGGCAGAACTTCACGTGCCAGCTCTCTGCAATCTACACCCCAGGCGTGGAAAACTGGCAGGCGGACTTTCTCAGCCGCCGGACTCTGGATCAGGGGGAATGGTCCCTACATCCAGAAGTGTTCCGCCAGATTTGCCTCAAGTGGGGCACGCCAGAGGTGGACCTCATGGCCTCCAGGTTCAATCACAAGGTACAGACCTTTGTGTGCAGAACAAAAGATCCGTAGGCGGTCGCCTCGGACGCACTGGTAGCGCCCTGGGGTCGGTATCGGCTACTTTACATCTTTCCTCCTCTAAAGCTTCTACCGCGGGTTCTGCGCAGGATAGAAGCAGAGGGAATCCCGACAATCCTGGTAACTCCGGATTGGCCTCGGCATCCTTGGTACGCCGACGTAGTACGGATGGTGACATGTTCCGTGGTGTCTTCCACTTCGCGAAGACCAACTGTCTCAGGGGCCCATCTTGCACCCTGCTTTACCCTCGCTGGCTTTGACAGCTTGGCTATTAAGTCCCAGGTGTTGAGGGATAGGGATGTCTCGGACTCCGTGATCCCTACGATGATTGAAGCACGTAAAGGTACCTCACGTAAGATTTATCATAGGACCTGGAAGGCTTATATTACCTGGTGCGAGGCAGGGGGTTGGAACCCCCGCTCTTTTATAGTGTCCAGAGCACTGACTTTTTTGCTGCAAGGACTGGACAAGAACCTGGCGTTAAGTACGCTTAAGGGGCAGATTTCGGCCCTGGCGGTTCTTTTTCAACTGCCCTTGGCGTCTCATTCATTGATCCGTACATTTGTACAGGGGGTACGTCATGTGGCTTCTCGGATATGGTCGCCTCTGGCATCGTGGGATTTTAATCTGGTGCTTTCTGTGCTGCAGAAACCACCATATGAAAAGATTAGGGACATTCCCTTGCGACTGTTATCGCAGAAAGTGGCTTTTCTGGTGGCTGTCACATCCGCTAGGCGGGTGTCCGAGTTGGCAGCATTATCCTGCAAGTCCCCTTACCTGGTCCTTCATAAGAACAAGGCGGTTTTGTGACCTTCCCCTTCGTTTCTTCCGAAGGTGGTTTCTTTTCATTTAAATGAGGATATTGTTCTTCCCTCATTGTGCCCGCACCCGTCGCATCCCCAAGCAGTTGAACTGCATTCTTTGGATGTGGTGAGGGCTTTGCGGGTGTATTTGTTTTTTACAGCTTCTTTTCGGATGTCTGATTCTTTATTTGTGCTGACGGAAGGGTCGCGCAAAGGCATGGCGGCCTCGTCGGCTACCATTTCTGGTTGGATAAGGAAGACTGTGACTCATGCATATGAGATTCGGGGCAAGGTTCCCCCGTTAACAGTCACGGCTCATTCCACCAGGGCAGTTAATACTTCCTGGGCGTTTAGACACCAGGCCTCGGTGTTTCAGAAGTGCAAAGCGGCTACTTGGGCCTCAGTGCACACGTTTACTAAGTTTTACAAAATTGATGTTTCAGCATCTTCGGATGCTGCCTTTGGCCGCAAAGTATTACAAGCGGCAGTGTAGGCGCGATTAGCGCCGCCTGAGAGGGCTTTTTCTGTTGGGTACAGTTGTTATAGTCTGCCCACTCCTCTTGATTGGCACAGCTTTGGGACGTCCCCACGTGTCATAAGAAGGCTGAGTCTGTCAGTGAACGGAAGAGTAAAAGGGATTTTATTATAACTTACCGTAAAATCCTTTTCTCTGAGTTCACTGACAGACGCAGCACCCACCCCTCTGTGTTGAGTTGTACGGCTTGTTACGAACTGATGTGCTATGCAGAGCAGGGGGATTATATGCTAAGGTGAGGACGGCCCCCTGGGAGGGGCCAACCTATGCTTTTGTTTTATTTTTTCCTAGTCTACCCCTAGTAATATGAGCATAACCCACGTGTCATAAGAAGGCTGCATCTGTCAGTGAACTCAGAGAAAAGGATTTTACGGTAAGTTATAATAAAATCCCTTTTTTCCCCTCATGCTGACAGCTTCTGTTTACATTACACGATCAGCTGTCATTGGCTGACAGTTGATCACGTGGTAAGGGGACGGGACCGCCCCCTTACTCCGATCTGTGATCAGACGAGTCTCGTGGACTCAGTGATCACAGAGCGCACTGTGCGCGACCATGGACTCCCGGCAATTCAGGTCCGTGCTTTAGCCGTCTTTCGGCCATAGCGCGGATCTGTAGTGGTTAAAGGGGGGCAATGCATGCTATTAAGAACTTGGGTATGTAAACTTTTGATTAGGGTCATTTGGGTAGTTTCTGCTGTCATTATGATTTAAAAAGAGTAAACACAGTTGATTGATAATAAATGGCTTTAGCCAAACACTAACCATGAGTGAAAGAAATGTTTTTGTGTTCTCATTCATATTCTCTGAAAAATGGCCAAGAAATCATAAATTCTGCCAGGGTATGTAAACTTATGAGCACCACCGTATATACTCTGGAGACCAGATTTGCTTGACATTACATGATATAACAGAAGTGTTCTGTCTCTCTACAGAAAACGGAAAGTAAGCCCGTCAAACCAAAGGAACCACCTCAAAAAGATGTTTCACTGCTAGACCTAGATGACTGTAAGTATTAAACATAATAATTCCATAGTTTGGTGAAGGTCAAACATGGCATTTAAATATACTGTAGTTAAAGGATATTTGTCATGAAAATGATTTCGGCTATCAGTACCTAAATTTCTACAGTCTGCTCAATATTTATAAGACTACTTTCACACTAGCCGACTCCAAAGTTGCGTTATTTTCAGTGCAACTTTGAAGTCTGAATTTGACACAACTTTTGTGTGACTTTGTTTGGACTTTTACACACTTTGGCATTGAAGTCTTGTCAAAGTCAGATCAAAGTAGTGCAGGAACCTTTTCTGAAGTCGCAGCGACTTTAGTAGTGTCAATTGGAGCGGCTCTCATAGAGATACATGGCATTTCACATGTCCTGTGACTTTGGGTCTCACAAATCGTGTCCTAAGTCGCACAAGTGTGAAAGTAGACTAATATATATTTGTTTTTATCTCTTCTTTTTTACTTTTTTTAAAGCGATTGTGTACCGCTGGACTGTGTTTGTTTCTTTTTTGATTTTCCCCCCTGTAAGGTAAAGTCATAATGTGCTAGTATGCATCGCATACTAGCACATTACATGAAACCTTAAAATTAAGCTGTTTCAGCTCTGCAATGTCAGCGCTGTAGGAGCTCCCATCTTCACCCATCTTGGGGAGCTGCAATGATGTCACTCCGCGCAGGTTCTGAAGGAACGGCATGGTTGGCTGTTCCTTCAGAGCGCTTGCGCCAGTGATTTCACTGGCTGCATGTAATGTAAATATCTCCTAAATGGTGCAAGTTTACGTATATTTATACTACCTATAGGTAAGTCAGCAAAGGAAGTTTACTTCCTCTTTAATATTTCACATTA
Source organism: Glandirana rugosa (assembly GCA_018402905.1). Lineage (NCBI taxonomy): Eukaryota > Metazoa > Chordata > Amphibia > Anura > Ranidae > Glandirana > Glandirana rugosa. The sequence continues at coordinate 576,733 of BLSH010501599.1, forward strand.
CTCTTATCAGCATCAAAATAGTGATAGGCATGGGAGTGTACCAATTGGCTTAGAGATGCTGTTTTTGCATGAAAATGGATCATCCCATGCTGCTGTTATTACTTTTGTTTGCGGGCCTTTTTACATTGCCCAGGCCAGCAGGGTGCAGTGCAGTGCCATATTTTTCTGTCCTTGCATTACACAGGACAGAAAAGATGTTATTTTTTTATGTTCATGTCAGAGTCTTCGAGCCATTGGTTCGTCTGTAGTGAATTTCATTAACACTTATAAACATCCCTCATCCTCTTTCTGTAGGGCTCGCTTTGGACCTCCTTAAAGCGTTATTTAACCCGAAAAGCAAACCTTTATTATATTGCAGCTTATCAATTCTTAGATGTGATGGCTGCCTTTGTTTTTCTTTTTTTGGCTTTCTTTATTTGCATTTGGTGATCAAGCCAGTAAGTCTGCTGTTTTTCAACAGAAAAAGCTCTCCACAAAATGCATCAGTTAAGGGTGTTGAGAAAAAACATTTACCACTGACAGGGGTGCTTACAATGGTCAGATTTTATTTATTCATGTAAAACCTTTATCCCAAAAAAAAACACTGTTTTAATTGACTGTTTTTACTGCAGTGTAAGCTGGAGTTTGGCTTCAACTTGTCAGTGTATCTAAATCTGCTACTACGTTTAGCACTCTGCCACCCCATATTGACAATGCTGCTGTCCAAAGGTGCCCCTTTGCTCCTTCATCCAGTGTAGAGGCATTGAAATGTAGGAGATGTGTCACTGGCCTTTTTACTAGGTGAAAACAGACGGGGAAAGCCTAAACAAAGAAAACAAATGCAGCTGCCACATCTAATGGTTGGTAAGCTGCATTATATTGCATTTTTGGTTTTGGGTTTAATACTGCTTAAAAGTACGTATTAAAAAGAACTGCACTGACCCACACTTCCTAGCACTCCTGACCTAATCTACTCTTAATCCCCTCCTCTGCAATAGGTATATATACGTTGCAATTTACCGGGACTATGGCTGCACCTGTCAGCCATAACCCTGATATTAAAATTTTCAGCCGGCGATTCTTTTTTCACTAAAAGTGATCCAAGCGGCTGATTCGCTGCTGAATCTATTCTACAAGTAGCTGGAGGGGTCATCATGACATCACTTTCGGAAGCATTAGGCCAGTTTGTTTTTTAATCTCATGCTTTCAAGGGTAGAGGAGAGATCTGGGGTCTTATAGACCCCAGATGTCTCCATAAAGAGGACCTGTTATGCTTTATCATTATCACAATGCATGTTTACATTTCTTGTGATAGCAATAAAAAAAACTTTATAGCACCCCTGTCCTCCTGTGCTTGCGAGCAGAGGCGAATGCATACATTGGTCATGCACACACATGTAAACCATGTTTGTACCACATGTGCGGTATAGCCGCAAAGGTTCTAGCGAGAGCAATAATTCTGGCCCTAGACCTCCTTTGTAACTCTAAATTGGTAACCTGTAAACATTTTTAGTGTCGTCTGTGGAGATTTTTCAATATCGTAGTTTGTCACCATTCCACGAGCATGTACAGTATTAAAGCATGACATGTTAGCTGCTCAGCGTAACATCTTTTATATTTTGTCAAAAAATTGGGTTTTGTATATAGTTTTTTTTTGCATTAAAATTTAAGTGTATTTTTTCCCAAAAAATTGCGCTTGAAAAAATGCTGCGCAAATACCATGTGACAAAAAATTGCAACAACCACCATTTTATTCTCTAGGGTCTTTGCTTAAATATATATAATGTTTGGGGGTTCTAAGTAATTTTCTATCATAAAATACTATCTTTACTTGTAAACAAAATGGCACAGAAAAGGTCTAGTCTTTAAGTGGTTAAAGTGGAAGGAAGCCTGGGTCTAACTCATTTTAAAAATGTTCCCTCCCCCTTTCCTCCTGCCTAAGCTGTATAAAAAGATCTATATATAACCTATTTTCTTTTTTTTTTATATAACTTCTATCTGTTGAGAATGTTTAAAGTCAAGTACAAAACATTCCCCAGCTTATAGGTACATAAACACATTACATATTACATGTAGCTAAGAACAGAACTACTACTTACTATAAATCTGTTGCTCAGGTCTACACCAGTAAAGGAAAATCTAATAGGACTAATAGATCACAATAGTATTGTGCCCCTTTATGTACGCAAAGAACATGTCCCATGGGGCATTGTAAAACTGACATTCACAGACATGACTAGGCATAATGGGAATTGTAGTTTCTGAACAACTGGAGGGCCATAGTTTGGAGACCTCTGATGTAAGCAATTCCTTGACTACTCTTACAGATATACAGACTTTCAGATGCCACTTTCAGAGTACCTATTTTTGAATAATTCTGACCCGGTCATATGATCCTAAAGCTCTGGCTCTGACGTCACCCATAGGCTCTACCTCTGTCTTGCTTTCGTTGTAGGGCTGAATTGCAACATGACAGTAGTTCAGAGGGTACAAAAGGGCTTTGTAGTAGAAGAATGGCTGAAGCAGCTGTTCATAATCCATTTAAAGCAGGGTTTCTCCACCTCTTGGAGACACCCTTGGCAAGAAAGTTGATATCTCATGGAACCCCAAAAGTAATATTCACATCTACAGCTCACGGAACACTAGTGTGATAAGCGAGCTGTTGATTATAGCAGCAATTGTTTTTTTTTTTTTTTTTTTTGGAAGTAGCATTGAATAATAGAATAAATATTAAAATGTAACTCCTTGTGTGACTTTTTTCTGCACAGATTCAGTATACAGGAGGGCAGCAGGGCAAGGTACATGGGTTTAGCATGGCAGAGCATGGGTAGTCCCGGTAGAGAAACCCTGTTTTAAAGTAACATTTTAAATATTTTAACTCTGCATACTGAGTGTTTACAGTATTTGTTTCAAGTAGTTGCCGATTAACTATCCTTAAAAAAAAATGTAATAATGGAATTTTAAATGATTTCATAATTCCTTGCACTGGTTATAATTTCTCAGTCATTCAGTAGACTTTGTCAGCTGCTTGGTGCGTTTAGTTGACATGGCGCTGAATTGCATTGCAGCCTTTGGTGGCTTTTTATTTGCCTCTGTATTTTGTTCAAAGTTATGTAAGAATTACCACACAAATGGGAGGGCAGAATTATTTTTATATTTAACCGCTTGCCGACCGCTGATCGGCATTTGACGGCGACAGAGTGGCTCTGTAAGGCAAAACGCCGTCATATGACGGCGGCTGCCAGATCACTGTGTCCAGGGAGGGCCAGGGAGTAGGTGCGGCGGATTCGATATCTGCCGGCTACCCGCGATGCCCCCCCCCGGAGTGAAAGAACGGAGGTCCGTGTAAGTAAACACGGACCTCCGTTCTGTGAGGGGGGAAGGACTGTGATCACAGCCTTCCTGTACATGGAAGCTGTGATCACTTCCCTTCCCCTGTTAGGGCAGCCCCCATACAGTTAGAACACGCCCAGGGAACATAGTTAACCCTTAGAGCGCTCCCTGCAGGTTAACCCCATTCACTGCCAATGTCATTTACACAGTAATCAGTGCATTTTTATAGCACTGATCGCTGTATAAATGCCAATGGTCCCAAAAAAGTGTCAAAATGTTCCGACATGTCCGTCCTAATATCGCAGTACCGCTAAAAATCGCAGATCGCCGCCATTACTAGTAAAAAAAATAAAATAAAAACCCCAGAAATGAATTCTCATCATCCGTAAACGTGACCACTTTTGCGCAAACCAATCAATAAACGCCGATTGCAATTTTTTTAATCACAAATATGAGGAAGAATATAAATCGGCCAAAACCGATGAAAAAAAAATGTTTTTTAATATATTTTTTTTGGATTTGTATTTTAGCAAAAAGTAAGAAATTTGGGTTTTTTTTTGCTAAATTGTCGCTCTTCTTTTGTTTATAGCGGCGATCAGAAATGACGCAGCGGTGTTCAAATACCACCAAAAGAAAGCTCTATTTGTGGGGAAAAAAAGGACGCAAATTTCGTTTGGGTACAACGTCACACGACTGCGCAATTTTCAGTTAAAGCGACGCAGTGCCGAATCGCAAAAAGGGCTCTGGTCCTAAAGTGTGAAATCCTTCCGGGGCTGAAGTGGTTAAACACCGTACACAGGAATACAAGCTCTTATACATTTTGCGACGATTCCAGAGCTTTTTTTTTTTTCTTTTTAAGAGAAGCACCTGAAAATCATAAGTGCTTGTATCCCTGTGTACTTTAAATAAAGATTTCTTTCATTCCAGTCATGCAGCAATCCTTTTGTAACTTTGAATTGCTATACCAGCGGGAAACAGGATATAGTGGGGAGCTGACAGCACAGGCAATCCTGGTGTGGTGGTGTTTCTGCAGATTTGTATTTTTTTTTATTGTATCCATCTTTTCTTCCTTTTGTAGAAATTGATTTGGTCCATTTCCCATTTTTCCCATAAAAAATGAATGCGCTGATTGACTGTTAAACACAATTCATTCTCTGTAATGCCTTTTGTAGTTAACATATGTTATTATATGTAAAGTCTTTTTTTAAGTTCACAAGGTTTTATAAGGTTAAGAATGAATTATAAAGCGGTGGTTTGGTTGTATTGCAGCCATGTCACAGCTTAAAAGAGAAATGCATGTTTTTATGTGCTTAGTGCTTTGCTGGCTTTATTATTTCTTATTATTCTACAGGATTTATATAGCGCCAACAGTTTACGCAGAGCTTTACAACTTGAGGATAGACAGTACAAATACAATACACTTAAATACAGTAGGAATCCGAGGGCCCTGCTCGTTAGAGCTTACAATCTAAGGCTTTAGGACTCTTAAAGCGGTTGTCTGCCCAAAAAAATTTGTAAGGCAAAAGCATAATGAGCTAGTATGCACCGCATACTATCCCATTATGAAATATTTTTGAATGAAGCTCCCTGCAGAGGGAGCAGACATTTTCACTGTGTGGATTCTTCTGGGTTGGCAGCTCCGACGCTGTGGGTGGCCGGAGCCACGAGACGTCACTGTGGGATCCCGTCTTTCCGGCGGACCAGGGGAGGGCTGGCAGCCTTAGGCCTGGGGGGGCAAGTCCAGTCAAGTGGCCCATTAAACCACCGAATCAGCTCACCATCCACGCCCATCTGGTTTTAAAATGGATATTGATGTTATGAAGCAAGACAAATATGATACAATGTGGTAACATCATTTAATGTTAATAGCCACAAAGGAGGTTTAACAAAAATAATGCATCAATTCACCTAATCAGTTCCCATCAATGCAGCCTCACCAATGCCCATCAATGCAGCTGCACCAGTGCCCATCAATGCAGCCTCACTAGTGCCTATCAAATGCAACTTGATCAGTGCCCATCATGTAGGCTCGCCAGTGCCTATCAGCACAGCCGGCCCTGGGTGTCGTCCCGGCAGGGTCCAGCGATATGCGCCAGGCCATCACTGCGCATGCGCCTTGATGTCAGCAGCTGCATTTCAAGTAGAATATCTCCTAAACTGTGCATATGTATATTACAGATTTCACAAGGGTAAATCTGTAATATACATATGCATTTGTTCATATTTTCCAGATGAAATAGAAATAATCCCGAAAAACCTATATAGCAAATTAGTCTGGTAAAAAAAAACAAACTATGTATCTACCCAGTGAGAGGACCGATCTATTCTAAATTCATTTTTATACTTGTAATTTACTACTTTTAAAATTAACAAAAATACTGAAATATTCTTTCTTTTACCCTCCTCTTCTAGTTAATGATGTATCGACTCCTGTTGTTCCCAAACCTGCAGTGCTTTCTCCTAGTTTAATAGCTGATCTTCAAGGTTTATCCCTTTCTACCTCATCTCCAGTACTAAATGTAAGTTCTATTTGGCTGTTTTTTGCATTTGGTCAGTTCATGCGATTTACTAGATATAAATGTTTTTAGTTCATTACTTTGCTTTTACAAAACATAAGACATTGTATTCAACCCCATTTGAAGTTGATTATACCTAGAACTAAACAATTATGTCAATTTAACAAACACATACTGATGCTGCTGGTAGAGTAGGGACTTGCCAGAGAGTGATCACTTGACAAAGTCTGCCAGCTTGAACATGTATTGTAATAAATATGAAGGATCCTTGTTTTTTAAGCAACATTTTGCTCTGAATATGTAAGGTAACACACAAAACATGTCGCAAGAACCTTGACAGTATATATGGTGTCCTAATAAGCAACCCAGATAATGGTGCTGATGTCTTTATAAATTACTTGGCGGTGAGTGCCAGTTATGGACTGATTCCAATGCCCACACATAATGCTCGACTACATTTCCAAGCAATAAACACACTCATGGTGGTGTTGAATTAATGTGCCTGGGTTGGTTGTTAGGACACCATGTATACTCTCGAGGTCCTTGCGCTGTGTTTTATGTGGTCCCTTTTGACTTCCTCAACCCTCAAGTGGATTTCTACATCAACATGACTATTGGGACTACTTCAGTCACTACTGGCCAATAAGGTTTAGCGCCTTGGTATATTATTTGTGGTGTTTTATGAATATGCAAGGGTTAAAGACTATGTTCACCTTTGGAGCACATTACATGTATTTATCCGTATTTAGGGTGTACCATGTGACATAGTTAGGTTGAAAAACAACACAACTCCATCTAGTTCAACCAATAAAAAATAAAAAAAATCATACAATGCCATATACACAATCCATCACCCTCAGTTGATCCCGAGGAAAGCGAAAAACCCCAGCAAAGCATGATGCAATTTGCTACAGCAGGGGAAAAAAATCCTTCCTGATCCCCCGAGAGGCAATCGGATTTTCTCTGGATCAACTTTACCTATAAATGTTAGTACCCAGTTATATTATGTACATTTAGGAAATTCTCCAGGCCTTTTTAAAGCAATCTATTGAGCTGGCCAGAACCACCTCTGTAAGGAGTCTATACCACATTTTCACAGCTTTTACTGTGAAGAAACCTTGTCCTTTTTGATGACCTTGAATAACTCCACACCAAGTGCACTATATGTATACTATATGCTCACTTATGTATTTGTACATGTTGATCATATCTCTCCCCCACCCCAATGTATTTTCTCAAAGAGGGGACCCCAAGAAACGCCCACCCCCCCTCTTTCCTCAGTGGAGGATTCGGATCTAGAGAGCACCTCAATGGTCACACCTGTGGACCTTTCAGAGGGTGAACTGCCCTCAGAAGGCGAAGATGATCAGGAGGGTCATTTTTCGCGTGATAAAGCGATAGTGGAAGCGCTGATCACTGATATCCGCGACTCCGTGTGGCTTGACCAAGCAGGAGAGTCGCATGAGTCCACATGTATGTGTGGACCGCTTAAACCCCCTAGGTCTCCTAGGGTTTACCCTTATGATCAGGTGTTTGAACAGGCAGTGTTCAAGGAATGGCTGAGGCCACCAAATTCCTTTGCTTTTCCCAAAAGCTTTGCGGTTCGCTACCCCTTTGAGGATTGCTTTACTAAGAGATGGGCTTCCCCAGAGGTGGACCCCCCAGTGGCTCGTGTGAATAAAGCAACGACCATTCCCTTGGAGGGGTCTCCGTCTTTTAGGGAGGCGGCCCATCGCCGCACAGAGGCAGTGTTTAAAGCACTATTCTTGTTGGCGGGGTCAGCCATGCCGCCGGCGCTAGCGACTGCGATGGCGGCACAGTCTCTTCGTGAGCACGCTGCCACACTGCACACTGGTTTAATTTGTGAATGTGCACAGGCTGAAGTACAGCGGGCACAACACTTGGAAGAAGGTCTCCGCTACATATGCCATGCTGCTTTGGACCTTCTTCCTATATTGTCAAAAATGTCTGTTTTTGCAATTGTTATCAGGCGGGTGCTGTGGCTCTGCTCTTGGTCAGGCGACCAGGCTTCAAAGAAAGCTCTTGCAGATCTTCCCTTTCAGGGAGGGCGTCTGTTTGGCCCACAGTTGGATGAAATCATTAAGGATTTCATGGGAGGGAAGAGTACTTTCCTTCCAGAGCCAAAGCGGTGGGATTTTTGCCGTAGGAAGGGCCCTGTTTCTTCAGGTCAGAATAAGTTTTTTCGGGCACCCGGCTCAGTGGGTAAGGGCTTCAAGGCCGGGAAGGCTTCCGCGGGGCACAGTAAAAGGCCCTGGCAGCATAAGTCCGAAAAAGCGAAGGATAAATCTACCTCCGCATGATGGGTTGCTCCCACCCGATTCACGGGTGGGGGGCCGGTTGCTGGGGTTTGCAGACGGATGGACTGCCCGCATCACCGATCGGTGGGTGCTGGAGGTGGTGTCCTCCGGGTACAGGATAGAATTCAGCTCTCTGCCCCCAGAAAGGTTCTTCCCTTCAAACTTGAGACTCCCTCAGGGGCGTCGGGAGGCGCTTCTAGGCGCCGTTTGGGCACTTGCCGAACAGGGAGTGATTGTACCGGTACCCATAGTGGAAAGATTTCACGGGTTTTACTCAAACCTTTTTGTGGTGTCAGGCCAGTTCTGGACCTGAAGGCGCTAAACTGCTTCGTAAAGACAAAAAGCTTCAGGATGGAGTCCATCCGCTCGGTCGTGGCCACCCTGCACCAAGGGGAACTCTTGGCGTCCTTGGATATCAGGGACGCGTATCTCCATGTTCCAGTCTGTCAGTCACCAGCATTTTCTACGCTTCGCAGTGGGGGACCTGCATTACCAGTTTGTGGCACTTCCCTTTTTCCCTTTGGGCTGGCCTTGTCTCCCCGGGTGTTCACCAAGGTGGTGGCCTCGATGCTGGCGCTGCTGAGATAGAGAGGTATCTTGGTTGTAGTGTACCTCGACAATCTTCTCCTGAGAGCAGAGTCTGCTGCGGCTCTGGAGGAGAACGTGACAATTACGGTGTCCATGTTAAAGGAGTTCGGTTGGCTAATCAACCTGCAGAAGTCATCATTGACTCCATCTTGCCGGCTGGAGTACCTGGGTCTGATTCTGGACACAGTGCAGGCAAGGGTGTTTTTACCACCGAGCAAGCTCCTGACACTTCAGGCAGCAGTGCGAACCCTGTTATCACGCCAGTGGTTCTCCTTACGGTTCTGTATGCGAGTGTTGGGGTTCATGGTGTCGACTTTTGAATAGATACCTTACGCTTAGAGTCACACTCGGCTCCTGCAGAAGGCGATTTTGTCACAGTGGGACAAATCTCCCCTATCTCTAGACAGACTGATCAGGTTGGATCATCAGTCCCGAGGATCCTTGATTTGGTGGATTCGGGCTCCGGCCCTAAAGTTGGGGAAATGTTTCCCCCCCTCAATTGGTTGATAGTAACGACAGATGCCAGCCTATCGGGCTGGGGAGGAGTCCTGGGTCAGTTCTCTGCCCAGGGTCATTGGTCAGTGCGGGAAGCTTGTCTTCCGATAAATGTACTGGAACCGAGAGCGATCAGACTTTGTCTGTCCCGTTGGTCAGAAAGGCTGCGAGGCCTCCCTGTCCAGGTTCAGTCGGACAATGCCACGGCTGTGGCATATGTGAACCATCAGGGTGGAACAAGAAGCGCGAGGGGCCTCTGATCCTTCGGTGGGCAGAACTTCACGTGCCAGCTCTCTCTGCAATCTACATCCCAGGCGTGGAAAATTGGCAAGCGGACTTTCTCAGCCGCCGGACTCTGGATCAAGGGGAATGGTCCCTACATCCAGAAGTGTTCCGCCAGATTTGCCTCAAATGTGGCATACCAGAGGTGGACCTCATGGTCTC
>BLSH010501599.1:608446-633429 GCA_018402905.1 Glandirana rugosa
TAGCGGCAGTATGCTGCCGCCGACGCCCTTGCACATATCACTCGTACGCGCGCGGCGGCCTCCGCGCGGGCGCGCGAGTGACACAGGTCCCCCCCGGTCCCTCGCCCACGCCGCCGAAGCTAACGGCGGCCGGTGGGCGCTACGGGGGGGGCCTCGCTTACTCGCCTCCAGGCACATACATTTGTGCCTGGAGGCGAGACACACTCCCCCTTCCCGACACTAGTGTCGGAAGGAAATGCACTTCCGACACTATTGAAGGGAAGGGGACAATCCCGTAGGGGGTATGTCAATCTTGTGCGGGTGCTCACTATACACGTTCCCGCAGCCGCCGTCGTATGACGGCGATTTGCGGGAACGAGCCACTTTGTCGCCGTCAATCGCCGATCGGCGGTCGGCAAGTGGTTAAGGTCATCACAAAGGACAAGGGGCACTCTTTACGTCTAGAGGAAAAAAGATTTCATCTACAAATATGGAAAGGTTTCTTCACAGTAAGAGCTGTGAAAATGGGGAATAGACTCCCTCCAGAGGTGGTTTTGGCCAGCACGGTTGATTGCTTTAAAAAAGGCCTGGATTCTTTCCTTAATGTAAATATAACTGGGTACTAACATTTTTAGGTAAAGTTGATCCAGGGTGAATCCGATTGCCTCTCGGGGAATCAGGAAGGAATTTTTTCCCCCGTTATAGCAAATTGGATCCATGCTTTGCTGGGGTTTTATGCCTTCCTCTGGATCAACTGTGGGTGAAGGATTGTATATGGGATTATTTGGTTGTGTATGTGTGTAAAATATGTATATGTGTGTGTATATATATATATATATATATATATATGTTTTTTTTTTTGTTTGTTTTTTTTTTGGTTGAACTGGATGGACTTGTGTCTTTTTTCAACCTGACTAACTATGTAACTATGTATGTAACATTTCAGCTTCACGCATGAAAAGGGGTGCTCAGGGGTGCATCACCAATTACACAGGCTGCTCACCTTTCTCGTATGATCCTTATTACAGGGATCATACAGAGCCTCTGCCTTTAATTAGGGAAAAGGCAACAACCCCTCTTAAGCAGTGATGCAGGTAGGAAATCCTGAATGGTACCAATGATCACTTCTCCCAGAGCCTCTCCGGTTGCATAGATACCCAGGAAGCAAATAGAGGAAAAATATTGCTCTCCGTATAATAACAATTATTTAATGTTTAAAAAGGAAATGCACTTACATTAAAAGGCACTATGAACCTAGTACCAAGTAAACAAGCTTAGTCTCATAAAATCTGGATATCAATCATAGTCGGTGCATCAGACACAATTGTCGGTGCAACACACACATTCGTGCCAGTCCGCGTGTGATGTCCCTTCCTCCCTCCGTATGCGTTGCGTTCCACTTAACCGCTGGAGAAGTTCTGGTTATATATATAGATAAGATATATCTATATAGATAAGAATATTTCTGATATAACACGGGAGACACTGGGTGTACGTATTCTTCTAATACAGAGGAAATATGAGCTTTTAGAGTTAATTATGAGAGCAGAGAGGAGAAGCTACGAGAGGAAGAGGGAGGAGGGAGGAGTTGAAGACAGGCACACAGGAGATAGGAGAGCTGGGAGTGACTTAGCCTGCATAGACCACGGGGTTCTCAAGATAAGCTATATACAGGAGGAGTCGGCACTCAAGGCGGAAGTCATGACCTGGCATTATCAAACCAGTATTTTAGGGGATACAGAGGGCTAATTTAAAAAGCAAAAGCGCCATGCTGCTAATTGCACATTAACCACTTCAGCTCCAGAAGGATAACCCAGTTTAGGACCAGAGCACGTTTTGCGATTCAGCACTGCGTCACTTTAACTGACAATTGCGTGTACATGCGACGTTGTACCCAAATTAAATTTGCGTCCTTTTCCCCCACAAATAGAGCTTTCTTTTGGTGGTATTTGATCACATCTGCGTCATTTCTGGTCACCGCTATAAACAAAAAAGAGCGACAATTTTGCAAAAAAAAAAAAAACTAAAGTTTTTACTTTTTGCTAAAATACAAATCCAAAAAAAAATATAGAAAATATGGTTTTAGCCGATGTATATTCTTCCTCATATTTTTGGTTAAAAAAAAAATCGCAATCGCCGTTTGGTTTGCGCAAAAGTTTCCGCGTTTACGAATGATTAGAATTCATTTATGGGGTTTTTAATTTTTTTTTTTATATTTTACTAATAATGGTGGCGATCTGCAATTTTTAGCGGGACTGTGATATTGCGGCGAACATGTCAGACCATTTTGACACTTTTGGAACAATTGACATTTATACAGCGATCAGTGCTGTGAAAATGCACTGATTATTGTGTAAATGCCATTGGCAGTAAAGGGGTTAACCTGGAGGGGGCGCTCTAAGGGTTAACTGTGTTCCCTCATTGTGTTCTAATTGTATGGGGGCTAGGCTGGCAGGGGGAGGGGAGTGATCACGGCTTCCATATACAGAAAGCCTGTGATCACATCCCTTCCCCCTCTGTTAGAACAGATATCTGTGTTTACATACACGGACTGCCATTATCTCACTGCGGGGGAGCCATCGCGGGTAGCTGGCCGAGATCGAGTCTGCCCTACCCACTCCCTGACCCCCCCCCCAACACAGTGGACGCACCTCCACTCACAATACTCGTTATTGCGGCCACCGCCAAGTGACAGCAGTTTGCGATAACGAACCACTTTGCCGTCATCAAGCCACGGCGGGCGGTTGGCAAGTGGCAACAAACGCTTTAAAGAATAGGAACTTGAGGCTTTAAGGTGAGCCACCAATTTTGCATGCCAACCCATTCTAAAAATAATGGGGAAAATTTGCATTAAACATTGACCATTTTAACTGTCTGTAATACATATTTACTTGTGAGTGGATTGTCTCCATAATGAATGTTGAAAGCCTTGAGAAAGGACAGAGAGTTAATTACCCTTGTTTTTGTTTTTAGACCCTCATGCTTGCAGCTGAGTTGCAAGGACACCAGCATGTGTGATCATAGGTTTAGGAAAGGTTTCTGCTGTGCAGGATAATTAGCTGTTCAGTTTTAGCGCTGTCAATAAGTGTTAGAACCAAAATATGTTGCAGATAGATCTGTGAGGTGAGAGCTCCCAGCTCACATCTTTAGCAGCAATCAGACATGACATGGGACATATTCATTGACCCTTTTCCCTCTCCATTGCCATCATTCACTGAAGGGAGCCGGCCTCAGCTAGACACAATCCTCATTTTAGTTTTAACAATGATAATTAAAGGTTAATTCACTGCGTCAGGATTAACAAGGAAAATACAAATGATGGCCAAGCAGCTGCCTTTATGATACAAGTTTAGAACAATGCACGTACAGTATAAATGTGATGAAAAGAAAGCAAGGCAAAGCTTTTCACTCTCCATTGTTCTGGAAAGAGACCTTTCTCTTCCGTGTGCCTTTATCATTTGGTCAAGAAGACGACATCCCCTGTACCATCATATTGTCATACAGAGTAATTAAAAAATAAAGTATGAGGAAGCCAGTTTCATATTTATACCCATGACATGCTCTTGCATTTTGTTCATTGTTCTAGTCAGCCTTTTTCATGCTTTTTGCTCTGTCTTGGCCCGCCAATGCCTGATTAATACCTAAAACCTAATGGGAACAGTCGTGTCTTATACAGAGTGCAGCTCCCAGCATCCTCAGGAAATATTCTGTAAATGCAAGGAAAACCTAAGATTTTTTTTATAATGTTAAAGCGGTTGTAAAGTCACATCTGTCTATATACTTTTAACCTTTCTGTTTCATTAACATATTTTAACCACTTCAATACCGGGCACTTTGCCTCCTTCCTGCCCAGGACAGCTTTCAGCGCTGTCACACTTTGAATGACAATTGTGCGGTCATGCAACACAGTACCTAAACTACATTTTTATCATTTTCTTACCACAGAGATACCTTTTGCTGGTATTTGATCATCACTGGGGTTTTTATTTTTTGCTAAACAAACTAAAACATTTTTGGGAAAAAAAAGTTTTCTACGTTTGTTATAAAATTTTGTTTTCTCCTTCACTGACTGACACCGATGAGGCTGCACTGATGAGGTGGCACTAATGTATTTGAATTGATGGGCACCAATAGGCGGCGCTCATATGCAGCACTGATGGGCACAGATAGGCGGCACTGATATTTCTAGAATATAAGCTTTAAGGAGCAGGGCTATATAAATCCTGTATAATAATAGTAATAATATGCAGCACTGATGGGCACTAATAGATGGCACTGATGGGTAGCACTGATGAGGTACTAACAGTCATTACTGATGGGCACTGATTAACATCTGTGAAGGGGACTGACAGGTGTTACTGATGGGCACTGGTTGGCACTTTGATGGGCACTGACTGGCATTGTGGTGGGCTCTGACTGGCATTGTGGTGGGCACATCTGACGGGGGCTGTGCTGATAATCAGTGCGCTAATTATCAGCACACACCCCCTCCTCTGACAGGAAAGCCGCCGCTTGGCTCTCCGTGTCAGTGTGAACCGAGGAAAGCAGATTACCAGCATTTCCTGGTTACCGCTGTGATTGGTTACAGCTGATCACATGGTAAAGAGCCTACATCATAGGCTCTTTACCACGATCGGAGATGCGGTGTATCGGAGTGACACACTGCTCCACCGATCGCCGCTCTGCATGTCCCCGGGGGCGTGCAAGAAGCAGCTGGTTCTGCTGGACATCATATGATGCCTAGTCAGGTTAACGGCGCCACATTGCAGGGTGGTTAAGTACAGTGTGTGTGTGTGTTTTTTTTTTTTTTTAATGATGTTGCTAAATACCTTCTTTGCCCAGCTCTGCTGTGTGGTCACTTGTTCTTCTTCTGCTCTCCTTCGCGATCTAATAGTGGGAGGTGCTGAGATTCTTCTCTGACTTATGTAAGCTAGCAGAGGGAGGATATATGAGCACACAGCAGCCCTGGGAAAAGAAGGAATTAGCATTAAGATGTAAAAAAAACACACTGTACTTAATGTTTTTAAAACAGAGAGCATAAAAGTATATGATAGATGTGACTTTACAGCCACTTTACCAAAGGGGAGGAGCAGTTGCAGCAGAATACTCAATCAAGGCAGGCAGAGAGGAGATCGGCTTCACACAGACTACAGACTATGGAAATGACAGGGGGAGGAAGAAATGCAAAGAAAGCCACTGAATACACAGCATGATGACGGAAGGACGTATACTGACCACAATTAGCGCAGTCCGTTTACACAGGGGAACAGGCAGGATCAACCAGCTATTTTACAACATAAATGACATTACAAAAGCACTATGCTCTATATCAGTGATGGCGAACCTTGGCACCCCAGATGATATTAAACGACATTTCCCATGATGCTCAACTACACTACAGAGTGCATAAGCATCATGGGAAAAGTTCCAAAACATCTGGGGTGCCAAGGTTCGCCATCACTGCTATATATCATGCCTTAAATAGACAGGAGCTGCTTTTTTGAGGTTTAACCACTTTAAGCTCTGATCTAGAATCACCTAATGTGCCAGTATGGTGTAGAACAGGGGTCTCCAAATCGAGAGCCATCGGGAGTAGAAAAAGTCCCAACATCAGTTGGAGAAAACGATGCCCCATTTTTAGTGTCAGTGAGAGGAATTAAGCCCCATTGTTGGTGTCTTTGGTAGGAATTGTGCCCCATCACTGGTGTCATTGGGCCCCATTGTTGATGTCATTGGGTGGAATTGTGCCCCATCTTTGGTGTCATTGGAAGGAATGGTCCCCCATCATTGGTCACATTGAGCCCCATTGTTGGTGTCATTGGGAGGAACTGTGCCCCTTTGTTAGTATCAGTAAATTAAATAGTGCCCCAAAGGTCAGATAAAATCAAAGGGACGCAGTTTGGAGACCACTGGTCTAAGGCAGGGGTCTCCAAACCTTCTAAGCAAAGGACGAATTTACTGTCCTTCAGGCTTTGGGGGGGGGGGGGGCAGACTGTGGCCAGTGGGAGTAGAAAATTCCCCAGCATCAATGCCTCATCATTGGTTTTAATGGGAGGAATAGTGCCCCCTTGATGGTGTCAGTAGGGGGAATGGTGCATTCATTATTAGCATCAGTTGGTTTGAATAGTGCCCCAAGGGCCAGATAAAAGCAAGCAAAGGGCCACAGTTTTTTAGACCACTGGTATAGAAAATGATTGTGGTTGTTTTAAAAATGGTATATATGCTGATAGAATGTCATTTTTAGGATCAGGAAGCAGCTAAAGTAAAGACCAGAATTTTATAAGTTGAAACATTTTGTGCTTGTACACCCACCTCTGTTTCCTTATGCTTGTACATTCAGAATGTGGGAAGGCTATATTGCACCATGGGAGCACACCATTTTCTTTAATCCTCATTTAGCCCTGCTTTTTCTCAGGTGAACCTTTTCAATTGTCATTTTTTGGCTGCTATTGTGTACAACATACAGACTGTGGTGTGAGCAAGGCCGACAACTGCCTGTCACTGTTGGTTAGACATCTGTCTAGCTGATAGCCCTTGTCTCCTAAATAAGCAAAGCCACCTCACATTTGGAGTTTGTGATGGTGATTTCCTCTTGCTACTACGTGGGGGACATGAGGAAGACTCCATTGTTAATATAAAGTGGAAAATCCCCTAGTAAGTGCAATCATTTTTTCCTATCTTTCAAAAGTGATTTCATATTGATGAAAAAAAAAAAAGCAATTCTACAAGGGATTTCCTGCAGCTGATCTATCTGAACTCTATAAGAACTCCATATGTTGCAGACAGTCATAATATCACTTGATCAACAGACATTCTTAACACAGGAAAATCTTGGTAGATGGGTTGCCTGAGATTAGTGTGGTTGGTTTGATATCAGGAAATAATGGCAACTGCTAACAGCATCATTATTCAAGTCTGCTGGAAAAAAATGAAATACTCTGCTTCTTTACTTTCTGTAGCACAAACACTAGGAATACTGTTTTAATATATCTATGTATGTGTGTGTGTGTGTATATATATATATATATATATATATATATATACACAAAACAAGGAAAACTAAATCTGCATTATTTTAAGAGCAGTCGGCAGGCAATCCCATTAATTAGTAGTATGTACAGTACTGTGCACAAGTTTTTCATGCAAGTGTGGAAAAATGCTGTAAATTAAGAATGCTTTCAGAAGTAGAAGTGTTAATAGTTTATTTTTACCAATTAACAAAATGGAAAGTAAATGAACAGAAGAGAAATTTAAATCAAATTAATATTTGGTGTGACCACCAGACTTTAACCAGTAGAGTTCCACGCTATAGCCAAAAGACGGCTACAGCGCGGATCTCAATTGCCGGGGGGACGTTCATGGACGTCTGCCTCTTTGCACGCTCTCGGTGCACACTCTCACTTGATGTCCGCTCGTGACCTGCGATCGCCTGTTAGAGCTGCAGAACGGGGAACCACTGATGTATACACGGGGTTCTCCGTTCTGTGAGAGGGCACATAACAGATCTACTGATCCCTGCCAGCCCTGCCCCCTCACAGAATACAGGGACCACAGTTAAACCCTTCACTGCCCCCTTAGTATTAACCCCTTTACTGCCAATGACATTTATACAGTAATCAGTGGACATTAAAATTTCTGATCGCTGCATAAATGTCATTGGTCCCAAAAAAGTGTCAAAAATGTCCGACATGTCCGCTGCAATATCGCAGTCCCGATAAAAAGCGCAGATTGTCGCCGTTACTAAAAAAAAAGAATTCATAAAAACGCCTCAACGTTGCACGACTGAGTAATTGTCATTAAAAGTGTGACAGCGCTGAAAGCCTAAAATTGGTCTGGGCAGGAGGGAGGTTTAAGTGCCCAGTAAGCAAATGGTTAAAAGAGCATCAGTTCTATGTACACTTGCACACAGTTTTTGAAGGAACTTGACGGGTAGGTTGTTCCAAAACACAATGGAGAACTAACCACAGGTCTTCTGTGGATGTGGCTGCCTCAAAACTCGATGTTGAGATCAGGGCTCTGTTTGGGCCAATCACTTCCAGGACTCCTTGTTCTTCATTATGCTGAAAGTGGTTGTCAACCCGTGACAACCACTTTAACCTACAGGTAAGCCTATAATAAGATTTCACTGAGATTGTGCCGTGACTGCCGGCTCCCGCGCGCATGTGCGGGAGTAACATCACACGACTAAGGCCAGTCGCAGAGCCAGAGATTGCGGCCCCAGAAGGAATAGGAGCAGGAGATGGATAAGGCCTGGAGCGGTGTTATCGCAGGCTTCCAATGCAGGTAAGTGGCAAATAATGGGCTAATATGCAATGCATACTAGCCTATTATGCTTTTACATTGCAGGGTAACACAGAGGAAGTAAAACCCACCAGGGTATACTTCCTCTTGAAGATATCTCTTGATTAAATTATCTGTATGTTTGGGGCTATATTGTCCTGCTGCAGAATAAGTTTAGGGCCAATCACACGCCTTTCTGATGGTATGGCATGATGGATTTGTTTCTGCCTGTTTTTCTCAACATTGAGGACACCATTGATCCTGACCAAATCTCCAACTCAATTTGCAGAAATACAGCCCCAAACTTGCAAGGAACCTCCAGAATACTTCACTATTTCCTGCAGACGCTCATTATTGTACCACTCTCCAGCCTTTCTTAAGGAGAAGACAGTGGGGTTAAAAATCAATTGCTCCTCTAAAATGAAAGCAATACATTTTACATGATCATATAGTAAACTATTTTACAAACTTTGTTGCTGTGCTCAGTCTTACCATAATGTATGACCTCTGACATGAAACTGTCTAACACAACTTCACCTTAATAGCAAAGTTTGGCTGCTCCTTGCCCAGTTTTAAGCCGCATACGCAGCTCTTTCTGCTTCAGTTAATGACTGTTTCAGCCTACACAAGAAATTGATGATCATTAGCACCTGCTTGGTATAATTGGTTAATAGTACACCTGAATGTAATCCTCCAAAAATCCCTGACTTTGTGCAATTGTAGAGTGTGCAGGTGTAAGGACTGATGCTGGTTTGAAGCCAAAGGGTAGTCACACCAAATATTTGATTTAGATTTTTCTTCATTTAGTTTACTTTTTATTTTGTAAATTGATAAAATATAAACATTAAATATATATATATTTGAAAGCATTCTTACTATTCAGCATTTCTTCATACCTGCCTAAAACCTTTGCATGATACTGTATACATATATATGTACTGTATAATGTGGAAGGAGACCTACCCATGTCTTATTTTTTATTTGGTGTGCACTGTTTGGTAAATTAAATTACTCAATTAAGGTCTGAGATTGTAGCTGTGAATGAAGTCTGCTGGCCCACTATATTGATGATCCTATGCTGCCAATACTTGTCGTCAACAAATGTGATTGTTGCTGAGAATGAAAGCTGATGTGTCCCACCATGGTTATGGTCCTATGTAGATAATACTTCTCATCAACATTTGAGATTGTAGCTGAGATTAAAGTCTCATCTCCTGCTATATTTATGGTCATATGTACCTGGGAATGGCGTCTTCTGGTCTTGTGTCACCAATGCTTTTCACCAACATTTAAGATTGTATGTAAGAATGAAGCCTGCAAGCCTCATACTTTCATCCACAAATGTTAATGACTCTCATACTGAGGGCTTTACACTTAAGCTAAAAGGGAATCATCTCTTTAAACTGAAGTCTGCTTTATAAACAGGCACGAGAGGGGTCTGTAAATAGCACTCAAATATCAACTTCACCCAGGAAGTCAGTGCTTGGCTACTAGTGTATGTGGATGATGTGAATACAGGTGCACACACTTTTTTATACTTAAATAGTACCAATTCTTTGTTGTTTTTTAAATCTATGTGACAAGGTGTTAACATCCTCTTAAGCAGAACTTTTCTGGGGTACACCGAGATGTGTTTTCCTTTATCCCTAAACACCAACCAGGCCATTTTTGGACAGTGTATAGAAGGAATAGGAGCTGCAAGAGAAATGTAACCAAAAGAGATACAAACGACAAATCTACTTCCTTTTTTTTTAGTTGAGTTTGAAACCTAGAAAAGTGACGGTAGAAAAAGACTGAGTAGTCCAAGTCTGCCCTTTATTTTTTTTTGTTTTGTTTTTGTTTTCCCATTAACCTCATTATCTGACTATAAATTAATGTTTATCCCAAGCATGTTTGAAGCCATTTACTGTTGACTGTCTCACAACCTCTGTTGGTAGTTCATTCCAATCATCAGCCACCCTTTCAGTAAAATAATACTTTCTAAGATTTGTTTTGAACTTCCCTCCAGTTAGTTTGAGGTCATGTCCTTGTGTTCTTGATTTTGGTTTCATCTTGAAAAGACTGCCCTCCTGAACCTTATTGACCTTTGTAAAGGTTAAAAACCACAAGTTTGTTATTGCAGTTGGCATTTCCTTGTCCCTGTAAAATCTATTTGGTGTTCTCTCTTGTCCTGTGTCATATGGACAGAATGTGAAAGATACCTTCTTACTACTTGGTGTAGAGCAGGCCGGATAAAATTATGTTGGAGCTGCACCATTAATCATTTTCCCTTGTTTTGTTCTGATAGAATGGGGAGGGGGGGGGATGTAGATACTATGGCCATGATTGGAAATTCTATCTAAACTTTTCGCAAAGGCACAACATATGGCTCATTTCATTTGTAATTTTTCTTACATCAAAAAATGTAAGGCATGGTTACCATCTAGCCATGTTTAAAAGTTCATGTTACCACTGCTGGAAACTGGCATGATTTCACTGACCACGCATACTGTTGAGTCTGTAATCATACTTTAAATTACCTATTCCATTGGACTGATATATATGAAAAACTAGCACATATGTAAATATAGATACTTGCATAAAGTATATAAAAACAAGTCAAAATACTGGACTACATGAAGGGCTGAAATTACCACAAGTCTAAAATGGAAACTAAGGGGGTTTTCATCATATCCATTGGTCACAATTCCTATGTATATTTTGGGCTGGACATCCTAGTCTTGCATAACATGGTTATACAGTATCTCACAAAAGTGAGTACACCCCTCACATTTTTGTAAATATTTTATTATATCTTTTCATGTGACAACACTGAAGAAATGACACTTTGCTGCAATGTAAAGTAGTGAGTGTACAGCTTGTTTAACAGTGTAAATTTGCTGTCCCCTCAAAATAACTCAACACACAGCCATTAATGTCTTAACCGCTGGCAACAAGTGTGAGTACACCAGTAAGTAAAAAATGTCCGAATTGGCCCCAAAGTGTCAATATTTTCTGTGACCACCATTATTTTCCAGCACTGCCTTTAACCCTCTTGGGCATGGCGTTTACCAGAGCTTCACAGGTTGCCACTGGAGTCCTCTTGCACTCCTCCATGACGATATCATGGAGCTGGTGGATGCTAAAGAACTTGCGCCCCACAGATGCTCAATAGGGTTTAGGTCTGGAGACAATCCTTGGCCAATCCATCACCTTTACCCTCAGCTTCTTTAGCAAGGCATTGGTCGTCTTGGAGGTGTGTTTGGGTTATCATGTTGGAATACTGCCCTGCGGCCCAGTCTCCGAAGGGAGGGGATCATGCTCTGCTTCAGTATGTCACAGTACATGCTGGCATTCATGGTTCCCTCAATGAGCTGTAGCTCCCCAGTGCCGGCAGCACTCATGCAGCCCCAGACTGACACTCCCACCACCATGCTTAATTGTAACTTGTCTTTGTACTCCTCACCTGGTTACCACCACACGTTTGACACCATCTGAACCAAATAAGTCTATCTTGGGCTCAGACCACAGGACATGGTTCCAGTAATCCATATCCTTAGTCTGCTTGTCTTCAGCAAACGGTTTGCAGGCTTTCTTGTGCATCATCATTAGAAAAGGCTTCCTTCTGGGACAACAGCCATGCAGACCAATTTGATGCAGTGCGCGGCTTATGGTCTGAGCATTGACAGGTTGACCCCCTACCCCACCCCTTCAACCTCTGCAGCAATGCTGGCAGCACTCATATGTCTTTTTCCCAAAGACAACCTCTGGATATGATGCTGAACACGTGCACTCATCATCTTTTGTCGACCATGGCAAGGCCTGTTCTGAGTGGAACCTAACCTGTTAAACCGCTGTATTGTCTTGGCCACCGAACTGCAGCTCAATTTCAGGGTCCTAGCAATCTTTTTATACCCTAGGCCATCTTTATGTAGAGCAACCGATCTTTTTTGCAGATCCTCAGAGTTCTTTGCCATGAGGTGCCATGTTGAACTTCTAGTGACAAGTATGAGAGAGTGAGAACACGAAATTTAAGACACCTGCTCCCCATTCACACCTGAGACCTTGTAACACTAACGTGTAACATGACACCGGTGAGGGAAAATGGCTAATTGGGCCCAATTTGGACATTTTCACTTAGAGGTCTACTCACTTTTGTTGCCAGCAGTTTAGATATTAATGGCTGTGTAAATATTATACAACTAACAGTTCATAGTTCATTAGCAGCGCAATAATGTGAAAATATAATCACGCATATAAAGTGCTAGTGCAAATAAAGTCCAAAAACGTGTAATCTTCAATGAGTGAAGTAACTCTAATGGTTAAATCCTCCACCTGTGCCACCACATGAAAGGAATAATCACACTGAGGCTCACCAGAACACTGAGGGTTAATCAGCACATCCAGGTAACCTGACTTCCACTAGACTTTATGCAATCCATCCACTGCCCGTCATAACTGTACTCAAGGTGGTCTGCTCAAAAGGCTCCTGCTGTCTCATCAACTCCTCCAATAGTAGTACTCGTGCAGAAGACCAGCATAAAGAGACTCCCATAGTGTATCACTTTAAAACTTTGATTTTAATAAAGTTAAAATGCCCTTACATGTATATGGAAGTATCAGACAAAATGTTGCAAAAACATCTGAGCAGCCATTCCCGACGATCCATAACTTGTCTGTGACCGCCACTCGGCTCCGCTCCTCCAAGCTGTCACCGACACCTTCGGATCCGACGTGCTCTGTTCGGGTCGTCGTATGGCCACGCCATTGACGCGTTTCGTCACTTCCGTCTTGTTCACAGACAAGTTACGGATCAGGAATGACTGCTCAGATGTATTTGCAACATTTTGTCTGATACTTCCATATACATGTAAGCGCATTTTAACTTTATTAAAATCAAAGTTTTAAAGTGATACACTATGGGAGTCTCTTTATGCTTGTCTTCTGCATGAGTACTATTATTAGTGGAGTTGATGAGACAGCAGGAGCCTTTTGAGCAGACCACCTTGAGTACAGTTATGACGGGCAGTGGATGGATTGCATAAAGTCTAGTGGAAGTCAGGTTACCTGGATGTACTGATTATCCCTCAGTGTTCTGGTGAGCCTCAGTGTGATTATTCCTTTCATGTGGTGGCACAGGTGGAGGATTTAACCATTAGAGTTACTTCACTCATTGAAGATTACACGTTTTTGGACTTTATTTGCACTAGCACTTTATATGTGTGATTATATTTTCACATTATTACGCTGCTAATGAACTATGAACTGTTGTATAATATTTATTTTGATCTTGCAATAGCAGCTGCAACCTGATATTTGGTATTTATTATAGTTTGCACAATATTCATTGTTTGCACAATATTTACTGTTTTTTATCCTAATTTTTAGTGCAGTGTTTTCCATTAATTAGTATTAATGGCTGTGTGTTGAGTTATTTTGAAGGGACAGCAAATTTACACTGTTATACAATTTGTATACTTACTACTTTCCATTCTAGCAAAGTGTAATTTCTTCAGTGTTGTCACATGAAAAGATATAATATATTTACAAAAGTGTGAGGGGTGTACTCACTTTTGTGAGATACTGTATGTTGAGCAATCTTTTTATGGATTTTTAAATGATATAACACATTGTGTGCTGGAAGTTTAATTCTGTGCTATGATGCAGTTTCAAACAATATTTTGATATTAGGAGCACTAAAAAATAGCATTTAGACCCCTTTTGGTGTGGGCAGTTGATAACTTTTCATTCATAATTAGTTCATAGAGAATCGAGAGACATTTCAGGGAAATTGAACTGTCAGTGGGTAGAAACAGCCATTTGACCTCATCACATTGAGTGGGGCCCATCATAATTTGTTCATTTGGTCCCCATCAGCCCAGCCTCATCTCTCATACGGCACCTCGCTGACCTTCCCTCTCCAATTCCGCTCAGTTCAGCTTTAATTATGACTCAGCAGACCTGAAGAAATATTGCTGCCTGCTCTCAAAAACCCTGAACTGCCACTCACCAAAAGATTGTTTTTTAACAGGTAATAAATGCCCAGAGGAAGTGTTGCCGTGTGTGTCCCACACCAGAGCTGCTGCTCGTGTGCGAGGAGAGATTTTGTTTTTCCATTTTTTTTTTCCTCGCCTCTCAAGTGTGTCACTAGTAGATGGTGAGATGTTCATTTCAAGGGTTTTCCTGCCTTGTGGGGAAGGAATCTCGTTCTGTGTGATGTGCGCACTAGCAAATGGATTAAGAAATCAAAGCAAGAGGTCGTCTCACACAAGGTCAAAATGCGTCGTAGCTGTCAAGTCCATTGTCAGCTGCTTTTTAGGGATTTGATTTGAAGAAATCACTTTGTGTTTAGTAGACAAGTGACAGAGTAGATTCTTTTCTCTTGCCAGAAGTGCCTGGATTAGTCAGTCTAAAGAGAAAATATGCTTTGTGTAATCAATGAGGTGGTCTCCTCTTTAAATGTCCAATAATATTCTAGTTCTAAGTCAGACAGAAAATATTTCTCGTTTTGTCTGTCAGAATTGTTGACCCAAATAACTTAAATGCCATGTCCCTTTATACCAAGTTTTTATTTTTATGGTATGGCTGTTTTTATGTATAACAAAAGGAAAGAAATTAAGGTTGCAAGTTTAAAGGTGTCATTAGTGGTATAGGTTCTTGTGATCGATACTGTGATTTCATCAGTATGAGTGGTGCACAGGTGGTTATCAGGGAGACCAGATAAACATATTTATATCATAGACTCTCATGGAATTCATGTATCTGTTAGTAAATATAAATATACCCATTCCCATCCACATCTCTCTAAACCTGTCCATAGTATCTTTGGCTGTGTACCCAACTTTCTGATTCCATAATTCAGTCCACCTCCATCTTCCAATCATTAAGAGTAGATCTTGTGGGCTCCTTCCACAATCAAGGGATCAGACTCTTAGCCACATTAAGTAAATGTGGGGTTACACCATACTTGTATGAATTAAAATACAAATGTATGGCATGGAAAAGGTAATAGAGTGGTGTGGGTTTACTAAGTTTAAGAGTGGTCTGCTGAATCAAAGGGGAAATAGACTCTCAAAGGCTTTTCATTTTGAGTCATGCCTACCATATATGTAGAGAAGTACATTTTCAACCACAGACTTTCCAACAGCTTGAATTTGTACCAGAGAATATTTGTGCCAAGCGACCATAGGTTTTATGCCACCTAGATAAGAATTTATAGTATGACTCTTGCACTTTCAAGCTAATGCATGAGACATTTGTAAGCATGTAATTTTTTGAAGTCTGGGTGGAGAGAACTCCACTCCATGTTCCATCTACTATTCCCTAATGGTATTTGAGGAGCTGGGAATTTTAAAAATAGTTTATACATATGAGAGAAGAGATGTCTATTGTATTATAGCACAAAGACTTGAATGCATTGGGATTAGAGTTGCCTTGAAGCTTAGGGGGTAATCTTGCTAAGAAAGTCAGAGAGCTGTCAGTATCTCCAATGATCCATTGGGAAGGTCCCAAAGGTACTTTTCAAAGTTTCCAAGGGGAGCAGCTTGCTAGTGGGAGCTAGCTTAGCACAAGTCCTTTCACTATTAGTGCCCTTTAAGCAGAAAAAAACAAACATCCTCCCCCAGTGGAAACCACGGGAATCCCCCCCCCCCCCAGTGGCACCAGTAGAGTTGCTTTGTGAGCCAAGTTTCCCTTGAGGTTCAGTCTGTACCATACCATCAGAGTTATAAGGTAAGAGGGGATGTCCAGTCTGATAGGCCTCGATTTTTTTATTTATTTTTTTATTTTATTTTAGGGACACCCAGTTTATTAGCAGTGTTATGGCACCATTTTAATATGCAAACTAGGACCATGGCTTTATAATAGAACACTGTCAGGGAGAGCTAAGCCTCTGTCCACCTTTAATCTTTGCAAAAAAGTGTACGCCAATATAGGGTTCTTCCCGTGCCACACAAAGGTTGTAAATATCCTCAGGCGTCCAGAGGAGACCCTGCCCTGTTCAGATGTCCAAATGTATTCTGTTATGAAAGGCATTATAATTTTAAATCCTATAAGCAGTTAAAGTCCACTGAAATTTGGATTCCTAAATAGGGCAAGGACTCGGTGTGCCAAGTAAATGGGAAAGATCGTCGTAACTGGGAGGCTAGATCCCCTGGGACATTAATAGGCAACATTTCCCATTTGGTATAATTGACCTTAGTTGAGCAATTGGCTGAACCTATGCAATTAAAGTAGGGCTGGGAGAGTCGCAAGAGGTTGAGAGGTATAGAAGAAGACCCTATGTGAATGCCTTTAATGTCTGTTGCTCCTGACCACGCACAGGAAAGATTCTAGAACGGAGCAACGGAGAAATTGGGCACCCATGGTATGTTCCATTGTCAATAGGCAAAGGGTCGGGCAGAAGGCCATTCACTTTCACCTGTGCGGAGTGTCTTTGATATATATTGTTAACATCCAGCCAAGCATACGATCTCCCAAGCTCAGTGCCCATAACACTTCTTCCGTGTACATCCAGTTCATCCTGTCAAAGGCCCTTTTGGCATTATATGACCGTAGTAAATAGGGGGGCCATGTTGGGACCAGACTTTGCCCAATGAAGAACATGGAGAGCTCTGATCATATACAACTTCCAGTCCACTGTAAAACCGGTTTGATCAGGGTGAACTTTTGTATGCAACATGATCCTGGCGACGCTTAGCTAGTTGTTTAGAAAAGATTTTGGTGTCCGTATTCAGAAGGGTAGTAGGTCTATAACTCATACAGAAATGTAAGTCTTAATCTGATTTGAGGAGGATCATGAAATCCTTGTTGTTAACAGTGTATTGGGGGCAGTGATTGCTTTAAAGACATATGGGTTCAAACAGAACCAGTGATAATTTTTTATATATTGATAAGTGAAACTATCTGGTTCCGGGCCCTTGCCCGAGGGAAGACCAGAGATTCTTACCAAACTTAAGCTCAGTAATTGGGCTTTCTAGTGCCTCAGTTATCTGGTCCAGAAATGTGGGGTTCCTTTTAAACAAGTTTTTAATACGGCCCCTCTGTTCTAAATCTTTTAAATGATAAGTGGTATCCAGAAGACTATATAATATGGCATAAAATTTCTGAAATACTTGGGCTATGGCGGTGGAGTGTAACACTGGTTTATTATGGACTACCAATCTGTGGATATGGTTAGATGGCCACATTAATTTCCATACTCACAAAATCTGTGCATGTAAAACCTGACCTTATCTCTTGCTTTCCTGTCCAGGCATTTTGCTACATAGCCCTTGGTTTCTCTAATTTGACCATGGAGGTTTGGCCTGAACGGCTTTTGTGTGTTTGCTCCAAAGTTTGGCAACTAGTTCTCTGCTAATAACGACTTTATAACCTTCCCAGATCACCTCTACTGACCCATTCTCAGATGTATTAGTATCAAAATATGCTTTAAGAGATTGAGAAATGGCTTCCAGCACAGATTGGTTGTCTAACAAATTTTCATTCAGTTTCCAAGACCTCTCCCTGTGATAGACATTCTAAGACCTAATGGTCAGAACCTCTTGAGAATGATTGCAATAGTAATAGGCCCAATCGTGGCTTAGCGAACCAGATTCAGAAAATATTGGTCAATATAAATAACATCTAGGTGAGGATATATGTCGGTTTAGAGAAGTGGCTCTAATCTTTAGCTCCAGTGATTAATGCTCCTGACTAGCTGGAGTCCTTGGAGAAGCTTTTTAAACTGTTTTAACGCCCAGGAAGAAAAAGCTGATTTACCTGAGGCGGTGTCCAGTGCAAGGTCAGTGGTAGATTAATAAACTCCCTCCCAATAAATGTTAAGCCCTCTTTGTACTCTGCTAGTTTGAGTAGCAGAGTGAAAATTCACCATATAAAAGTTTGGGGCATATACATTAGCCACTGTATACACCTGCCCATGCAAGGTGCCTTTAACCACTTCAGCCCTGGAGGGATATACCCCCTTCCTGACCAGCACACTTTTTTCGATACGGCACTGTGTCGCTTTAACTGACAATTGCACGGTTGTGCGACATTGCATCCAAAGGAAATTTATGTCCTTTTTTTCCCCCACAAATTTTCTTTGGTGGTATTTGATCACCTCTGCGGTTTTTATTTTTTGCGCTATAGACATACAGTCAGGTCCATAAATATTGGGACATTGACAGAATTCTAATCTTTTTGGCTCTATACACCACCACAATGGATTTGAAATGAAACAAACAAGATGCGCTTTAACTGCAGACTTTCAGCTTTAATTTGAGGGTATTTACATCCAAATCAGGTAAACGGTGTAGGAATTACAAATGTTTGTATATGTGCCTCCCACTTTTTAAGGGACAAGAAGTAATGGGACAGATTAACAATCATAAATCATACTTTCACTTTTTAATACTTCGTTGCAAATCCTTTGCAGTCAATTACAGTCTGAAGTCTGGAACGCATAGACATCACCAGATGCTGGATTTTATCCCTGGTGATGCTCTGCCAGGCCTCTACTGCAACTGTCTTCAGTTCCTGCTTGTTCTTGGGGCATGTTCCCTTCAGTTTTGTCTTCAGCAAGTGAAATGCATGCTTAATCGGATTCAGGTCAGGTGATTGACTTGGCCATTGCATAACATTCCACTTCTTTCCCTTAAAAAACTCTTTGGTTGCTTTCGCAGTATGCTTCAGGTCATTGTCCATCTGCACTGTGAAGCGCCGTCCAATGAGTTCTGAAGCATTTGGCTAAATATGAGCAGATAATATTGCCCAAAACACTTCAGAATTCATCCTGCTGCTTTTGTCAGCAGTCACATCAATAAATACAAGAGAACCAGTTCCATTGGCAGCCATACATGCCCACGCCATGACACTACCACCACCATGCTCCACTGATGAGGTGTTATGCTTTGGATCATGAGCAGTTCCTTTCCTTCTCCATACTCTTCTCTTCCCATCACTCTGGTACAAGTTGATCTTGGTCTCATCTGTCCATAGGATGTTGTTCCAGAACTGTGAAAGCTTTTTTAGATGTTGTTTGGCAAACTCTAATCTGGCCTTCCTGTTTTTGAGGCTCACCAATGGTTTACATCTTGTGGTGAACCCTCTGTATTCACTCTGGTGGAGTCCATGATCTTCCGGGTCATTTGGTTTTGCTGAGCTCACCGGTGCGTTCTTTCTTTTTAAGGATGTTCCAAACAGTTGATTTGGCCAAACCTAATGTTTTTGCTATCTCTCTGATGGGTTTAGTACATAAAAGAGAAAGGAAAAGGTATTGGGGCTTTACATGAGGCATGTCATAGCAATTAATAGTATGTGGACTGTATATGTAAGAATGCATTTGATTTTAATTCCATAATTGTAGTCACATTGAACATCACATTATATAAATCAAGGTACATATGTATCATTCATTAATGTAATATAATAAAATCATACAAAATGTATATATATATATCTATATATATATATCTATATAAATAAATCAAGTGATAACAGTACATTATATGAAAACTACAGTATACATGCATATACAGATACATGAAACAACTGGGTCAGAAATATATGTAAGTGACTCATACACCCTAAATGGGTAAATCCATAAAAAATTTCATAATAAAATTCATATTTCGAAAGACTTGTCTGGGCACCCAAGGTTTGAAACTCTACGTGTTTCGTGGCTTAAAGCCACTTGTCAGGAGTGTGGTGCATAAGTTTACTAAAAAAGATAGATACACATTAATATTCCATTCCTTTTAAAGAAAAAGGTTTAGAAGAAGCTGTATAACTAGCATTTACATACATAGCTCCCAGGTGAATGCCCGTTCTTAGGATGGGGGCCATGGTTGATAGCCTGACACAGGGTTGAGGCGGGAATACCCCCCAAGGGATCCGACGAGAACAGCCAAAAGGCCGATCAGGTTGCCACAACATAGTCCCATGATCTGATGCGTGTATGCTGTCCCAGAGCATGATTCTGCAACTAATACATAAAATAAATAGTGAATGATTATGATACACTACAAGCGAACAATAAAGTGGGTGTACCTATAGAATATTCTATGTGTTCCCGCTGGGGGACTGCCAAATAATTGGAAGTAAGGTGTGTGAGTAAAAAAAAAAAACAGAACAAACCCAACACACAAAAAGACACAACCCCAAAAAGAATATAGAAAAAGCTTAAGAACCAAAATGTGATAATAGGTGTGTATATTCCATATGGTGCATGGAATTATGAACAACTGGACCTGTGCAAAAAAAGGGGGGGGGGGGGAAGTAAGATGACTACTATACCTGCAATGTGTGGGTGTGTGGGGAGGAGCAGGGATGAGATCCTCTCCGAGTGTTAGGAGCATGTGTGGCAAAAAAACAGTCGGCCCAGGCTAATATCCCCCCCGGCCCAGGGCGGGGTCCCGCCAACGTCATGCTCAACAGCTGACAGGGAGGCTAGTCCACCCGCAGCACATATGTCCGCGGTGGATCTCCGTCCTTTCCAGCTGTGGCGTGAGATGGAAGCAGACCGCTCCACAGGCAGGGCGTCAAATGATGCGGCGAGGTGGGGCGTGCACGCATAAAATATACTCTGAGTGTGGCCTTCCCATGCAGCAAGGGTTAAATGCTCGTTTACAGGTACATGATTCCACTTACCTTATACTTGGCTCTGTCAGGCCTACACCTCTGTCCTCACGCGTGTCTGTGAATGTGACCCAAAGCTGCTTAGAGGACTGGTCACAGGGATACTGCACCCAAAGAATAAACAAGCATTTATTACTGGAAGTGCCAGAGGGTCCTACTGCAAGAGTGTTTGTCTAGCTACTGCGTCCCAGCTTCACAATAAACTGAAATAAACATTTAGCCTAATGCTTAAACTATCCTATAAACTTTTAAATTCATCCCGTGTCTTGGTGTATAGGCACCCACTTCCATGTGAAACCCTTGGATGCCGGGGATTATGTAACTCCTGTACTTAACCATTGGCTACCCAATGCCCGAAGGAGCGTTGCAGGAGCAAGAAGCAGCTGCAGAGGAGGTGACGTGGGACCGGCTAGTGACTGGAACCGTAATGGCAAAAGCCCTGACACAGCAGATTTTAATCAGGGTAGCCTCAATACATTGGCCCTGATTCACTAAACTGCATGGGGTAAAATCTCTAGACTTGGAGACCGTGTCACCAACTTAAAAATGCACCTCGAGTATGCGTTAGAGTAGGCATCTAGAGAGAGACTTCAATGATTTTACTCAATTTGTGCTCAATGGGTCCCATAGTCGCCTGGAATTATGATACACCTTGTAATTATAGATATATCTTTACATAAATTTATTGTTCAGAACTGTTTCTTCTTTTTGAATATTGTTGGCCTTTGTAAAGATTACATTGCTTACTATAAAGCCCAAAGAAGAAGAAAAAAAATATTCTAATCAAATGATACGGATTCCCTGACTACAATTTGCAGGCAATTAAAATAATGTTAAAGCACAGTACTGAGCGGTATATCCTTGTGGTGAATGTGAGACTGTCAGCAGGATTTTCAGGTCATTTGACATAGAGGATACAGGTGCAGCTGCTCACAGTGAAGGTGACTGGGAGTTTCATCAATCACTCTTCCTATATGTTGATACATAATGGACCCCTTCAATCAGCTTTCTTGTTCCATTGTCACCTCTTTAAGACATGGGCTTCAGTTCAATCAAGGTTATGGATAAGACTGGCACAAGCACTAACAAAGGAAATGGAGAATTAAGCAAAAATCACCCATCCTAGCTTGGAATGAGGCCAAGATCTCAGACAACATATTAAAAGCACAACCTAGCATTCTTTGTATTAATACTGGAGTCATTTGAAGTAACGGGTCATGTTCCCTTTTATACTTTTAGATGTATATTAACCTGCCTTCTTCAAGTGGTTGTAAAAGCAGGAGGTTTTCTATCTTACTCCATTTTTTGCAGTAAGATAAAAAGCCTTCTGTGTGCAGCAGCCCCCCTAATACCTGAGCCCCCTCTCATCCAGCGATGTTGCACTAGAGCAGTGGGCTCCAAACTGCGGCCCTTTGCTTGCCTTTATCCGGCCCTTGGGACACACTTCCTCCCACTGATACAAGGCACTATTCTTCCCTCTGACACCAACTGTGGGGTATGATTCCTCCCATTCTTCCTCTGACACCATTGATGGGGCATTATTCCTTCCACGAAAACCAAGTAGAAGGGCCACTATTTATCTCCCTGACCCCAACAATCGGGCACTTTTCCTGCCACTTAATCCAAAGATGAGGCGCTATTCCTCCCACTTAATCCAATGATGGGACACCATTCCTCCCATTGGCACCAATAATGGAGCACTATTTCTCCCACTGACACCAACAATGGGAGCACTACTCTTCCCACTAATACCAGTGTTTGAGCACTATTCCTCCTCCTCCTCCTGACCACAGGGGTGCTGGGCAATTTTTTTTTACTCCCGCTGGCCACCAAGCCTGAGGCATTATCTATTCCCACTGGCCACAGTCCGGCCCCACTAAAGTCTATAGTACAGTAAACTGGCCCTTTATTTAGAACGTTTGGAGATCCCTGCACTAGAGTCTCGGCTGCCAGGGATTCTCCCTCCTCATTGGCTGAGACAGCCGCAAAACCCCATTGGCTCCTGCTGCTGTCAATCAAAGTCAGTGAGCCAATGAGGAGAGAGAAGGGGGCAGGGCTGGGCCGCAGTTCCTGTCTGAATGGACACAGGGACCTGTGGCTCGGCTCGGGTGCCCCCATAGCAATCTGCTTGCTGTGGGGGCACTCAACAAGAGGGAGGGGCCAGGAGTGCCAGAGACGAGCCTGAGAAGAGGAGGATCTGGGCTGCTCTGCAAAACTACTGCACAGAGCAGGTAAGTATGACATGTTTGTTATTTTTAACAAAATAAAAATGAGACTTTAAGGAGTTGTAAAGGCAGAAGTTTTTTTATCGTAATGCCTTGTGTGTAGCAGCCTCCCCAGCACCTCCCAAATTACTTACCTGAGCCCTTTCTCTCTGCAGTGATGTCCACAAGGGTCTTAGCTGTCCCAGACACTCCTTCTGATTGCCTGAGACACAGCTGCGGTGCCATTGGTGCCCGCAGCTGTCAAAGTCAGTCAGCCAATCGGGGGAGAGGGGGGGGCCAGGTCAGGGCCCCACGTCTGAATGGATGCACAGAGCTGTTACTCAGCTCGGGTGCCCCCATAGCAAGCTGCTGGCTGAGGGGGCACTCACCAGAGGGAGGGGCCAGGAGAGAAGAAGAGGAGAATCGGGGCTGCTCTGTGCAAATCCAACTGCACAGAGGAGCGAAGTATAACATGTTTGTTATTTAACCACTTGTCGACCACCCGGCGCAAAGCGGCTGCAAGATTGCAGATCGTGAGCGCACGCGCCGCTGGAGGCGCACTCGCATGCTCACTATGTTCCGGGGGAGCCAGGGAGCGGGTATGGCGGACTCGATGTCCGCCGGCTACCCGCGATTGCTCCCCAGCAGTGACAGAACAGAGGTCCGTGTATGTAAACCCACGGATCTCCGTTCTGACAGTGGGAAGAAATGTGATCGCAGGCTCCCTGTATATGGGAGCCACGATAACTCTCCTCGCCCACTCAGCCCAGCTCCCACACAGTAACACACAGGGAACACAGTTAACCCTTAGAGCACGCCCCCTGCCGGTTTACCCCTTCCCTGCCAGGGACATTTATACAGTAATCAGTGCATTTTAATAGCACTGATCGCTGTATAAATGCCAGTGGTTCTAAAAAAGTGTCAAAATGGTTCGACAATATCGCAGTACCGCTAAAAATCGCAGATCACCACAATTGCTAGTAAAAATGTAAAAAAAAAAAAAACATAAATTAATTCTCATCATTCGTAAATGCGGCAACTTTTGCGCAAACCAGTCAATATACGCCGATTGCGATTTGTTTTTTTGTTTTTTTTTGTTTTTTACCAAAAACATGAGGAAGAATATAAATCGGCCAAAACTGATGAATGAATTGTTTTTTTTAAATTCTTTTTTGGATATGTATTTTAGCAAAAAGTAAGAAATGTTTTTTGCAATATTGTCGCTCTTTTTTTGTTTATAGTGGTGATCATAAGTGACGCAGAGGGGATCAAATACCACCAAAAGAAAGCTCTATTTGTGGGGAAAAAAGGATGCAGATTTAGTTTGAGTACAACGTCGCACGACTGCGCAATTGTCAGTTAAAGCGACGCAATGCCGAATCACAAAAAGTGTCCTGGTCCTTCCGGGGCTGAAATGGTTAAAAAAAAAAAAAAAACGAGCCTTTACAATCTAAAGAAAAAAAAAAAAGCCTGAAAAAAGAAAACTAATGTAGCCACCACATCAAAGAACTAGCAAGTTGCAATAAATTAGATTTTTTTCTTGGGTAAACTTTAAGCATGAAGTAATTACACTATATAATTTGCATTTTTTTTTTTTCTTTAGATGAAACAAGGGTTTCATTCTTTGTCAGGTTATTAATTGTGGCCTTTGTTCCTAATAGGGAAATTTAAGGGTAGAGAGTAACTCTCCCCCAAGGATAATAAATTGCATCTTTGAAAGTTGTCACCAAGACAGTTTCCCTGCTTTGGGGATTTCCCATCACCCCCTTTTCTAGTGACCTCTTCCTCTTTCGTGTTAACAGCTA
Source organism: Glandirana rugosa (assembly GCA_018402905.1). Classification (NCBI taxonomy): domain Eukaryota; kingdom Metazoa; phylum Chordata; class Amphibia; order Anura; family Ranidae; genus Glandirana; species Glandirana rugosa. The sequence goes on from BLSH010501599.1 coordinate 633,309, forward strand.
TACAAAAGGACAGAAAGTGAGAAGACCTCTCTTTAAAGGGCACAGGCACCAACCAATTCTGAAAGAAATGCATCCCTTATCCTGCCAATCCAAAGTTAGTTTATACATTCTAAATGTATAA
>BLSH010501599.1:633439-647283 GCA_018402905.1 Glandirana rugosa
TGGTTAAAAAAAAAAAAAGAGCCTTTACAATCTAAAGAAAAAAAAAAAAAGCCTGAAAAAAGAAAACTAATGTAGCCACCACATCAAAGAACTAGCAAGTTGCAATAAATTAGATTTTTTTCTTGGGTAAACTTTAAGCATGAAGTAATTACACTATATAATTTGCATTTTTTTTTTTTCTTTAGATGAAACAAGGGTTTCATTCTTTGTCAGGTTATTAATTGTGGCCTTTGTTCCTAATAGGGAAATTTAAGGGTAGAGAGTAACTCTCCCCCAAGGATAATAAATTGCATCTTTGAAAGTTGTCACCAAGACAGTTTCCCTGCTTTGGGGATTTCCCATCACCCCCTTTTCTAGTGACCTCTTCCTCTTTCGTGTTAACAGCTATACAAAAGGACAGAAAGTGAGAAGACCTCTCTTTAAAGGGCACAGGCACCAACCAATTCTGAAAGAAATGCATCCCTTATCCTGCCAATCCAAAGTTAGTTTATACATTCTAAATGTATAAAGTTCAACTCTAAGGCCTCATACACACGGACGTTTTTTGACGCCGGCGCTTTCTGACGTTTTTTGCAGCTCTCCATGTTAGTCAATGGCCCCATAAAAACGCCGACGTTTTTGAGCTTTAGATGACGTCGGCGTTAGTGAGCTGAAACTAGAACCCATGGCCAGCGTGTTCTGAGGCTGTAACGTTTTGGCATTTTTTGACGCCGACGCCAACAAACGCCAGCTAATATTGTTCCGGCGTTAACTGGCGTTTTTTGATGCCGACGTTTTTAGGTTGAAAAATAACAGAGGGATGATTTTTGTAAAAAAACGCCTATTGACGCTCACTAACGCTCACTAATGCTGATGCATAACGCCGAAAAACGCAGATTTTTTTTTTTTTTTTTTTCCCTTGACGTCGGGCCCGACGTTTTGTTTATTTTTTAAGAATTGTCCGTGTGTATGAGGCCTTAAAGCATGACTGGACCCTAAAGATGAATAGATAGTAAACAGTAAGCCTGGGGCTACACAATGAACCAAGGCTTTTGGGGGTCTGATAGACGCAGTTTAGTGACAAACAGCCCGCCCACCAATACTTCAGCATGAGCTGTGATTTAGGCCCCCATACACACTGGCATATTTAAAAAATAAGCTGTATTGTCCGGACCGACTGCAGGAAAATATTGGCGTCAAAAACGCGATTTCATCTGCGTTTTGCATCAGTGCTAATGCGCGTTATTGAGCGTCAGCGCTACGTCAAGTTTTGTTTAAAGAAACATTCCTCTGCTATTTTTTAATCTGAAAATGCTAGCGCTAAAAACACCGGTTAACGTCGCTACGGCGTTAATGTGCGTTAGTGAGCGTTTTGCCGGCTCAGCGTCAAAAACGCTTTTAGCGTTGTAGCTTCAGAACGCGCTGGCCGTGGGTTCTGCTTTCAGCTCACAAACACTTACGCTGTCTACAACTCAAAAACGACAGCATTTGTATGGGGCCATTGAATAACATGGAGAGCTGCAAAAATAACGCTCAAAAACGCGGTTGTAAAAAACGTCCGTGTGTATGAGGCCTTCATGTGCAAGCTTTTCTTTCTGAGAACCTGTGATTTGATTTCAGATAAGTGTTGCAAACTGACACTATTCCATGAAGGCTGCCGACTAGTCAGGAAATTTATGGAAACAGTTTGCAGCAATGAAAAGTGATAACCAATTATAAAATTTTATGAGAAGACTTGTGCATCCACATACAGTGGTGATCCAGATGGCAATATAGTTAAAGTAGGCTATAAAGGCTGTAATAGCAATACAGACATTATATACACTCACCACTCAGCCACTTTTGTAGGTACACCTTGCTAGTACCAGGTTGGACTCCCTTTTGCCTTCAGAAATGCCTTAAAGTGGTGTTCCACCCAAAAGTGGAACCTCCGCTTATCGGACGACCCCCCCACCCCCCTCCAGTGCCACATTTGGCACTTTTCAGGGGGCAGCGGGTACCTAACTTTGACAGATACCCTTCCCCACTTCCAGGAAACAACACCGCGCCTCGGAAGTTCAGCCCCCCCCTCCTCCGCTGCCAAGCCAGTTTGAAAGCGCAGCGCATTTCACGCATGTGCAGTAGGGAACCGGCTGTGAAGCTGAAAGGCTTCACTGTCGGTTTCCCTTACAACGAATGGCCACGGCAGCACCCGACAGCCGTACCTACATCGTGGACTCCCTTGATAGGTAAGGGTCCATATATGAAAAGTTAGCCTCTACAGTATTTGTAGCTGCTGACTTTGAATTTTTTTTCCCCCCAGGCGGAACACCACTTTAATTCTTTGCGGCATAGATTCAACAAGGTGTTGGAAACATTCCTCAGATATTTTGGTCCATATTGATATGATATCATCACACAGTTGCTGCAGATTTGTCGGCTGCACATCCATGGTGTGAATCTTCCGCAACAGCAACAATACTCAGGTAGGCCGTGGTGTTTAAACAATGCATATTTGGTACGAAGGGGCCCAAAGTGTGCCAAGAAAATATCCCCCTCACTCAATTACAGCACCACCACCAGCCTGAACCGTTGATACAAGGCAGGATGGATCCATCCTTTCATGTTTATGCCAAATTCTGACCCTACTATCTGAATATCACCGAGACTCAACAGACCAGGCAATGTTTTTCCAATCTCCTATTGTCCAATTTCGGTGAGCCTGTGCAAATTGTAGCCTCAGTTTTCCTGTTAGCTGACAGGAGTGGCACTCAGTGTGGTCTGCTGCTGCTGTAGCCCATCTGTTTCAAGGTTCGCTGTGTTGTGCATTCAGAGATGGTATTCTGCATACCTAGGTTGCAATGAGTGGTCATTTGAGTTACTGTTGACTTTCTATCATTTCCAACCAGTCTGCCCATTCTTCCATCACTTTTGTGTGATACGGTAAATCCCCTTTCTTCCCCATTCTGATGCTCGGTTTGAACATCAGCAAGTTTTCTTCAGCACATCTAGATGCCTAAATGCATTGAGTTGCTGCCATGTGATTGGCTGATTAGCAATTTTTACCAAGCAATTGAACAGGTGTACCTAATAAAGTGACCGGTGAGTGTATGTTATATTTAACAGTGCAATACAAGCTTACTTGAAAAATCGAATTTCATGTTGAGTGCTGTCTGTTTACCATCTCTTCCCATGACTTCCTTAACTTAATACAGCATGCTTTGCAGCTTCTTTGCTTTTTACTTTTTATTTCTAAGTACTACATCTCTCATGGTACCTTACTGCCTGCAAGCAGTGATTCCTGTACTGTGTCCTTCTCCTGAAACTCCTCCTCTCAGCACCTCTGTACTTCAGAAAGCAGGCACTGTGAAATGTATGACACAGCAGTGCTAGCTAGAGTATAATGAGTACATGGCACAGAATTCAAGGAAGTAAATGTGTGGGGAGCTTCACAAAGTAAGTTTACAAACTTCAAAATGATTTTACATTTTACCCATAGATAGGCATTAACCACTTTAAGCCCCGGAGCCCTTTTTTACACTTGTTTATAAGTTAAAATCATTTTTTTTTGCTAGAAAATTGCTTAGAACCCCCGAACATTATATATATTTTTTTAAAACACCCTAGAACATAAAATGGCAATTGTTGCAATACTTTTTTGAGTTAAAAAATAAGACAACAGGTAGTTAGCCCAATTTGTTTGGATATTGTGAAAGAGGATGTTACGGCAAGTAAATATATACCATACATGTTATGGCTGAATATTGCACACACTCGCTGAATGGCGACAAACTCCGGTACGTAAAAATTTTTAAAGAGTCGCCTATGGAGATTTTTAACGGTTACCAGGTTAGAGGTGCAGAGGAGGTCTTTTACTAGAATTATTGCTCACACTCTGGCGATCGCGCAGATACCTCACATGTGTGGTTTGCTGCGCGAGCCCGCGGGGACAGTGGCACTTTAAAAATAAAAAAATTATTATTTTTTTAACACTGTTCCTTTAAAAAAAAATTCAAATCTCTTTTATTGCTATCACAAGGAATGTAAACACCCCTTGTGATATTAATATATGGTGACAGGTACTCTTTATGGAGGGATGGGGGGTCTAAAAGACCCCCATCCCTTTTTTACACTTCACAGTATTCAGATCGCCAAAAACGGCAATTCTGAATACTGTCTTATTTTAAAATCGGCGCCGTTGTCCGCTGAGTAAACCGGAAGTGACAAGGTGACGTAGTTTCCGGAAATGTACGAAGGAGTCCCGATTGAAGCCGATTCCCGCTTCTACAGGGACTCCACACAGCCGGTGGGATGGGGGGCTGGAGAAGAGCGGCGGACGGTGGCGGGAGGGAGGGGATGCCCCCTCCCATTGCCTTGGATAACGACTGAGCGGCTCCGGAGCCTGATCGGCTGTTATCACCAGATAGCTGGCCACCTGCTCTAAAAAAGGTACCGGGGTATAGGCTGTAGCTGCAGCCTATACCCCGATACTTCCAATTAAAGCAGCCACCGTTTATAAACGCCAATTCGCATTAAGTGGTTAAATGTGTTTATCAACCACCTTTATTGTAAGAGTAGCAACCCAAGCCACTAAAAATGACATTGCACTTCCTGTGCTGACCTTACTATCATTGTCAATCAGATACTAATCACTTAATGGATTCTAAACGCCTGTAATTATTCAGTTCTTGGCCATCCTAGTATAGATTGGTGGCACATGTTATCCATCATTAGTTTATTTTTAACATCTGTAAGATTTTTTTTTGAAAGGTTCCATAAAATGACAATGATCCAAAGCAGAGGAATAAATCAAAAACATGGTGGCAGGCTGAAGAAATGACATATGTTATAATGTCCAAGAAAAAGTCTTACCTTAATCTCACTAAAATAATGTGAAAAAAACAAGCTGTTCAGCCAAGGCATTCTAAAAATATGAATGAACCTAGTCTTTTATACTGGAAGATGCCAGGATAGCTTTGCAACGCTGGTCTGGTCATCTTTAGGTGATTTCCAACAAATAAGGTTCTGTTTGTTATTAAATCACATTATTTTCATCCGTGACCCTGGTTAAACAATTTTTCATTATTTGCAAGGGGTTGCTATTTCTGTTGGGATGTTGCTTTTTCTGTCCACATTGCAGATGTTTCCCCTCACTTCATGTTCCAGCTGGTTTTCAATTGCCAGAACTGGAAATGAGAAGATATCTACCAAATGGGGACACAAATATCAATCAGATCTTGACCGAGGTTCTGAGTTCCGAGAGTGCCTACTTTTGGGGAGTTTTCCACACTGATCTCAATGCACTATTCCCAGCATATACATTCCTGTAGAGGTGGCTGTGTGTGTGCTGAAGTGACCACCGGCTGGACCCGTGAGTAGTCAGATAGATCTCCAAAATGGTTCCAAAGCTTTATTCAGCAATCACATTACAGCAACTCACAATCTTTCGGAGCCACACGGGACCCCTTAATCAGGCATGTGACAAGCTGTGATACAGAACAAAAAATTTTTAAAGAGCCATTTACTAATCAGTGATTGGAGATCTTGGTGTGCTGGTGACATCTCTCTATCTTCCACACTGATCTGTCACCACAGCAGTGAGTATTCCTTTTCTTAGCCTGAGGTTTAATTTGGACTCCAAAGCAAACAACTTTGATTTGCTGTTTAGCTAACCCACAGTGCTCTGAGAATCCTACTCTGAAAAGTTTTAAAAAATTATATAAACCCTCAGCCTAAAGTGTTTTTTTTTTCTTTTTTTTACACACAATGGATTTTTCTTTTGTGAATCTTGAATATCATTGACAAGACTATATAGCAACACATGTTTTGTGTTAAATATAAGTAGTTTGTTTTACTAGTGAACATGACAATTCATAGTATACTATTCTCGTAAAACTGTCAGGTTTGCATATGCTCAAAGCAACTGTGAAACTATTTTTTTTTTTTAAAAGAGTGAGAGATGAGCATTACCACTGGGTTTAAACCAGTGGGTCTGCATATTTGCAGTAATTTAACAAATTGCAACATTTCCCTTTTTTTTTTTTATGGGTATTTTTGCGCTAAACACAGTAAAAGGAAGACTTATAGGATGTAGGCAAAATTATAAAAAGATAAACAAAAGTATATGGCAAGATGTATTTTCCTTATGCAATGTTTATTTCTGAAAAATTTAAATTGCACTTTTATACATTCACTGTGTGAGTAGCAAAAGCGAAATCTCTTGTGTGATGCACAATATGTTGAAGCTTCAGCCATGATTTACATTCAACGTTGGTCTTGTTTTTCTGCCAGTGGCTTTCACCTGAAACAGACGTTTTGCATTTTTTATTTTATTTTCTCTTTTACAAATTATAATTCATTTCTTTCCGTTCTAGAAAGTTTCACAATTTTAATCTTAATAACCTTAAAAAAGCAGACATGCTATGTCATAAAATAACTATTAGCGACTAGTTTGTATCCTATAAATCTAACTCGAGTTGATAATATGGTCCATTACCAGCTAACTGCACAGAGTATTTTTCATTTTACACTCTTCAGTTACTTTTTAGTGAAGTGTTAAAAAATATGAAGCTTTTCTCCTCTTTAAAATTGCACGCTGTCTGTCTGTTATTAGGGAGATAACAGCTCTTATAAATGTTTCAGTAAGCGCTAAGTAGACAGTTATGTGCCCTCTCATTCCACGCTTATTTGCTTACCGTAATAAACTGATAAAATATGTGTGCTTTGCTGCTATGTATCTGCAGGCATCAGGAATCACATAGATTTCCTTTAGAAATAATGCCGTCTATGCAGAATTGATTGGATATTTTCGTAAACCATCCAGAGGTGTTCTCACCCTTTCTAGATATGTTTCATAGGCCTTTCTGATCACTCTTGAGTTCCTACCCACTGGTGTTAAAATGGCTGTGTGTCTTGTAGTTATTGTGGGCAATAAAAGCGTAAGTAATAAAGCAAAGTGCAGTAACCAATAATAAGCAATCAGAGTTTGTATGTGACTTGTAAAGTGAAGTGTGATTGGTTGCTTTGGGTTAATGAACATTTGCATTACAGCCTTATTTAAGTAAGTCAAGAACATTTCTAAAAAGTGTGTAGACGAAAAATGATCAAACCTGCAAATGATAGCTGTCTGTATAATTAAAGCTTTACAGTTGTTTCATGCAAATATGCATATTTTATAGATTTTGTTTGTTTTTTTCCCTTGCAAGCAATTGTATAAGTTACTCATAGTAGTAATAGGGGTTATTGGTGTATTTCTGTAAATCTGCTGTCATGTTCAAAGAGAAAATATAGTGAGCATTATTTTTTTTCAGTGTTAACCTTGAAGTAATTTTTAATTTTAGGCCCCTTTCACAGGGGCTGTCCATCTGATCAGGAAATCTATGTGATTCCTGATGCCTGCAAATACATAGCAGCAAAGCACACATATTTTATCAGTTTGTTACGGTAAGAAAATAAGCGTGGAATGAGAGGACACACAACTGTCTACTTAGCGCTTACTGGAACCTTTTATAAACATTATATTTGTTTACTTTATAAACAAAACATTATAAACATTACCCTCCAGTCTCTCCTGTGGAGTGGTGGATGGACACATGTCCGCTGACACCCGCCGCCATCCAATTCTGCCCGCAAGAAACAGATGGATGGTGGTCCGTTTACATTCTAATTCCCCTTAGAGGAGAGCAGGTCTGTGTCTGCTCTGCACAGTGGAATGGACATGCACCTGTCATCCGCCTGCTCAGCATGCTTTCTCTTTTACACTTTTGTTATGGTTTCGGAGGCCTGTCACACTGGGGCAGTGGGGGCGGTAGCGGTAAAGCGCCGCTAGTTTTAGGCGGAGCTTTACTGCTGTTATAGCGGCACTTTGGCGCCGCTATTCAGACGGCAGCGGGGCGCTTTTAGCCCCTGAGAATGGGCTGGTGCGGTGGAGGAGTGGTGTATATCCTGCTCCCACACCACCCCAAAGATACTGCTTGTAGGACTTTTCTTCCTGTCCTGCAAACGCACCGCCCCAGTGTGAAAGCACTCTGGCTTTCACACTGGGGTGGATTGGAGGGAGTTTTTCAGGTGCTTTACAGGCGCTATTTTTAATGCTAAAGCGCCTGAAAAACGCCCCAGTTTGAAAGGGGTCTCATAGATGTTTGTAAATAAGCCCCTGCAGTGACTCTACCTATAGCCTGCCTTACATAAATCGATATGCTAGACCAGTCGTATTTCAATCCATGTGTATACACTGTGGTGGTACAGAAGTCGATTTACTAATCAACTTCTGTACAAATGCCCTGTTGGATATTCGCCACTCGATCAGCGCAGCAGGCTATAGCCTGTACCATTGGTCAGTGTAATCTGATGGCGGGTAGTCTCCCTATTGTCAGAATACAATAGCTCTGCAGGGAAGATTTCTTCATCCACCTCAAATGTGTGAATGGGGGAATAGGGTCAGTTTTTTCCATTCAACCCACTGGTGGGCTGCTTAAAGTAAACCTTTGACTAACAAGTCTGCATTAATCCCTGTCACACCTATATTTTTTTAATGAAATCTGTACCTAATGTAACCAAAAGGCAGTCCTCGGGCACCAGTTAGGGGACTTTATGCCTTGTTAGTCTGTTTTCTGCAGAAAAGTCAAAACCTTTTGTCAGTCTCCACTTCCCCAGTGAACATTGTAAGTGTAGTATACACAAGGTGAGAGGATGTAGCAGGGGGCTGATCTTTGACAGACATTTTTGCACACAGCGAGTTCAGCAGTAGGTGCTAATCCTAGGTAATGCCTAAATGAGATGATACCAGCCTTCTGGAAAGAATAACAGATGTATGCCCTATGGCAGGGCGTTTTTTTGGTCTCTGTGAGATTTGTTAAATTCCAGTGATTGTGCCTACAGTTTTAACAGCTATTGAAACACGTCAGCCAGGCGATACAGAGTGCATATGTAAGTCATCTGCCTGCATTTTGAGAAGGGGCAGTAAATCACAGCCATTGTTTAACACTGCAAAGCACAAGAAAGAAACTGCATATGCAATTTTAAAATATGACTGCACCTATATACAGTATGGCACTACTGTGAAGCGTGGAAGAAGGGGCTGAGGTCCCTGCTGGGGAGGGGAGAGAAGGGGCTGAGGACACTTCTTTGAGCTGGGGCACTGTGACATGGGAGGGGAGACTGTGAAACAAAGGGGGAGAAACTGTGATGTGGCGGGGGGGGGTGGGGTGGTGACCGAGGACCGTGATGTAAAGTGGGCGGCGGGGGGATTATGATGTGCAAGGGGGACTGAGGACACGGATGTAAAAAGTGAATGTGATATAAATGTGCGGGGCTGTGATGTAAAAGACCTGAGTCATCGTACAAACATGCGATTAAGACCTCTGCTGGAAGAAAATTTTACTGACCAGACCTCTGTGAATTTTAAAGTAACACCCCTGCTTTATAGGGTAGTCAAGGTAACATTCGTGGATTGTGACAAATGAAAATTGATAAAACAATTTTAAAACTCATCTCAAGCTCCTAAATTAAAATGCATTTTATTATACTCTCCGTCCACCCTGAATTCAGTAGCTGCCACACTATTTTTGGGTTGAGTGATGTCCGGTCTCACTTAACACAGGAAGTCAGCTCGCAGGCATTCATGGCTCTACTCCCTGTAGTGTGGACTACATGTGCTGTAGCCGTCAATCACTGCTGTGTGATCTGTGTGCACTGTTCTACTCTTCAGACAGGACACCGCTAGAGTTTGGCTTCAACTTGTTAGTGTATTTAAATTGGTTAGTCCATCTACCACTCCTCTTACCCAAGACTGACAATACTGCTGTCCAAACGCGTCTCTGTTGCTACTTCATCCAAAGTGTAGTCACACTAATACAGGAAGGGTGTTACTGACCAGATCACCAAATGCAAACAGAGGGGAAACGACTAAATTAAAAGAAAATGAATGCAGCCACCACATCTAATGATTAGTAAGCTGAAAATAGTACATTTTTTGGTTAAACACTGCTTTAAAGATGAACTGACAATGGCAGAGACTGAAGTCATGGGATTCGCCTTTTTCTCCCTTCTCTCCTTTTATTCCCTTATGCTCTCCACTCTTCACAGAAACTTTTCATCACATTGTCTCTGTTGTACAACTGAAATCCCTTTCTCAATTTTGAAAATGCAATGTACTTTATGCAAATGCTGCTGTATGACATGGAGGACAATGAGAGAACCAAGGCCAGTTCAAGCGCACACATTAAAGTGGAACGTTACCCATAAGAACTTGATAAAAAATGTTCTTTAGCATGGGACATACATTCCTCAATAATTACCGTATATACTTGAGTATAAGCCGACCTGAATATAAGACGAGGCACCTAATTTTACCACAAAAAACTGGGAAAAGTTATTGACCTATAAGCCTAGGATGGGAAATGCAGCAGCCAGAACACAGGGACTCAGCCATTACATGGGTATTGTAGCCATTACACAGGTATTGTAGCCAGAACACAGGTATTGTAGCTATTACCACCTGCCCACCGCCTGCCCTGGATGGTACTGGCAGGTGGCACTGATTGGCACTGGATGGTACTGGCATAAGACATGAGTATGATAGATTCACATTGCACAGAGCGCGGCTTCTAAGAGCTGCTCTGCATGAAACTGTGACCTAATTACACTGGAATGCAGAGAATACTGAGAATGCAGTGAGAGCTGTCAGATCTTCACTGAGATCAGGAGGTGGGCAGGACTGAACAGCTAACACCCCCACCCATCTGGCCCACCTCCCGACATCAAGTTGAAAACCTGACAGCTCTCTATGCATTCTCTGCATTCCAATGTAATTAGGTCACAGTTTCATGCACAGAGAGGCTCTTAGAAGCAGACGCTCTGTGCAGTGTGAATCTACTCATCTCTTCAGACCACCCACAGAGGCTGCGGGACACTGGCTCGAGTACAAGCCGAGGGGGGCCTTTTTCAGCCCAAAAATGTGCTGAAAAACCCGGCTTATACTCCAGTGTATACGATATGCTACTAAAATTGGTGCGTGCTGTAAACTCCCTCCAGCATTGCCCCTGTTTCTTCTTGATGGAGGTAATTTTACTGGTTTAATAGAAGTTGCCAAAAGTAATGTTTTAAACACCTCTTGTCTTATTACCTTGGTGTATTGACACTGTATCATCCGTTTGCCTTTTCTGAACAGGTTTGCATGCCATCTTTTGTTCCTACTAAGGCGCATGAACTTCTCCATCGGATGAGTGGCAAAGGTCTCTCTGCTAACTACCAATTTCCTCGTCAGCCATGTATATTTGGAGCTCAGATGGTTTCAGTACAAGTTACATTTCATAACACCAGTGACAAGAATATAGAAAATATTCACATAGAAGAAAGGAAGACAGATTTGAAGATGCACATATTCAGCCCAATAGGTAAGAAAATGTAGGCTTTATTATTCTACCGCTTTGTAGCCAGCAGTGGTTTATCAATAATAAGTTAAAGTGACCCTGTCAATAAAGGGTAAAACCAGAGGCAAGCCCAGCCTGTAAAACTAGATGATGAATACTTACCTGTGCAACAGCTCATTTCTTAAAGCTAATGTTTAATCTTAATCCTAAAATAAAAACAGAATATGCAGTTACAGCACAGGAACCAGTACATTTGAGCCTGTACATTAATGCAAGACTGAAGGTAAAGCTGTTAGACTTTACAACTCTGCCGTGTTGCCAATCTTCAGCCACTGCAGTTATGCATCACTTCTAGATGTATGTAGTACCTGCTCCCCTACCATGTGCTGCGGTTCCTCAGCAGACTCCTAAAGCTGGACATACATGTTAAGGTTTCCTGCAAGGTTTAAAGGCTATGTTTATCTTTGGAACATGTTATTCCCATATTTAGGGTAGAGAATGTAACATGTTCCAGCTCCTGCATCTGGTCCCCCCTCGCTATGACAGCAAGAAGGGGATCCTCTCCCCACACCCGTGTCCTTTCATTCACAGAGTACTGTGAATGAATGAACTACAAATACCATCGCCCACTGTAGCCGACTCTTTGTATCTCTAAATGAACTGCGAGGGCGCTGGTGAGTGCTCTCGAAGGTCATTGATTCTTCCTGCAATTCAGTAACTGTGCCTGTCTGTATCCAAGGTATGGGCAGATCGTGTACTGAGAGTCTGCAGGATCCTGGCATTGTACCTGTGATCTGATCGCAGGTGCAATGCTTTACAGGCTCCAGTGTAAAAAAAAAAAAAATAAATGCACATTTTTTTACCTTTAAAAAGATGTGCATTTTTATTTTTTTTTTTATAAAAGGTGAACTTATCCTTAAAAGAAATCACTGGATTCCTCCATTAATGCTAAATAGTGTGGCTAGACAATTCCATAGTGCTGGCTATTGTATAATTAGAGCTAGCAACCGTGGCTGTCAATACCCAAACAGGGCCTGCATCAGATTGAATGCAGGTGCTGCTCCGTCAATTTTCTGCCCAGATCCTTAAACAAAAGTTGGTTTAAAAAATAGTCTTCTGTTCATTTGAGTACTGCAGAAATGGCCCCCCAATGAATTTCAACAAGCATCAAACAGAATTCAAATGTGTATGGCCAGTTTATAAGGATTGTAAAATCAGAAACTTTTTTATTTTAATGCGTTCTATGCCTTCTGTGTGCAGCATCCCCCACAGTGCCCCTAACACCTAAGGTCCCTCTCTGTCCAACGATGTCCACGAGTGTCTCAGCCATCCGAGATTCTCCCTCCTGATTGGCTGAGACACAGCAGTCACGCCTTTTGCTCCCGCTACTGTCAATCAGTCAGCTAGCCAATCAGGAGAGAGGGCGTGACCGGGGCTCAGTGTCTGAATGGACACATGGAGCTGTGAATTGGCTCATATGCCTCCATAGCAAGCTGCTTGCTGTGCGGGCACTCAACAGAAGTGAGGGACCAGGATCACAGAAGTGGGACCCGAGAATAGGAGCACACAGGCTGCTCTGTGCAAATCCACTGCAACAGAGCAGGTAAGTATAACAGGTTTGTTATTTTTATAGGAAAAAATAGAGACTTTACAATCACTTTAAGTCACTATGGGCTGGAGGAAGGCAATCCAGACATCCAGAAGTGTTGGATACGAGCATTGACCAGGGATCAGCGTTTAAGGACATGGGCCACCAAGAACGTAAGCATGGCTGGGTTTCTTTGGTTTTTACCCTGTAGTGACTGGATCAGTTTAACCGCCTCAGGACCGCCCACCATCAAATGACGGCGGAGCGGTCCTGCTCTCCCAGCGGGTGGACGTCATATGACGTCCTCCCTTTAAGCCGGGATTGCGCGCGATCGGGCGCGCGCATCCCGGCTCTGTCGGTGTCGGTGTGTCCCCAGGACACGCCGCTACACCGACAGGGGTGAACAGCCATTGGTTATGGCTGTTCACCACGTGATCGGCTGTGACGAAGTCACAGCTGATCACAAACGGCACGCCCGCCGTTCGCACGGCGCATGCGCGCGATCGGGAGCGCGCTGCGCGTGCGTGTCGGTGGCGGCGTGTTCCTGGGGAACACTGCCTGTCACCGACACAGGTATCAGCCGCCGGCCGGCGGCTGATACCTTGTGATCGGCTGTGATCTACTTCACAGCCGATCACATACAGTGTAAACAGAGCAGTAACTCACTGTTACCAGCTCTTCTCTCCTCACACAGAGTCCAGTGTGAGGAGAGAAGAGCTGGGATCAGTGAGTTACTGATCTGCACAGTACAAGCACACTGATACTGCCCCCCCCCAATGCACCTGTCACCCTAACAGTCACCACATATGCCCCCATAAAGGGTACCTGTCATCATAAAGTGTACCTGTCCTCAGACTGCCATCATAAAGAGCACCTGTCACCCATCACCCGTCAGTGACCGTGGCATGTCACCCGTCACCCGTCAC
>BLSH010501599.1:651509-679456 GCA_018402905.1 Glandirana rugosa
TGTAGATGATATGTGAAATTGGTGTTGTCATGGACCGTGCTTTTGGGGGAAGGACAGGTCCGGTAAAAAGTCGAAAGTCGCGATAGTGTGAAACTTACTGTTAATGAGTCAGTACGTTGTACCATGGGTATACTTTAAACGCAGGAAAAAAAGTGTGTTTATCTCGAAAGAAAACCACCATAAATTAGTGATCCTCCCCTAAATAAAAAACACGATATTTATTTTTTTCTAACTTAAAAAAAACTTTTTTACGGAAAAAGAAACAAAGCCAGTATTTTAAAACGTTTAATCATTAAAAAGAAACATTTAAAACCGGTTTTAAAAAATTTACAAAGAAAAATTACTAATTTGCAAAATTTTATGACCGAAACAAAGAAAAAGGCATTTTTTCAAAAAAAATTCAATCTTTTTTTATTTATAGCACAAAAAATAAATCCCCTCCTAGTGATTAAATACCACCAAAAGAAAGCTCTATTTGTGTGAAAAAAAGGACGCAAATTTCATATGGGTACCATGTTGCATGACTGAGTAATTGTCATTCAAAGTGTGATAGCGCTGAAAGCTGAAAAATGGCCTGGACAGGAAGGGGGTTTTCGTGCCAGGTACTGTTGTGGTTAAAGTGTATAGTAGATGTAAACCTCAACTGAAGCACATTCACATTGCCAAAAGCGCTGTGTTTAATACACAATTACCTTTTTGTTTTTAAATAAAATACTTGCATTTTTTTCATCCTTTGTTGCATCTTAGTGCTTCTGAACTCCCATAGCCTTACTTGACTACACATGCACTCCAGCGATAGCGGTTTTCATGATGGTGACAACAGTGCAGAATGCCTGTGTAATGTATACCAAAACAGTCACTTGTTCCTTCTATCAGAAAGCTTTGTGTAACTGGCAACACGGCAGCACAATCGGGATTACAGGGTGACATGACTGAAACCTTTAAAGTAGTTGTCAACTCGTGACAACCACTTTCACCTACAGGTAAACCTATAATAAGGCTTACCTATGGGTGCCCTGCATATCTCCTGCATATCTCCATATCTAACCTGCACGGTTCAGGAGATATACAGAATACTTGCATTGCCAACGTCATTTCGGCACATGCGCAGTGAAGAAACGGCCTCCGTGCAGTTTCTTCACTGAGATCGTGCCGTGACTGGCGGCTCCCCGCGCATGTGTGGGAGTGACGTCACGCGACTCCGGCCAGTCACAGAACCGGAGATCGCAGCCCCGGAAGGAAGAGGAGCATTAGATGGACGCGGCGAGCACAGGAGACATCGCTGGATGTCGCAGGCTTCGTTTTCAGGTAAGTGGCACATAGTGGGCTACTATGCGATGCACAGTAGCTCATTATGCATCTACTTTATAGGGGAATACAGAGGAAGTAAACCCAATCTGGGGTTTACTTCCTATTTAAATACATTAAGCAGGTGAATGAGGTTCCAGGAGAGCAGTATTTCCAATATGAATCCAAAATCAAGAGCAGGGGGGGCAGGACTTCAAATTAGCAAGAGGAAAGTTCAAAACAAATCTTAGTATAATTTTCTGAAAGAGTAGTTGATGCTTGGAATAGACTTTCTGCAGCGATCGGGAGTCAGTCAACAAGAGTTTTGACACCAAGTACTAAGTCATGTTTTGTGAGGGGGTCAAATACTTATTTCACTCATTAAAATTCAAATCCATTTATAACTTTTGAAATGCGTTTTTCTGTCTCTCACTGTTAAAATAAACATACCATTAAAATTATAGACTGATCATTTTTTTGTCAGTGGGAAAATGTACAAAATCAGCAGGGAATCAAATACTTTTTCCCTCACTGTATATAGAAATAGATTTTTATAATTGTAAAATATTCTGTTTAATGGATAAAGGATGGACCTATATAAATTACTATTGGTGCGTTGGTAGGCAACAGCTCAAGACAACTATTTTATAGATATACAAGCCTAAACTGTAGAGCCTTTTTTCCAGCTGTTTTAAACTTGTTCTTGCTCTTGTCACTGCAGAATATGGGCTTTAGCTGCTATAGGGTTGAACATAGGAAGCAATAAGAAAGTACAGTCATTAAGGTCATAAATGGGGCCAAAAGCAACCAAACGCTACCTCTAAAACAATGTGATTAACTGCATTGTCATCTTAAAGCAAAAGATATATATATTCACCTAATCACAAATTCAACAAGCAAGGAGTAAATCTTTAAGCCCACCTCATCCTAGACCCCTTATTGCTTTACTATCTGCTAGCATTACTATGTAATTCTAAATAAACCTTTAATATTTTTTTACTAATAAGAGCTGATTAGTGCTAACCATGTCTGACTGCTGTTCTTTGATTGGGCTGTCATAGCATGTGAAGTGCAGATGATTGTGGTGTTCAAAGGGCAGGTCTCTTATAAAGAGCTGTGCCCGTTTTATTAGGGTACCAATTTAGAAAAGAAAATTACCATGCCGGTAATTCATCTTCTGCAATATCCACCAAAGACTGCAACACATCACTCTTCCCACAAGAAATATTGCTGTCACGAGTGAAAGATCTCTCTCTGCCTATCAGCAGAGATATAAAGGATAATATGAAGCCCATTGTTCCATTAACGCCTTATATGTTCATGGCAAATTAGACTTATCACTGTTGTATATTTGAGTGTCCTTTTAATGGCCCATTACTATGTTAAGCAAGTAATTCACAGAGGCAGAGAAAGATGCCCTGATTGGATGAACTCTTATACCTCAGTAGGGGACAGAGTATTGATTGTAATGTGTTTTCCCGCTGTGGTTTTTTTATTTTCTTACTTTTAAATATTATATTACACACGTCATATCACTGAGGTTTGCAGATGCCTTCATGAAATTATTTTTAAAGAAATGGATTACCATAGAATTTTTTCTAGACTATGGCAGAAAATTAAATAAGCATCTGATTTTTGGATTGGTTAATCCATTGCTAGGCCGACCTGTTTAATTTATAGAGTTGATTTGATATTTCGGCTAAGTAGAGCTGATTTTGACCAATTGTATTTATTGCAGTTACTTCTATAGAACCAACAATGTATGCAGCTATTTGCATAGTGCACCCCTCACATTTTTGTAAATATTTTATTCCATCTTTTCATGTGACAGCACTGAAGAAATGACACTTTGCTACAATGTAAAGTAGTGAGTGTACAGCTTGTATAACAGTTTAAATTTTCTGTCCCCTGAAAATAACTCAACACACAGCCATTAATGTCTAAACCACTGGCAACAAAAGTGAGTACATCCCAAAGTGAAAATGTCCGAATTGGGTCCAAAATGTCAATATTTTGTGTGGCCGCCAATATTTTCCAGCACTGCCTTAAGCCTCTTGGGCATGGAGTTCACCAGAGCTTTACAGGTTGCCACTGCAGTCCTCTTCCACTCCTCCATGACAACATCATGGGGCTGGTGGATGTTAGAGACCTTGTGCTCCTCCACCTTCCGTTTGAGGTTGCCCCACAGAGGCTCAATAGAATTTAGGTCTGGAGACATGCTTGGCCAGTCCACCTTTACCCTCAGCTTCTTTATCAAAGCAGTGGTCGTCTTGGAGGTGTGTTTGGGGTCATTATCACTTTGGAATACTGCCCTGCGGCCCAGTCTCCCAAGGGAGGGGATCATGCTCTGCTTCAGTATGTCACAATACATGTTGGCATTCATGGTTCCCTCAATGAACTGTAGCTCCCCAATGCCATAGCGCTCATGCAGTCCCAGACAATGACACTTCCACCACCATGCTTGACTGTAGCCAACCATGCTTGACACCATCTGAACCAAATACTTTTATCTTGGTCTCATCAGACCACATGACATGGTTCCAGTAATACGTGTCCTTAGTCTACTTGTCTTCAGCAAACTGTTTGCCGTCTTCCTTGTGCATCATCTTTAGAAGAAGCTTTCTTCTCGGCCGACAGCCATGCAGACCAATTTGATGCAGTGTGTGGTGTATGGTCTGAGTACTGACAGGCTGACCCCCCACCCCTTCAACCTCTGCAGCAATGCTGGCAGCACTCATACGGCTATTTCCCAAAGACAACCTCTGGATATGACGCTGAGCACGTGCACACGTGCAACGTCTTTGGCCGACCATGGCGAGGCCTGTTCTGAGTGGAACCTACCCTGTTAAACTGCTGTGTGGTCTTGGCCTCCATGCTGCAGCTCAGTTTCAGGGTCTTCTTATAGCCTAGGCCATCTTTATGTAGAGCAACAATTCATTTTTTCAGATCCTCAGAGTTCTTTGCCATGAGGTGCCACGTTGAACTTCCAGTGACCAGTTTGAGAGAGTGAGAACGATAACACCAAATTTAATACACCTGCTCCCCAGTCACACCCGAGACCTTGTAACACTAGCGAGTCACGTGACACCAGGGAGGGAAAATGGCTAATTGGGCCCAATTTGGACATTTTCAATTAGAGGTGTACTCATTTTTGTTGCCAGCGATTTAGACATTAATGACTGTGTGTTGAGTTATTTTGAGGGGAGGGGACAGCAAATTTGCACTGTTATACAAGCTGTACACTCACTACTTTACATTGTAGCAAAGTGTCAATTCTTCAGTGTTGTCACTGGAAAAGATATAAAATATTTACAAAAATGAGTGGTGTACTCGCTTTTGTGAGATACTGTATATACAGTATATTGTATATTCACATCAGTCCCTGCCCTCCAGCTTACAATCTAAATCACATTCATTCATACACATACTAGGGACAATTTAGACAGGAGCCAATCAACCTACCAGCAAATGTCTTTGGAGTGTGGGAGGAAACCCACACAGGGAGAACATGCCTACTCCAGGCAGTAGATGCCGTGGTTTGGATTCAAACTGACGATCCTAGTGCTGCCAGGCGGAAGTGCTAACCACAGAACCATTGTATATCTATTTGCTTGTTTATGGGTGCTATAACCAGGTCAGACATCCTCGATCTTGGCAAAGAATTGATCATTCAGGCTTCACTATTACAGTTGGTCACTGCTGTTCTGAGATTAGGTGGGTGCCAGATGTTTATGCACACTATATAAATATAACACAACGTAATATGTTATCATGCCAGTTTTTCCTTAACGTGTTTGTTACCCCAGCATTTCATATTCCTGAAATGTCCCTGTTGTACCGTGTACTTGTATGAAAACCTATCCTGTTTTTTGGTATTGCTTCCTTTGTGTGAAATCCCTGGTGTTCCTGTCAAGTCCCCCTGCTTTCCTATTACAAACTGACCACACTAAGCAGGAGAACACACTGTGGTCAGTTCTCTAGCTATGCTGGGAACTCAGCCTGCTCTCTCCAATGATCAGACTTGTCCTGACACCCCCCCCCCCACACAGCCTTTCACTGGGAAGCTCCATGTCCTGCTGTTTCTCCTCCCCCAGCTCTTATGCACCTGAAAAGAGAAGGTATGTTATCACTTACATAAAAAGGGAAAAATTGTATTTATAATGTGGTGGTGTTTTTTTTTTTTTATATATATACACAAATGTTTTGCATTTCATTTCAGTTTTAAAATAAATGGGTTATTTTACAAGGTGATCATTTACATTCCCTTTAAAGAGCAAGTAAACCCTCATGGGTTTTTCTTCCTTTCTTCTTCCCTGCAAGTAAAGGCATAATGACACCTGCAAATGAAGCCCATGCCATCCCCACTGCAGGCCGCATCCATGTTCGCCCGTCTTCCTTCTGGGACCGAGGACACGTATGTATGACCGGCCAGAGCCGCATTATGTCACTACCGTGCTTGCGTGCGGGAGCCATTTCTTCAGAGCGCGTGCATCGATGACATCATTGGCGCAGTATAATAAATATCTCCTAAACGGCGCACGTTTAGGAGAGATTTACAGTACCTATAGGTAAGCTTTATTCTAGGTTTACCTATAGGTATAAATTACCTCATCCCGATATTGTTTTTTGGGGCCGTCTTTCAAACTCACGGCTCACGTACCCCCATTCTCCCCCCGCTCACTGGTGTTTCTCAGGCTTACCGTTTTCACCGGTTTCGTCCGAGAGACAGACGATCCGACGATGCTGCCATAAGTGATCAAAGAGTTATGCTTTGATTGCATCCGTGGTCTTAGAGAACCAAAACAACATCGTGACGTCCCTTTCGGCCCAGGCTGGAAGTAGAAAAAGTAAAGAAGAGAATTGGGGTCTTTTTGACCCCAGATCCCTCCATAAAGAGGACATGTCATCCCTTATTTCTATTACAAGGGGTGACATAGAAATAAAAGTGATCAAAGAAAAAAAAAATTAAAGGGACAGTGTAAAAATAAAAAGTAATCTAACTGAGAAAAAAAATTGAAGGTGCCCCCATCCATTAGTGCGCAGAAGCAAATGAATACTTTTCGCGCACGCATATGTAAACAGTATGCGCACCGCATGAAATACCGCGTAACATAAAAAATTGCAACAATCACTATTTCATTCCCTAGGGTCTCTGCTGAAAAAATTATAATGTTAGGGGGTTATAAGTAATTTTCTAGCAAAAAATACTGATTTTAACTTTCCTGGTCGGCAAGTGGTTTAAGAAGTCACCTTATGTCTATGGGCATCTGTTGCTTTTGTTGACCCACGTGACAAGATCCTACTGCTTAGGCCTCATGTACATGGGCGTTTTGAAAAAGTAAGCTGTAACATCTGTACCAACACCAGGAAAAAATTGGTGTTAAAAACACGATTTCATCAGCGTTTTGCATTGGCGTTATTGAGCGTCGGCGCTAAGTCACGTTTTGTTTAAAAAGACATCCCTCTGCTATTTTTTAATGTAATCTTTATTTAGATTTTCAGTAAGTTTACATTCAAAAACAGAATGGCCCAACCATTCCAACGGGCCTTATACAATATGCGACATTTATACATCACATCCTGCTCTGTGTGTGTACCATCCGGGCTTGATGATGGGCTCTTCAATGCAGATTGTGCACAACATATGCATTTTCTCTCATTTGAACCAAGCAGTAGTCTGCAGGGCATGTGTGTAGTATACCGCCTCGGTCTTGGGCTGCATAATACTCTACAGAGCAGTACAGTACAGATTGCGTAAGATTTCATTAGTCATCAAACATACATAAAGTCAGAAGGGGGGGAGAGGGTTGGGGGTAGGGTAGGGAGATAAACAACTACGACAAAGAACCATAAACATCCAGAGTCTAGACCATCAGCGTTCACTTAAAAAGTGTTTGTCGCTTTCTGCAGTGTCCCGAGGGGCCTTACTATACAGTTTGATCTCTATACTCCTTCAATGAAGACCTGCTCACTGAGGGGCTATCAACCAAGAGGCTGTCAATTGCTACCTGCTGCCCGGGGGTGGGGGGGGGGGGGCGGGGGTGTGGTTTGCATAGTGGATTTGTAATGTATCCAAGTAGCCCAAATTCCATCAAATTTTTTATATCTGTCTTTACACCGTGCCATTCACTCCTTTGCCGCCATGATAGAATCGACCAATCAGATCCATTCTTGTCGTCCGGGGATTCATAGAGAATATCCAATGTATTGGTACCAGGTGCCTGGCCGCATTTAAGAGATGTGGCAGCACCGATTTGTGATAATGGGCCGAAGGAATGGGTGGCACGTGCAATAGAAACTCCATTGGGGAATCAGCCATGTCTATATCCAGAATCTGTTTTATCTGCGCTCTGACATCTAGCCAGAAGGGCCTCAGCAACGGGCACTCCCACCACATATGCAGGAATGTGCCTCGCTGCCCACAGCCCCTCCAGCAAGTGTCAGAGATCATTGGGTACATTCTCGCCAAAGCCACTGGGACCCTATACCATCGGTTTAAAACATTAAAGCTATTTTCCTGCATCTTCGTGTCCACAGTGCTTTTGTGGGTAAGTTTAAATAAAAGATTTAGCTGAGCCTCGGTGAATTCATGCCACAAGTCCCTCTCCCATTTGCTTATGTATACGGGTTTCCCTCCCGGCTCTGAGGATTGCAGCAGCTCATATAGAACCGAAATAGAGTGAGGCACGGGTTCTGTAGACATACACAGTTTCTCGAAAGCGGTAAGTGTGGATGGCGGTCTAATAGCATAAAGGAGACTGTGTATGAAGTGGTGCAGCTGTCTAAAGCGCCATTCGTCCATAGGAAATCAGCCAAACTGTGTTCTAAGCCAGTCTAAAGAAACCAGGCCCCGCTCTTGAACAAACCTCCCGCATTTCATCTCCCCATCCTTTGTCCAGGTGCGGAAGAAGGAGATGTGTTCCCCCGGAGAAAACAAGGGGAAACCTCACAGAGGTGAGAGTGGAGATCCAGGGAGCAGGAGTCCTCTCTTGGCATTTAGCGCGTCCCAACCTTTCAGCACCCGGACAGTGACAGGAGAGACAAACTCTGAGAGGCCTCTATGCGTTAGGAGCAGCCATGGGGGATGAGATAAGTTGCGGCTCGCTAAGAATTTCTCAAGGGGTACCCAAGATTTAGTAGAAGCATGGTGATTCCAATCGAGTATTCTCTGCAAGGTGATTGCCTCATAATATCTCCGGATGGAGGGGACCCCCAACCCTCCCCTCTCCCTTGGGCGTTGCATAATGCGCAGGACGAGGCGGGGGTTCCGCCCCTGCCAAATGAACCTCGAAAACATACTGTTGAGGGTTGAGAAAAAGGACCTGGGTAATGCTACTGGCACCATTTACATATAAAAAAAAAGTACTCTAGGTAAGACGTTCATCTGCAATGTTCTGAATCGACCCATCCAGGAGAAGGAGACGCGGTCCCAGCGCTTCAAGTCTGCACATAGCGTGGAGACCAGTGGGGTGTAGTTAGTGGCGTATAATTGGGAGTAGAGGGCTGGGACGTGAATTCCCAAGTATTTCAAGGAGGAGCTACAACGCTCAAAAGGGAAGGATGCCTGCAGTTCCGTGCGTAGTGCGGCGGGCATGACTAGGGGTAAAATTTTGGATTTCCCCTCTGCTATATTTTGACATTTTAAAACCTAAAACGCTGGCGCTAAAAAACACTGGTTAAAGTTGCTATGGCGCTAATGCGCGTTAAGCGGTTTGCCGGCTTAGGGTCAAAAATGCTCTAATGCTGCAGCTTTGGAACGCTTGGGTCCTGTGTTAAATTTACAGCTCAAGAATGCTGAAGCCACTTACAGCTCAAAAACGTCAACGTGTATATAAGGCCATTGAATAACATGTTGTGGCGTTCTTAAGCTGTAAAAACGGCTCAAAAACGCGGTGTTAATAACGCCCGGGTGTATGAGGCATTCAAGATCCTGACTGCCTTCCCCTACCATGGAGCAATTCCTCTTGCTGTAATCTAATTAAGGGAGCAGGATCCCAGAACTTGGATGCAATAATGCCAGATTTGTTGCGGCTAAGATTTAGCTAGGTGTGGCCTGAGGACCAAGTACACATACCTTTAATCAAGTAATCTTGTTGCCAGTCATGTGATGGCATGGGTCCTTTCTCCTCTTCAGTAGTGGCAGTTCTTAATCCTGCATTGAATGCTTCTTTTGTAATCACGTGTGAGTGTGCTTCAGTACACTAGTTCCCTGAGCCCAGCCTGTTGTGTTCATGCACCCCTACAGGGGGATTCCTTGATAGGCTGGGCTCACAGAAAGTGGGCTGAATGACACAGACCATCTATACTGCCTGATAAAGGAGTGCCTTATAGTGTACAAGTGGACTTTCTGCAGGGGATAGTGTTGGACTGAAGCCAAGTATTGCAGCAATAGTGATTTTTTTTTTGGGGGGGGGGGGTTTAATTTTTTACTACAGCTGCCCATTTTTTTTTTTTTTACCTGGATTGTTACTTTAAGAAAAATACCGTCCTTATTTTAGCAGATTTGCAGTGTTTTCTGTTTAAGTGTATAACTGCTCATACTCCTTTAGCTGAATATGATGTAATTTTATGGTCACTGCAAGCTGCTGTATGTAAAAGTTTAAAGATATACTTTTTATACTGGTATCGTGTGCATTTAATTTATATTGCACTACACTAGAAAATATGCAAATTCTATGTAGTACCCATACAGAGGTAGTCTGGTTAATTTCATGTATGTTCATTAGGTGTGAAGCATTTCTCTGCCTGCTGTTAGGTCACCTTCATAGACCAATGGCTCAGCCTGGGTTTTTTTTTTTTTTTTTGAACCAGCAGCTCTTACAGGGAAGTCATATTTTTGCTAAATGATCATTATAACCTTAATTAGTCTCTTAACTCTTTAAAAGCTAATTTTACCTTTTACATAAACTGGTGTATGCTGAACAGAAGCCCTGGTCATTTAAAATACACTGTGCCCTTTGTAAAATATTTTTTAATTTACTTGTAGGCCTTTTTTGTCACACATAAAGCCTGGCCTGAAATACAATGTACCGATGTTTACATTCCTACTTCCCACCTTATTTCCAGGACATGGGCTACAGCAAAATGGCCACTGAGCTTCCTTCTTTGATGACAACTTAACTGATGATAGCTTATACCTGAGCAGGTAGGCGTGTGTAAAGGAACACAAGTTGATTTGCACTCGCTGGTCTATAGGGATGAATGGACCGTCCAATCAGGTTCACCTGAAAAACTGTCAGGCAGACCTGCAGCTTTTAGCCCATACCTCTGATTCGGGTTGACTGTTTGCAAGCTACAGGGCTCATCAGCAGCCTCACAACCCATTCAAAACTACAAGCCGTCAGCCATAGTGGTGATGGTAGTTGTAGTCTATTCATTCACAGGAAACGATGAATAATGCAGCTGTGTGGGCGAGTTTGCTGTTTTTGAATTTGGACAGTGAGTGGGTGGAGGAAGATCCCCTGCCCGCTGTCACATTGGGGGGGCGGAGTAAGTTAAGCTGCTGTGGGAGCATGTACCATGTGCCAAAAGGTGAACTTATCTTTTAAGATATTAATATGGGAGAGAACTTTGTGTTGAGTATACGTGTGTTGGTATGTGCACTTTTGGAACATTTTATATATTTGTATGAAATTTTCAAGCACAACTTTAATTTTACCTGAAACCATACACAGAACCAATATAGCTTTTATCCATGCTAAAATGGAAGCAATCGAAAGAGATTGAACTGGTCAATTTGAGAAACTCTGGCATCCTTGGGTTAAGCATTGTTTACCTCCAGACTTTGATGACACACTATTATTGCCTTGGTAATTTTACTCTATTTTCCTTGACTATACTTTCTATTCATTTGGTATTGTATCACCACTTGTAAACCCCCCCATATTCCCTTCCCCGCTATTAGATTGATCTCCTAATTACTGCTCTTGCAAAATTAACCAATGGTCACTAGCTTACTTTTTTCCTTCTGATGGAATGTTGTAATGCTTTCGATGTAATACTTTATTGGTTTATTCATTGCTCTACCCATTACTGTACATTTTTACATTGTATGTACTCGCCCTGTTCATAAATCAATATATTTAGCTTTGCTATTTGAATATTGTACCCCCATCCTTGTATGTACTCAATTTATCAATCTTTGTTATATATATAAAAAAAAAAAAAAATGACTGGAAAAGTTTCAAGCAAGCATATAGATAAACTTCCATTCCCTCCCCCCAGCATTGGCCGTATATTCCAAGGTAATTAGACACCAGGAATGGATTATTTTCTTGGTTATTGGGAGGGGGGGGGCGCTTTTCCATTTTGATTTTTGCACAAGAAATGGAAGGATTTTTTACCATTGCACATATCAGGCCAATAAAAGTTATTTCTGTAAGATTACAGAATATCAAAATAGCCTCATTCTAGTAGTAAACCATAAGGCCTCTTTCACATGGGGCGGATTGTGTTCAAATCAGCAGGGGACCAGCTCACAGATCTCCTTCTGATAGGAGCAGAGCAGGCTGATGACACATCCATGTCTGTTTATGCAGACTGGACATGGACAGAGCTTGCTTTGCTCTATGGGCAGCCAGGAGTAAATGGACTCCTGTCCATTTTTACACCTGACTACCCTCCAATCTGATCCACCTAAACAGAAGAGGATGAATTTGGACCCGGAGGTAGGTGGGCAAAAACGGTCTCCTGTCTATAGCAATGCCTGGACCTTCTGATCAGATCTACCTACAAAATTGACAGGCGGACCTGATTGGATCACCCGTGTGAAAGGGGCCTAACAGGTTTCAGTTCATTTAGATCCCAGGATACATGAAACTTGGGACATTATCTGAGGTATGGCATCTTTGTGTCAGTATATTCAAAATATAATAAAGAATATAATACGAGAGAGAGATTTTCCAGCTATGGTAAATACATTCAGGTCATTGGTCTTTATTATTTCCTATCTGAAAAAGATTGTGCTTGATCAATATCTGCAGTATTGTATCTCTTGAAAAAATAAACAAATCTAACATTAGCCACAATCCAATTTTACTGAGACAAACAGGTCTTGTTTGAAGAAGCAGGGTTTGTTGTATGCCAAATGGAAACGCCTATTTATTCTTGTTTTTTCCTTACAGAGAAGCCTAGTCTCATGTGTAGCGGCTTCCCCAGCCAGTAATGTGATAAGCCAAGCATTTTTATTGCATGTGCATGCTGACTGGTGTTTGTTATTTGATTTTCTTTTTACCTGGGGAAAACATTTTATTTTGCAGATTCTCTGGAGCCAGAGGGATCCATTACTGTCTCAATGGGTATTGACTTTTGTGATTCCACTCAGACTGCCAGCTTCCAGTTGTGGTACGTTACATTACTGTAAATAGACACGTATGTACAGTTCTGCTCCATATGCTAATGAAGGAAAAAAGCAATTGTTTTTCCGGATTGTGGTGTTCATTTATTGCATTTATCATTACCTCAGTCTTGCTTTCATACTTAAGTAATTTAGTGTTGCTTTGCTGCTACTGATTTGTATCCCATGTCTTGGCGATTTTAATGTGATGCCAGTTTTCTCACTTTGAATGCATAGATCAATAAAACAGGCTATGCTCTACCAATAACCTACCCCCTTAGTCCACTGTAAGTATATTAAAATATATATATATATATATATATATATATATATATATATATATATATATATATATATATTCTGGTGATAGGGATGCATTCACCCTATAGTACACATTCATATATGTGTTTACAAATTTCCAGACTTTCTGAGTAGTTGGTTTCTGGATTCAATGTCTGCACATGGTGGTTTGATCCTAATCATATTTCATTACTGTGCAACTAGTCCTTAGGTTATTTCAGTACTTTTCAAGAGAATCGCCTGAGCAGTGTAAATGTCAGGTGGAGTGGGTGGTATTTTCTGTTGAATATGTTCAATCTGAACTGCTGATGTGTAGGACATTGACATTACTCATTAGAATCCGTACTCCTGATCAGATTAGTGACTTGTGATGTACTTTAAAGTGCAACTAAATCCCATACTTGTGTTTTTTTGTTTTTGTTTTTTTAGCTGTGGATAGGGCAAAGAGGGATTAGACATCTGTCAGGGTTTAATTGCCGTCTGTTCCTCCTGTCTGTGCCCCTGTCACCAAGAGTGATAGTGAATGAAAAGCCCAAATTTTGGGTTGTCACCAGGACAGCAATCGGGGGAAATCTTCCTATGGGGACACACAAGTTGTAGTGCTCCAGTGACAATCAGGGATTTCCTCTTTGGAGGGATTTCTTCTTCCTTCCTATTTTGGCTATGTGACAGGAAGTAAAGGAAAATCTCTCCACTGACACACATAGCAAAAAAATTACAGGGGTTATAACCCTCTTTTACTATATCCAAATTAAAAAAACGAAAAGTTTTGATTTTAGTTTTACCTTAATGGCACACAGACAAGCAGTTACACCAGAACCCTAAAACAATCCCAGTCTCTGTTCTCTTGGTATAGTTCAGGTGTATAGTTGCTATCTTTTTAACGTGCATGTTAAAAAGAAAAAAGTTTTTTTTTATGTTTTTTTTTTATATCCATACTCAAATATGTGTGTATGTGTATATATAGATATTTATAGTTGGAGCCCTCCAACCACGATGGACGTGAATCGCATAAAGACCCCACAAGACTTACAACATAACATAGACCTGAGGTGTGCCCTGGTCAGCTGGTCAGTACGCCAAAAAGGGGGCATACCCAAGATAAGTAATGGTTGATTGTAGAAGAGAGATCTGAAGGATGTGCCATGTAAAGGGGATGGGTGGGAGGGTATCGCGCACTGGAACCGACAAGGAACACAGGATGGTGGGCTGCTTAAATACCCCCCCGGGCTCCTCCCATAAATTGAGGCCACCATACTGGCCTTCTATTTTTTGGCGGAGCCCTCCAACCAAGATGGACGTAGACATAACATAGACCTGAGGTGTGCCCTGGTCAGCTGGTCGGTATGCCAAAAATGGGGCAAAAATACCAGGATAGGGAAAGCTGTTTTATTGGTATGTATGACGTTCATTGGACAAGCTTGGAGAAGGCTTGCAACATCTCCACCTGGGGATACGAAATGTACCAGGTGAAGCAGGTGGATTTCCACCTGGCTAATCTTCTGATGACATGAACCAGCACCCCGTGCCGGGAGAGAGTGCCCAGAAAAACTGGTTAGGGTTGAGGCCTAGATTGGCCTAGGATGCGAACATGTCTGATGAACTAGCTAGCTCTCCAAGGGCTAGTAGGAAAACTCAATGACAGACTGGAGTTAGGCTGGCTACGCAGGCGTGTCAGCTGGTCGAGGACTGCTACTGGGCACCAATCATTGTGAGTCTGTTAGAACATGTCAACCCCATTGCCAGACTATTAGGTCATGGGTACTGTTAGATGTGGTACGAAATGGTCTTGGCAGTGGGCCAGGTAGAACCTGGCACCCGGGGTCACTGTAGGTAAACTCGCCTGGCCGCAGGAAATCATAGAATGCCAGGTAGATAGCCGTTTGGCTGACCAGGCTGGGCGATAACCCAAAGGGGGACTGCGACAGGGTAGCCAATATGTCTCGGAAACGTGGCACTTAAGATAGGTAAGCGTTTGCTTGCTATTGGCTGATATTTCTGGATTTCGCGTAGGATGGCTTGGCCATGAACAGGGAAGGCTTCCCCAGGGTCCTGTGAGGACAGGAAATGTACAGCCTAATGGTGACAAGATAGAGATTTTCACTCCTATAGCCACATCCGTAATATTTTGATCAGAAAATTAAAAATACTATATAGACCGAGGTCCTAGTAGGTCAGACTTTTTAGGCAATCCTGACTCAAATATATATAAAAACTATAAACTTTATTGGAACAAAAATTGTAATAGAGAAAATGGGACAAAACAGCACAATATTTTTTTTTTAAATAACATGCATAGAATGTAGTGATGAATATACATGAACTAATATTTGATACCTCATGTGAGAGCAGTAGAGCCCTGTGTGTCGACACATCGCTGTCATGCTTCTTCAGGACACAGAGAGAAATGATGAAAAGGGCAACAGGTCTCACTGTCAATAGAGCATAAATATAAGTTCCACCATAGGATTCATTAGCATACCATCAGGTAGAAAAAACATCAGAAAAACATTGGGCTCATAATAGACCAAGACGGAGTGCCTTTACCTTACCAGTAATAAGCGTATGCACATGAAGAAATGGTTTCCTAGCCAACATCAAATTTGTCAACGAAGGTGCGTGTTGTAAACCTCAAATGTATAAAGAGGCACTTGGGGTACAATAATGGTAAAAAATGAGTGTCATTTGTATGGACAAACCAAAGACCATATCTACAAAAACAACTAAGCCATAATGAAGCACTTACACCTTAAGGCAATGATCTCTCTATATAATTTCCAGACACCGTTCTGTTCTGTCTGAAGCTCTGGTAAACTCCATGCCCAAGAGGGTTAAGGCAGTGCTGGAAAATAATAGTGGTCACACAGAATATTGACACTTTGGGCCCAATTAGGACATTTTCACTTAGAGGGTGTACTCACTTTTGTTGCCAGTGGTTTAGACATTAATGGCTGTGTGTTGAGTGATTTTGAGGGGACAGCAAATTTACACTGTTATACAAGCTGTACACTCACTACTTTACATTGTAGCAAATTGTAATTTCTTCAGCGTTGTCACATGAAAAGATATGATCAAATATTTCCAAAAATGAGGGGTGGTACTCACATTTGCAAAATATATATAATTTTTTTGATTGGTTGAACTAGATGGACTTGTCTTTTTTCAACCTTGCTAACTGTGTAACCATTGTAGTACCCCGGATGCCTCTTTATAAATTTGAGGTTTACACCACGCACCTTTACAAATTTGATGTCTGGCTGGGAAACCATTTCTTGACGTGCATATGCTCTGTTACTGGTAGGATAAAGACACTCTGTCTTGGTCTATTATGAGCCCAATGTGTTTCTAACATTTTTTCTACCTGATAGTATGCTAATGAATCCTATGGTGGAACTTCCTTGCATGCTCTATTTTGACAGTGAGACCCGTTGCCCTTTTCATCATTCCCCTGTGTGTCCTGAAGAAACAGGACAGTGAAACGTGCCGACACACGGGGGTCTACTGCTCACATGATGTAACAACTGTTAGTTCATGTATATTCATCACAGCTTTCTATGCATATTTTTTTTTTAATCTGTTTTGTCCTGTTTTCTCTATTACAATGTTTGTACCAATAAAGTTTATCGTTTTTATATATTTGTATTTGAGTCTGGATTGCCTAAAAAGGACCTCGGTCCATATAGTATTTTTACTTTTCTACAGCCTGATGGTGTTGTGGGATGAAGTTAATTGTGTGTGACAATATGATACGAAGGCCCGGATGTGCTTGATGTCGCCAGTCCCCGACCCGGGGCACAAGGCTAGAACCTGCAGTAGGTGTACCAGGAGGTATTGTAGGCCTTCAGTGTGTTACGAAATAGTGAGCGGTTTATTAGTTGGGTTGCGTTACAAAGGTGATCCTTAAGACCATCGTCTGCTACGACCAAGGTGGGATAGAAGTGGTTGGGTCGGCTCCGGGTTTCAGCAGGAAACGGAAGTTAAGGCGGCTAGCACGTCCGTTGTAAGATTGAATTTGCCAGGAACGTGGGTACAATGCATGTTGAATTTGTAGTGAAGGGATATCTGCACCAGCCTGGTAGGAAGGACATGATGGCCAAGGACTTGGACCTGCCTTTGACAACTTCGCCATGGCTGGGTTGTATTTGGCGAAGACCATGGTCTGCCCTGTCCAGATGTGACCCCAGACCTGAGCTGCTGCAGCGATGGGGTAGAGATCAAATAGGGAATAAGACTGGCTAAACCTGGGGACCAGGAGAATCTCTTGTGGCCATGGACCTGCGAACCAATGAGGGCCAAAAATTGCCCAAATCAAGCATCCCTAACAGGGACTGTAGCTGTAACAAGTCTTGAAAGGGTGATTGCATGAATGACTGACATGATCTGGGCCAATTTGTCGGGAGGTAGGCTGGCCTGCCTGGAGCGGATGTCAAGAGTGATGCCTAGGAAGGTGACGGACTGTGCCGAGCCTTCTACTATGCTTTGCTATGGGCACAAATGAGATTGACGAACATTACTCTTAATTTGCCCAAATCTGAGGGAGGCTCGCCGCCTGCTACTGTGCTTCCCCTCGGTTAAGTCATGAAGCATTGGGGTGTTTGTGGGTGCGTGCGGGCTTAGGATTTGCTCTGTGACAGATGATACAGATGTGAAGCGGACCACATTGGCTGTACACGCATGTAGCGTAGTTATTCTTGTTGCAGATCTTTGCTATCCCCCGCGACTGAACGGGCCGCCCCCACTTAACCACCTGAAGCGCTGAGTGTGGCCAGGCATGCCTTGAACAGCACTAGAGGTGGAGGGGAGGGCCAGGGAACGTCTGGTATCCACGTCGGAACACCAGTTCGCTGGCACTCGACTGACGTCAGAGAAGACAGATAGACATGCGAATGAGTGGGCGTAAATGGAACCTCATGCGGAAGCCGAAAACAAGAGAGCTGAGAAATCGTAATGTGTGTGTGGATGGAGGAACCGTAGACTATGCTAGTCATTTGCCGTGATCGTATGTTTGTAAATGGAACGTGCAGACTTGTGTCAGGGCTGGGAACCGAAGCATTGTACGAGTTGCGCGTGAGCGCAAACACACAAGTGATATGAGTAGCCGCTGGATGCTTGTGGTATGTGCCTCGAGGGGGAGACCGAGCTGCGGAAGCTTGTGGTGTATGTGTAAAACAGGATGTGTCAAATTGTGTCGGCTTCGAATTGCTGTGTCGCTGATACAACCAGGACTCAAATCGGCTATGGTGGGTGAGCAGAATTGACCCGCCAACTGTGGTGAGGCCTTCTACACCGCATTTCTGCAGCAAGTTTTGGGGATGGTTCATCCCCTCAAGTTTAGCGCAGCCGTGCTCTGAAGCCGCAGAGGGCGTCAGAGGGGGGTTTATGTTGTAAGAAGAGTCAAAAAGGTAAGATTGTGTACAGCAGAACAGGTAGAAAGGAATGAGGATAGAAAAAGGAACGACAGGCGCAGTGAAGAAACCAGTTTGTGTTCTGGCATGAAACGCTGTTGAGTGGAAATTTGAAAACTCAAGAGTACGTGGCAACCGAGGTGAGCCAGGAGGTGACTGGCTAGGTATCCGATAGCTCGGGTGCCCGGTCTGTGTTAATCACAAGCCTGCGAACCAGAGCCCCAGGGCATACTGGGGCGAGAAGCTGAAGTCTGGTATTTCCTAAGTTAGGAATGTTGCGGTCTGTACTTGTCTGCTTAGAAGGGTAGCCTTTCGAAAACAGAATGTTGTGCAAGGAACATGTGACAGTTGCTAACGCTTGATGAGCAGCCCAAATCGTGTATGTGAAGTGAATGTGGTGAAAGGGTGCTGCAGGGTGACGTGAGGGTGGAACCCGTCGTGTACTACACACCTGTCGGGAACCCTGAATCAGACGAAGACAGAAGTGCAGTAAAATCACACTTTTTAATAAAAACGTAAAATGTTATAAACAGAGTAAACGTGGTCAAAACATAGCCAGGGATCGGTAACCGTCACGGTTAGTCAGAGCAAGCCAGTGAAACAGGAGTTTTAGGAGATTAGCGAGGTCAAACAAACGGAATGCAGGGTCAGGAGCCAGGAGGAGAGTCAGCCGAGCGGGGTCTTGACTCCATGAACCAGAAGGGAACGTCAAACAGGCAAAGTCTTACACAGGAACACACAGCAGAGATTTCTCCAGAGATGTTCACCAGGCAAAGGCGTCTGAGATCTGATCCAGGCAGTTTATATAGCTAGGAGAGCTGGCTAACGAGCAGGATATGGACATCCGGTGAGACAGAGTGAAAGCTGAGACTGGCAATTAACCCTCTGCTGAGCAGACAGCAGAAAAAATAGAGCATGTGGGGATGAGCCGTGATTATTTTAATCATCAGTCGAGATTGCGGGTGTGTGGAAATGAACGACTCATGCCGACTCGTGTCGGAGTTTATGAAGTTGCGTATCCTCTGAGTTTGCAAGTAAGTACGAACATAGGAATAGATGGTCTGAGTAACCACTGGTAGCTTGTGGCAGGTGCTTCACAATAGAGACTGAGCTGCAGGAGGCTGTGTGATGGATGGAATTGTGTTGTGTCATGCTGAGGATTCTAATTGTTGTGCCGCCGACACGGCTGGATTTTAAT
This sequence comes from Glandirana rugosa, assembly GCA_018402905.1. Taxonomy (NCBI): domain Eukaryota; kingdom Metazoa; phylum Chordata; class Amphibia; order Anura; family Ranidae; genus Glandirana; species Glandirana rugosa. The sequence goes on from BLSH010501599.1 coordinate 671,035, forward strand.
CGGGCTGTGGAGTGTATGAATCGACCTGCCGGAGTTTATGAAGCTGAGTCTCGTCTGAGTTGTGAGCACATACAAGTGTACCAATGGAGTTGAGTGTGAATGGGTAAATGAGTGGTATGAGTGGCGACTAAGAGCTTGTGGCAGGAAACTCGAGGGGGAGGCCGTGTTGCAGAAGCTTGTGTTGCCTGTAATGGGTAATGAGTGGTGACTGAGAGCTTGTGGTGGGAACCTCATGGGGGAGGCAGTTTGCAGAAGCTTGTGGGTAAATGAGTGGTATGAGTAGCAACTGAGAGCTTGTGGCAAGAACCTCACGGGGGAGGCCGTGTTGCAGAAGCTTGGTGCCTGTTGGAAGAGCATATCTTATATATTTATTTATTCTTTATAATTTACTTATCTATTTTTAACCGTGGACTCGAATCGCTGTGCGATGGAGACCAGGACTCTGATCGGGGAGGTCTGGAGTTTGTGGGGGGTAGACTGGCTAGCTGTAGCGAGGCCTAGTACTGAGCAGAAAGTGGTATGACAGTGGCAGCCCTGCGAGGGTGCCAGTGTGTAACTGTAAATAACGAAGCATGTGTATGAATAGTAGCTACGAAATGCGATTCCTGGCCATGTTATGTCGGACAACCGCCTGACGACGACTCAGAGGTGTGTGCAACTATGACTGAGTTGTATGTTTGTACAATAAGTCAGTGTTCCTCAACTCCAGTCCTCAAGGCCCACCAACAGGTCATGTTTTCAGGATTTCCATTATTTTGCACAGGTGATTTGATAAGTTTCACTGCCTTAGGAATTACCACAGCTGATTCATTTGAGGGAAATCCTGAAAACATGACCTGTTGGTGGGCCTTGAGGACTGGAGTTGAGGAACACTGCAATAAGTAATAAGACTGTGGAACCTACTAACGACAGTGCATTTGCCAGCTGATGTTGGACGACAGCCAACAACAACTCGGAGGTTATACGAAACTACGAATAATTTGTGCATAGCGACTGAATGGGTATCAGATCTTCGAACTTTCGAATTGGTGAGGCCTTTCCCGGGTGATGCTGGGGAATGGACGACGATAGCTCAGAGGCTTGTGAAGCTATGAATGAGTCGTACACTATTGCAATGGGTAACACTGCGGCTGAGGGAACCTGCGAAAGTGCGAAGATGGTGCAGAGAAAGCCGGTGATATGACCAACATCAACTTAGAGGTTTTTTGGTTTTTTTTGTCCGATACAACTGATTTGGGATGTGGTACGATGGTAAGAACAAGACTGTTCAGGGTTACAAAGGTCTACAAACGATTCGTAAGTATAGCAGATTGGAAAACAACTAGGCAGAAGGAAAACCTATGCATCTGTGAAGCCTGTGCCGAGTGAAGCTGGGATACGAACAACAACTACTCAGAGGTTTTTCTCGAAACAAGGAGTGATTTGGAATGTGATACGGTGATTAAAGTGGTAGTAAACCCTCCTATCATTTTCAGCCAAGGAAGCTGCTATCTTGGCCTCTGTTTAATCTACAACTGCCATGATGCTGCACATGTGATCAGCTATGACACCAGCCATTGGATGGTTTGACAGTTTGGATTAGAGCACAACAAATGGGAGTGTTACATTTCCGGGACGTGCTGGAAATGTAACTTTTTTAAACTTAAATGGATGGGTTTACTACCGCTTTAACAATAGTGCTCTGGGGTTTCAGAGACCTATGAATGATTTGTATGTTGGCAGATTAGAAAACAACAAGGCGAGGAAACATATGCAGCTACGAAGCCTGTGCCGAGTGAAGCCGGGGTACGACCGATAACAACTTTCTCTCAAAACGACTGATTCAAAATGTGTTACGGTGACGAACGACAAGACTGCTCGGGGGTTTTAAAGGTCTACGAATGATTCGTAAGTAAGCAGATAGGGTAACAACAAGGAAAAGGGAACCTACACATCTACAATCCCTGGGTTGAGAAAAGACGGGACACGACTGATAATGGCTGGAGGTTTGCGAAACGACAAGTGATTTGGAATATGATACAATGGTTAATGATAAGACTGCTCTAAGGTTTTGAAGGTCTACGAGCGATTTGTAGGTTTTGCAGATAGGGAATAACAAGGCAAAGGGAACATAAGCATCTACAATGCTTGTGTCGAGTGAAGCCGGAACACTACGGACAACGACTCGGAGGCCGCAAATTACGATGGGGTGCGAGTTTGGTAACATAACATATCGTAACCTTGCATATGGTACAAGAAGTTTGAATCCTACCTGCAACAATGAGTGAGAACTGCAGACGAAGACCACGAATGGGAAGCTGCATCGCACTGGAATTTGAATACACAGACTCGCAAACACGAAGTGAGCTGGGAAGAGTCGGCCTAGTTACGTAACTTATTGCACACTGGAACCGCCAAGGAACACGGGAGAGTGGGCTGCTTAAATACCCCCCGGCTCCTCCCATAAATTCAGGCCACCATACTAGCCTTCTAATATATACACACACACACAGTGCATTCATAATGTTATAGCCTGATACTATAGTTGTTTAAATTAATTTTTTTCTCATTAGTCTACACAGTACCCCAGAATGACAAAGTGAAAACCGAATTTTAGAAATATCTGTGTAATGATTAAAAAAACAAAATTGAAATATCACATTGGCATAAGTATTCAGTCCCGTTGCAACAACACTTGAAATTTAGCTTAGGTTCCCCCCATTTCTCTTGATCATTGCTGTGATGTTTCTACACCTTGATTGGAGTCCATCTGTGGTAAATTAAATTGATTGGACATTATTTGGAAAGGCCTCACAGCTGACAATGCATACTGTATCAGAGTAAAAGTCATGAGCTAAAAATAACTGCCTGCAGAGTTCAAAGACAGGATTATTGCAAGGCACAGATCTGGGGAAGGCTACAAAAATATTTCTGCTGCACTGAAGGTTCCCAAGAGCACAGTAGCTTCTATAATTCTCAAATGGAATAAGTTTGACACAACCAGAACTCTTCCAAGAGCTGGTTGCCTTGTGAAACCGCACAATCGGGGGAGAAAACCCTTATAGTGGTGACCAAGAACCTGATGGTCGCTCTGACTGAGCTCCAGAGATCCTATGTGGAGATTTCAGCTGCAGTGACTGGGAGACTGGTCAGGGTTGAGGGAAAGCTGAATGGAGCAAAATACAGAGATATCCTCAATGAAAACCTGTCCCACAGCGCTCAGGACCTCAGACTGGGCTGAAGGTTCACCTTCCAACATGACCGTGATCCTAAGCTCACAGCCAAGACCACACGAGTGGCCAGGGGTCAACTCTCTGAATGTCTTAGAGTGGCCCAACCAGAGCCCTGACTCGAACCCTATTGAACATCTCTGACCTCAGACCTGAAAATGGTTGTCCGACAGTCCCCATCCAACCTGATTGAGCTTGAGAGGATTTGCAAAGAAGGACAGAAAATCCCCCAATCCAGCTGTGCAAAGCTTGTCACATTACACCAAAAAAGACTCAAGGCTGTAATTACTGCCAAAAGGTGCTTCAACAAAGTACTGCGTAAAGGGTTTTAATAAATGCGATAATCCAGCTTTTTCTTTTTAATAAATTCACACATTTCTAAAATTCTGTTTTCACCATGTCATTATGGGTTACTGAGTGTAGATTCATGAGAAAACAAACAAAAAACAAATGTAATCAACTGTAGTATAAGGCTGCAACATGAAACTAAAAAAAAATATTTTATATGGGGCTGTGTAGCTGCAAACTGATTAGGGTGCCCATGCTGACCCATGTCCACAGCCAAAAGTGCCTATAAAGGGCACGTGAGCATCAAAACTGGACAGCAGAGCAGTGCAAAAAGGTGGCCTGGTCTGATAAACTGCGTCTTTTACATCATATGAATGGTGCGTCGCTTACCTGGGTAAGAGATTGCACCAGAATGCAGTATAGGAAGAAGGAAAGCCGTCAGAGGCAATATAATGCTTTGGTCAATGTTGTTCAGTGAGACCTTGGGCCCTGCCAGTTATATGGATGTTACTTGACACGTACCTCCTACCTAAACATTGTTGCTGAATAAGTACATCCCCCCATGGAAACAGTATCCCCTCATGGCAATGGCCTCTTTCAGCAAGATATGTCCTGTCACACTGCAAAAATGATTTAAGAATGGTTTGATGAACACCACGACGGGTTCAAAGTGTTGACTTGGTCTTCAAATTCTCCAGATCTCAATCTGTGGGTTGTCCTGGAAAAACAAGTCTGAACATTCTCACAACTTAGAGGACTTAAAGGAGCTGCTAATGATGGCTTGGTGCCAGATACAATAGCATACCTTCAGAGGTCTAGTGGAGTCCATGCCTCAATGGGCCAGGCCTGTTTTGGTGGCAGAAGAGGGACCTACTCAGTATTAGGTGCGTGGCCATAAAGTTTTATGGCTGATAGTTGTTTATATTTTTATATAGGGCAAACAAAGAATCAAGATCTAGCAGAGTAACACCAGCACCGCATCCCTAAATGTTAGAGAACCAAAAAGAAACTAGGAAAAAAGCAATGGGACTTTAAAGGTGCTGGTAACCCCTTTCCCTGAAGATTTACACCAAAATAATGGTTAAAAGGTACAATTTATTGATTCTTTTAAAAATGGACATGGTGAGGGCTCCGCTGAGAGCAGTGGTAGCCAACCCAATAGATTAAAATGAAAACATAGTAATGACTCAATACATGGCTGTATCATGGCTGGCAATCAATTCATGGTTCGATGTTGACAAAATACCAAACAATCCTGGCTATTATACAAAGAAAGAGTAGAAACCATGCCAGGATAGTGTGGTCTGTAGATCCATGAACTGAGTAGTGATCCTACTATTCCGACGTATTTCGCCCTATTGTTCTGGGCTTCCTCAGGGAATGGATCATGCTAGAGTCACTAAAACATAAATACAATAATAAGTAATAAACAGTTATGTGTACACCAACACATGAAGTACAAATTCCAAAACAAATAGGCTGACTAATCATATATCGTTATATACAGGTATGGTCTCTGCTTTCGTCGTCATATATTCATGCGTAGATTTACATTACTAACTTCCTTTCTGATTACACAGTACTCCAACCATAGCAGTATGAAAAACACTAACACAGTGTGGAAAAGTGCCCATAAGGTGAACCAGAAAACACTACATTACCTGATGAACGAAAATATAGGTATCGCGGTAATCAAAATGACTTCAAGACAGCTAGACGACTGGTGTCACGCCAGTAGTTAGAGGTTATATTTTGTGTAAATCACTGGTATTTGTGATATCACTGAATTCTTAAAAAGAAAAAAGAAAACCAAGCAAAGATTTCATGAGGTCATGAGCAAGAGAGAAAAAAAAAACAAAAAACACAACAACCCACCCAGAGAGCAGCCAAATAAGACTCACACTAGCTGCACCACATAGCCTCCACATAGAGGAGAGGGGGGGGGGGGCGGCGTAACAGACAGAGAATAAGGAATCACAAAATCTCTTACCCACCCTCCAATCATGAAATGACATTCTAATACGATATTCCATTTTTTTTCCAGTATACATCAGTTCAGAATCAGGGAAGGCACTTACAATAAGATATGCCGTCATCACTGCACCCTCTTATAGAGACGCCATCTATTGCTAGGGGCACCGAACTCCCTATCTATAAGGTGTATTAGGACCTCGGTAATCGCATCAAGGAACGAACACCCAAGAGGCAGATGCAGGTCCGGTGTCCCTAAAACATGACAGGTACAGAGGGAAATTAAGGGCTAGAAAACCTCGTCCCGTCTGATGCAATGCAGGCATGCTTTAGGCAGGTAGAAAAACTTAAACCTACATATCTCACCTCAACCTGAAGAACATCCAGTTCCACTGTCCTAGGAGACAGGGCATGCAGGCTGACTGCAGTGTCTAAGAACGAGCGGGGAGCCCATGCTCTTTAAAAGGTAGAGATTGGCGCCAAAAGACATTCCTTCCCACTGCGCCGTCATATGACGTCATGTGGGTGCCTTAAAGTGTGAGGAGGAGTATGCTACGGGGCGTGCATACAGTTGCCCTAAATCAATAGGATCTGGCAACTGACTAGCATGCAACAACGCCCCAATGTAGTGATGTGACGTGGCGGATGGTCAGAAGTACTGGAGAGCACAATCCACCTACTCCATATTTCTCCCTCAAACCAATCCAGATGGGGACAAGGTCCTCTCCATCCGTGACGGGAGGAAGGAAGGAGGGGTGAGGGCTGGTAGACAAGGAAAAGGGGCTGGATGGTCAAGAGAGACAGGACAGGGAGGACCATAATCCGAACTGACCCAGTTTCCGCCCCTGTCCCGCCATGGTCTCCCGAAAAGTGCATAAACATATTAGAGCAAATGACAGCCTGAGAATAAAAGCAGACAACCAAAATTACTAACAGTCGCAGAAAGGGGCCATCTTACAGGCTTCAGTTCACACTGTAAGTATGCCTAGATTCCTATAAATCTGGAATACAGGCCACTAATAAAAGCAAATAGTGACTTATATGCAACCAACCAATCACTTGGCAATCCCTGGTTACACCCGTGGTGGTGACAAACAGACCAACGGGCTCTCCATGGCCATTGGTTAAGACAGAGCAAAAAAGCACTGTTATTTATGGGAGACCACATAACTCCAAAAACATCTAAAAGATGCTATGAGGCTGCTACCAAGGAGAAAAAAAAAAAACGGGGGGAGGGGCCAACAAACACAGCTCATCCCTCAATATGAAGCGTTTGCTCTTTTACTAATTTTAAAGAAAAGGTTTGAAACTTATATTTTCGTTCAAGCCCGGGGCCCTATTGGCTCTAAGTTGAAAAATCCACTTTGTTTCAAGACGTTATAGTTGTACATCGATGTTGCCACCCCTTTCTGATTCTTCCACGTGTTCTAAAGCGAAGAACTTCATATAATTCAAGTCAAATTTATGATAAAGGCCTATGTGTCGACTTATGGCTGACTCTAGTTTGCCGTTCGAAATCTCATACACATAGTCTCTGATCCTGTGATGCAAAGGTATTTTAGTTTTCCCCACATAGAAGGATTTACAAAGACATTCCATATAGTACACTACTCCCACCGTTCTGCAGTCAATAGAGTACCTGGGAGTCCAGGTCTGCCCGCTGGGCAAACTGACAGACCTGGCCTGCCAGACCCAGCTGCAGAAATTGCAGTCCCCACATCTCCTGGTGCCCCTGTGGGGTTTGGCCCAAGGGATTGTGGGTGTGAGCTGCGTACGACCCCGGGTGAGGCTGTCCTTAAGACTCCTCGCCCGGCGAAAGGTGACCGAAGGTTTCTCGCCTATGTATTTCGTAACTATAGGGTCATCCTGCATCAAATGCCAGTGCTGTCCCAGAATGTCTCTAATCTGGTTGCAGCCATTCGAGAATTTCAAGATTATGCGTGTTTGCGTATGAGATGTCGGGGGAGGTCGAGAAAACAAAAGAGATTGCCTGGACCTCATTTTTGTCCTATTAAACATACTCTATTGACTGCAGAACGGTGGGAGTAGTGTACTATATGGAATGTCTTTGTAAATCCTTCTATGTGGGGAAAACCAAAAGACCTTTCCATCACAGGATCAGAGACTATGTGTATGAGATTTCGAACGGCAAACTAGAGTCAGCCATAAGTCGACACAGGCCTTTATCATAAATTTGACTTGAATTGTATGAAGTTCTTCGCTTTATAACATGTGGAAGAATCCAAAAGGGGTGGCAACATCGATGTACAACTATTACGTCTTGAAACAAAGTGGATTTTTCAACTTAGAGCCAATAGGGCCCCGGGCTTGAACGGAAATATAAGTTTCAAACCTTTTCTTTAAAATTAGTAAAAGAGCAAATGCTTCATATTGAGGGATGAGCTGTGTTTGTTGGCCCCTCCCCCCGTTTTTTTTTTTTCTCCTTGGTAGCAGCCTCATGGCATCTTTTAGATGTTTTTGGAGTTATGTGGTCTACCGTAAATAACAGTGCTTTTTTGCTCTGTCTTAATCAATCAATGGCCATGGAGAGCCCGTTGGTCTGTTTGTCACCACCACGGGTGTAACCAGGGATTGCCAAGTGATTGGTTGGTTGCATATAAGTCACTATTTGCTTTTATTAGTGGCCTGTATTCCCTATTTATAGGAATCTAGGCATACTTACAGTGTGAACTGAAGCCTGTAAGATGGCCCCTTTCTGCGACTGTTAGTAATTTTGGTTGTCTGCTTTTATTCTCAGGCTGTCATTTGCTCTAATATGTTTATGCACTTTTCGGGAGACCATTGCGGGACAGGGGCGGAAACTGGGTCAGTTCGGATTATGGTCCTCCCTGTCCTGTCTCTCTTGACCATCCAGCCCCTTTTCCTTGTCTACCAGCCCTCAACCCTCCTTCCTTCCAGACGGAGAGGACCTTGTCCCCATCTGGATTGGTTTG
>BLSH010501599.1:687519-700909 GCA_018402905.1 Glandirana rugosa
GGACGTCGAATCAAGATCACGATTTTATTACGATTAATCGTGCAGCTCTAATATTCAAGACTACTGACTTTGCCTTCTAAATATTAGTGTTCATATATTGCATGCACCAGCATAGTCTACCTCCGAAGACATGCATGCCAGCACATATAAGCCACCTATGGCAGATATGTTGAGCATGGAACCCAAAACTCTGACACCACAAGGCAAGGTATAATTCAGTAGCCAATTGGTGCATTTCCAGACATCTGCTTTTCTGGTATGTACATCTGCAGAAGCATCAAGCACACTTCACCTTTTTAGTATTGTTTTTCTTTGCTCAGTTTTTGGTTCTGTTTGATCATTGTTATGGTTATTAGTACCTGTATGTTATATTTTCTTAAAGTGTGTCTGCAGGATAGGACATGAAGGGAAATATCTCATTAACTTAAAAATTACATCACTCTTGTTGTTTAAAGGCTCATAGAATCTAATATCTGCCTGACTGCCTGTAAAGCCTTCTCTGATTGGACGAGGTGCAGTGGTAGGGAGATGTCACATCCATTCAAAGTATAGCTATTTAGCGTGCTCTGAATGGCACCAATGCTGAGCCTTTGTAGTCATAATGCATCAGGCCAGCCACTCCGCATGGAACCCAGAAGCAAGTGGAGATCACTGAAGTAGTGGCTTCTACTTCAGTGATTTCCAGCTTTTAGTGGCATCAGCTAAGTATGTCATATATACACAATTATATTGGTCTTGCTTGCATGTAAGGTGCCGATGCATGGAGTTATTCTTTAATGGTAATTTATAGAGAACCACCATATCCACTTGTTTGAGTTATGCTGCTGTTCATCGCAGTTGGGTAATATTATTTAATCCCCTTAATTTATTAGTTGTACATATATGTATCAAGAACAGTGCACATTTATCTTGTGTTTGTAGCATATGAGGATCTAACCAAGTTGAGAAAAAGTAGAATTCCTCCCTGAATGTCTTTTATCAACCCCCTTTCTGCCTACTTGGAGTCTCAGCTCTACAGTCCAGTTAAACACAGTTTTTCTGTTCAAATTATGGCACACAAGATCAAATAATGTGTGTGCAGTTACTTTATCTGATTGAGCAGGCAGTCTGCATTTAATAGCCATTTCCTACCATTTAGCACAGCTTTGCAAAGAGCCACATAGAATTCTCATCTCTGGTCCATTCCAACTGCCTGCCTATAATGACTGCCTGGCAACTCCCGCCTTCCATCCCTCACCATCTACCAGTTGTTTGGGGTTTTGTAAGTAGCCCAGGGCCTTGTCTTCTAAATACAGTGAGAATGGTTACGCTGCAACAGGTGACCCCAGCTCATACTCTCCTAACACTTCTTTGGACGATTGTTCTATGCATTCTGAAGGTACTGATGTCTGAAATCCTGTAACTTATGGTGCTTACCGCAGAGGCTCTAAGAGTGTTCCCATGCCTTACTCCGTAGAATGAATTTCTGATCTGTCCATGGCCTTAAAGTCGTGGGACCACCGGTTGCAATGGCCATCAGTAGAGTTTGATTTAGGGTATCCTGATAGATGTTTTTGAGGAGTAATTGTTCTGCCTCTACCTCAGGCTTACAACAGGCCATTTCAGCTCTTACTGATGCAGAACATACTACTGTGCATCAGCCTGCTGTCTCCATTCTTGGGTCCATCAGATTCCTACAATTGTAAACACCTTCCCATTACACACTCGCTTCAGGGTAATCTATTATGGGTTTTGGAAGCACCCCGATGGGCTCTGGGTACCCCCAAAGCTCTTACTGGAGATCTGTTAATTATTTTGGAAGGATTTTGTTTAACAGTGGTCTATACCCACTGTGAGTCTTAAATGGGAAACCAATTGACCAGAACTGTGTCACTTCGGTCTCAGGAGTTGTGTTCTATCCCTCATAGCAATTAGTTGTCTTCTTTGGGACATGTAAGGCCATACGTTGTACTTGGCATCCACCATCCCTGTCCTTCTGTAGCAGGACCCTCTGACCTGCATTGTCTCTGACGCCTTGCCCCGGCACCGTACTTAGGGTTATTGGCTGTAAAGCTAGACTTAGTGCCTTCGTGTGGCATTGCCATTTTGGGGCACCTAGGATGTACAGCATGTTTGCCCTCACCCCTGTCTCCCAGCTGTTGCAGGAGAGTTGTGTGTTGATGGGCCACCCTCTGAGATACCCCCTTTTCTTTAGTCGCTCCTTAGACTACCTTAGCCTTTAACCCTGTGTTCTTGTCCTGCCTGTTCTTCTCCCTGCAAGTGTGATCTTCTGGAGGCTAGTTCTCCTAATCTGGTTGTGTCTGGAAATGGAGTAGTGGTCCACATACTAAGGTGCATTCCAAATCTTTTTTTTTTTTTTTTTTTTTCTCAAATCGTATCATCATATCTCATCAGTAAATCAGTGTTAAGGAAACATACACGTCACAAATGCATTACTAAGAATAATTCCAGAATATAGTGTCTTCATATAGTTAAAAAAAGTCACATAAAAAGAGGTATGGAGCTACCAACTCCCTTTTTTTATTTTGTAGAGGAATGACGGTAAGAGAATAGAAAGGCTAGAGAAAGAAGAAGAAAAAAAGGGGGGGCATGAGGGCAGGAAAGGGGGAAAGAAGGGAGGGATCTGAAGTGATGTGAGACACATCACAAAGACGGTATGCAGGAAGTAACGTCTGTTGGGCCAGTTATGGACTTAATTCCGCAGTCTACAAATGTTGGAGCACGTTTCGTGTTTATTTTGCGCTGTATCAAATCTTCCATCTTTTTGATTTCTCCTACTTTACGAAGCCAGCAACTGATAGTAGGGGGTTGCGGATTTTTCAAATTCAGAGGGATACAAGATTTGGCGGCATTTAACAGGTGACGTATTATTGATTTTTTTTTTTCTTTAATAGATTGTCTTTGGAATGGACGAGAAATGTACAATAAGAAAAAATCTGGTTCCGCAGGGATCTCTTAATCCGTGATCTCCTGAGTAATCCTACAAACTTCTTTCCAGTAGTGCTCGAGTTTAGGGCAAGACCAAAAGATGCGGAGTAGCGTTCCCTTTCCCTCCTGGCATCTCCACCAACAATCTGTAGTAGTAGGGTAAAATTTATGTAAGGGTAAAGGAGCATTCCAAATCTTTTGCTGCAGAGGGCGCCAGGATACACTGCGCTATCTGCATGCTGAACAAGCTAGTTTCCTGTTGAAGGATTCTTCTGACAGTAGCAGTGAAAGCTTTTATTATGTTGTGGGGCCCATTCTACTCTAGGTCTTTCCTCTTTGGGTGTTTTGCACCCATGCAAGAAAAAGGCTTTTTCTGTTGATCTATCCTGTTTTGTATTTACGCTGGTGAACGCTTTTACAGTCCAGATAAGACTTCTGACTGGAGCCAGAAAAAACTCTAGTCCTGTAACTTTTCAGGATTCCAGGGTTTCAGGATAAGCAGATAAGTTATCCCTTAGTAAATGCAAATAAACCAAAAAATAAGTGCTGTGCTGCAAGAATTAATAATACCATTAATTATGCAAAAATAATTAATAATTAATAAAGTGCAAATACATATATGTGCCAGTAAGCGTGCTTATGTTGTCAAACAACGAAATGAATGAAACACATACATATATGAAAATCTCATAATACAAAAAAATATATATATAATGGTCCATAAATATAAAGTGCTTGTGCTAACATTTAACCATATACTTGTAGTATATGGCTACAAAGAAATTTATATCCAAAATGTGAATAGATTGTCCAATCGAGTGACGTCCTCAAAGCTGTGCAAAGACTGCTCAAAAAAGTGATCGTGCTCTCCACCACCAGTCTCATATACTGCTCACCTCACAAAAGAAAACAAACAGCAGCAATCCACACCATGGGATATTGTAAATGACTGGTGTGACCCCGCACAGACTCTTCACTCTTCTATGGCTGGGGACTCCCTTCTTGACCTAGAGAGCTGAGATCCTCTCAAGTGGATATGCAAAGAGAGAAGGCAGAAATCTAGTGCTCTCTGTCTTAAAATAGTTTATTTTAAATAAGAAAATCCGTGCACTGATGGTTACATTTTAGCACAAGCATTTATTTATGGACTATTATACATATTTTTTTGTATTATGAACTTTTCATATATGTGTGTGTTTCATTACTTTAGTTGTATGACAACATAAGGACGCTTACTGGCACATATATGTATTTGCACTTTATTAATTATTCATTATTTTTGCATGATTAATGCTATTATTCTTGTAGTGCAACACTTATTTTCATGTTTATTTGCATTTATTAAGTGAAGTGAAAAGCTTTTTTCAGTGTCAACAGCTACTATTTGCCATATTGGGTGGGGATCTATTGAATTAAGAGCAATTAGCATTTATATGATATATAGGTTTTTGGGTTCACGTTTTTTTTTTTTTACATTTTGATTGCGCTGATTGGTTCACATATTTTTAAGTTATCCCTTAGGGCTTGCCCCATGGACACCTTTTTCTACAGCCCTTCGTTTTATTGCATCTTTATTCCTCCTTGCAGTTTTCATTAGGAGATATACCTGCTACGGCTTCGATTGGATCAGGTAGACCATTTTCCATTTTATGAACTATGATGTGGTGTCCCCCCACCAACGATGCTGCGTCTTTCTCATTGGCATTTTACGCATACTTTGTCCTGTGGCATCTGGCTTTGTACCATACGAACTATCACCTGATCTTGCTCTCTTCCTACCAAATGGGGAATTGAGTCTCATCACTTGCAAGCTTCAAGTATTGGTCTTTCAGGGGGCTCTTGAGCTACACGCAGTCCCCCATTTGACTCAGATTGGGCCAATTAGCAGTTGCTTGCTGTTGGCCACACTTCAAATGGACTGCTTTTGGACATCCCAAAAGTATATGAATTACTAGGTCCCTCAATGGAATAAAAGAATGTTTTCTTTTTCATACATCACAGGACACAGAGTTAGGCTAACATTCATTACCTACTGGGTTACACTTCATCAGGTGAATTGACACTGGTAGACAAAGATCCCCTATATAACCCCTCCCATACAGGAAGCACTTCAGTTTTTTACCAGTGTCTGCAAGGTGGATGGTCACGTTTGTTTGAGCTCTCTGAGCTCCAGGTCTTTAATCCCAAAAACCGTTCTTAAATGAATCAAGGGATTGACCGATCAGATCCATTTGAAATGGGCTATATGCTTAGATAAATGGTACCTGAGCCTCGCAAAGAAGACACAAGGATCCTGCAAGGTTTTGCCTGTATCTCGACCTCCAGGCGCTGGTCCCTGCATAGTGGAATCCTGGATACCACAGAGCTAAGGCATTCCTGCAGGGTGCTGTACAGGTCCAAGGGAGTGGACCCTAAACATGAAAAGGGTACCCAGTCCTTGAAGGCCCTCAAGTGACAGGAACCCGCCATGATGGGTGAAGATTGGGCTCTTAGTATCTAAGGCTGCCCTGCGCCTGGACGGGAAAGTGAAAGCCCCCTTATTTACTTATTGTGAGGTGCCCCAGTGATTGTAATAATCAGTCAAGCTAGCTAGAGGCTGGACACCTGTGTGCGGTGACTACAGGGGGGAGTTTTGGGTTAGCTGTGGGTGTTTGCAGAGCGCCTGCATTTGTCATGTTGTCTGGCTGTTTTTTACCTTTATGGATGTCCACGCACGAGGGTGCGCTATTGCACATCTTGATTCGCCATGGCGCACATGCAATTGCATAATGCTTAGGTGGTGTTGGCGTCCATTGCACTCGCGGCTTTGCCACAGGCGTTGTGCGCACACGGAGCTGCGTATGCGCCATAGCCTAATCTGGGTGCACAAAGATTCGTGTCATAGGCGAATTTAGCCGTACCCGTTTGCGCACAGCCAGCTTACTTAAGCTGTGTATGCCAAGCATGCGGTGCTTCCAGGGGGCAGCTGTGGGATACAGAACAGGCTCTGACCCAGGCATTTTTAGCAGTTTATTTCTCCTTTCCTGGGTCACGTGAGTCACCAGATGTTGCTTGGCAGGCTAAGATGCTTAGCAGGATTATCACATAGGGGCTTGATGAGCCCTATTAAAGCGTCTCCCTTCTGGGATATGTAAATACTAAACCCGGGTACTCCCTTTTTGTGGCTTGCAATGTCTTCAAAAAAGAGGAGCTGGACTAACACTACAGGGAAGGGCACATCTGTAGCTCCTGAGGAGCCTTGTCAAAAACCCTAGTGTTGTATCCCCTGAAAGACCAGAGGTTTCCGGGCAATCTGAGCCTGTCTGGTATTGTGCCTACAGTCAGCGCTGCTGTTTCACCCTTTATCACCAGGGATGAACTGTCATCAGCCCTAGCCGCATTAGAGCACAGGATTGCTGGCATGATTGCCTCCATCCCGCAGGGTGGCAAGAAGCGTGCCAGATCCCCCTCCTGAGCCTGCTAATTTGGAGCAGGAATGGGTTGTGGATTGGGAATAGCTAGATGCTAAGGACTTAGGAGATAGCCCGGCAGTCTGCATCTGAGGAATCTGGGCCAGAAGATGTCCAGTTGGTATCAGCCACTCAGTCGCAGAGGCTTTTGTCCAGACTTTTACCGAGATGGTTCATTCTGCCTTTGTTACCTCCAACAGAGGTTTCTGAGCCTCCCTTGTCCTCTTTGGGGTCCCTGAAGCCTTCTCAGGATGCACAGGCTTTCCCCCTGCACCCACTGTTGGAACAGGCGGTGTATGCTGATTGGAAAGATTCTGACAGGATTTTTGTTCCTCCTAAGGCTTTCCCTTCTATATCCCATGGAGGAAAAGTTTAAGAAATGGAGCATGCCAAACATAGATGAGGCAGTCTCTTCCTTAAACAAGAACTTAACCTGTCCAGTGGATAATGCACAGGGCTTGAAAGACCCGGTTGACAAGAAACTGGAGTCATTATTAAAGGCTTCCTGGCCAGTTCAGCTATTCAGCCAGCTGTTGCAGCAATTGGAGTCTGCCAGTCCTTAAAGGATCAGGTCAGACAGCCTGAGAGGCCTAACTAGAAGGATGATCCTGCTGAAAACAAGGCAGATATTCCTCGAGCGCTGTTTTTTACTGTAGATGCCTTAAAGGATTCTATACAGCAAGTCTATCGTATGGCTCTCCTTTCTGTCTGTGCACATGCGCAGGCTTCTGTGGCTTAAAAACTGGTCAGCCGAGCTTCCTTGTATGACATTATTGGCAGGATTCCCCTTTCATGCAGAACGTTTGGTGGTGATTTGGACAAATATACCCAAAAGTTTTCCAGAGGGAAGAACTCTCTACTTCCTTTGAAGAGAAGGACCAGGGGCTCTGGACCTCTTCCTCAAGTGTCAGCGCCAAGGCAGTTTCGCCCGCCAACAGGGAGCTAGAGCCAGGGACAAGCCCCAGGGCCAGAAGAAACCCTGGGTCCAAAACTATTCTAAACCCGGTACAAAGCCCTCCTTTTGAGGGGGCGCCCCCCATCTATCGGGTGGGGGAAAGGCTGCTACACTTTGCGGACATTTGGAGAACAGCGGTTCAAGACCAGTGGGTCACCTCGACAGTATCCCATGGCTAGAAGCAAGAATTACAGAGGGTTCCTCCTCAGGGGTTTCTAAGATCCAGCGTTCCCTCGGATCCTCCAAAGAGAAACTTCTTATTTCGGGCACTAAATCATTTAGTGCATTAAGGAGTGATTATACAGGTTCCTGTATCTGAAAGGGGCGCAGGGTTCTATTCAAACATGTTCATGGTTCAGAAACCGAACAGGGACACGGCCTATTTTGGATCTAAGATCCCTGAACCAGCATCTATTAATCCAGTCCTTTCGTATGGAGTCTGTCCGCTCAGTAGTAGCCTCACTCCAGATGGTAGACTCCTTAGCCTCCATCGATATCAAGGAGGCGTATTTACACGTACCTATCTTTCAACATCATCAGAGGTTCCTGCGATTTGCAGTAGAGTAACATAATTTCCAGTTTGTGGCACTGCCCTTTGGGCTTGCCATAGCATTCCGGGTGTTTACAAAGAACCTAGCACCTGTACCGGGTCATTTAAGGGCCCAGGGGATCTTGGTGCTTGGATACCTGGACGACCTCCTGCTTAGAGATCACTCACTACAGGCCCTGGAACACAGTGTATCCTGCACAGTGCGGTATTTAGAAAGCTTGGGCTGGGTCACAAATACCGAAAAGTCAGCCTTGGTACCAAGTCAGTCTGAACAAAGTGCTGAATGGTAGACATGTTTCGCACACTTTACATGCGCTTGTTCATTACACAGGTAAGTCGGTATAATGCTTGTTTTATAGTCCCGCCTTCACCTGCTACAGGACTTCCTGCTATCTTGATTCTCATACACACAGAGAAACTGAAAAACATATGCATACACATATAAAGATATATATAATCCTATGCGATCTCTACGTAAAAAAGGGACAACAAATAGTACATACATTCTATATAAAAAGATTATCGCAATGATTTACTCGTGACGTGGGTGACCAGCAGAGGGCGCATGTGACAGAGGACAGATATGTACTAGTAATAGGATTAAATAAGAACAACTAATCATATAAAGAAAAAACCAAGGAAAAAATGAAGACACATGAAAAGGGAGAAAGAAAAAAGCAAGAGAAGACAATATCCAAAGGCCTAACAAACACCGGAATATATAACACTTGGGTGTGACTAAAAATATATTGGATAAAACTATGAAAAGCACTCCGTAAACTCCTAACAGGGCCTATCATAAAATCTAGGGCAGATGGTGCTGGTTGACAATCCCACACAGCATAACTGATGGCCATGAATATAGCTATCCCAAAGCTATGTAGGGAGATGGCTGAAAGCCGACATAGATTGTCCAAACACCATACAACCACAATGAATACACATCTCCACACAAAACATATATTGTCTGTTAGCTCCCACCAGCTGCCCTGAAGTGTGCAAACATCAGGGAGTGAATATGGGAACATCCACCTGTACATGTAAGGAAGGGTAGTTCCAAGAAATATAAACAACATAGGAACTATTGCCCCTCTTACATGTAACAGGGAAGGGTGATCTGTTGCTCTTCTCTGCCGGCAGTGTAAGGGCATGTAAGGAAGGGCAGTTACAAAATATATAAACATAGGAACTATCGCTCCTCTACAACATGTAACAGGGAAGGGTGATCTGTCGCTCTTCTCTGCCGGGGAGAGGTACCAATCCACTAGGTATAAAAATGGCTCACACCCCACTCGAAGTTCAACCCGTGCGTGATGCGGGTCTGGAGATGGAATATCCAGAATACCTCTCTCCGGCAAAGAAGGTGAAAGACATCACCCCCTCTCTTAGGAGCCTTGACCTTATCGATCACCTACACTCGCACAGCTGACATATTTCCACCATGGCATGTGTTAAAGTGGCAACGTTTTGTTTAGTAGGGGGGAAACCGTCACATGCGCACTACACCACAGAGTCCTACTCCCATGATGATTCAGAATGTATCAAGGTGGACCCACAGTGATGCGGCGGTGATGTGATCTTTCTGCTCTGCCGCCGCTTACCTCTTTGCGGTCTGTCCTTGGCCCGGCTTTTAATGGGGCACGGACAGGCATCGGTCTGCGACCCCGGGGTTGGGGACCCCTGCCTTATTGGACTCCAAGAAAAGGATTTTACAGTGAGTACAAAAATCCTATGATCTCTGTGGCCACCCGGATACCAGGCGTTGGCTGTCACAGATGACACTGCTAAGGTAATTCGCGTATGGGCAGTGCAAAATTTTGAAATAGATACATTCTCTCAACATTTACCTAATCCTTGCTCAGGTGATATAGGATAGTTGGTAATTAGGCATCACGTCTAAGTGTGTATACACTATTAACACTATACTTAAACTGTATTTATTGCCCCTGCAGCCTGTCTAAAAACCTTAAAAAAAAAATAAAAAAATAAGAAATGGTGTTTCCTCTCCCAATATGGCTTGAATGTTTTTGAATTCCTATGTTTTAGGAACACATTTCCATTTTGTTCCTGTACAGTCTTCACTATCTGCATTGGAATTGTACTTAACTTTTTAGACTTATTTCATATTAGCACCAAGTGCATATTTGCACATCCAGTGCTTCTGTGAAAATTGTGTGGGTCTGCATTTAAAGCGGTAATAAACTCAAAACCAAAAATGTAATATATTGCACCTTACCAATCTGTCAGTGTGGTAGATGCATTAGTTTTCCTTTATTATGCTTTTTTCTCCTCTGTTCTCACCTGGTGATCTAGCCAGTGACAAACCTCATGTATTAGAGTGCCTCAACTATGAATGAAGATACAGAAGTTTTTATATTTGTATGTTCAATAGGGATGGAGGCGCACCACGGGGTACACCAGGTCACACTTTATTCCAACTATGAATGAAGGAGCACATGGACACCTTTTGGACAGCACCATTTTTAATCTGCGGGGAGGCGAGTATTAAATCCACAGGGAGGCGAGTGTTAATTCCACTAGCAAGATCAAATACATTCAACAAACTAAAGCGGAACTTCAACTAAGGCCGGCCGTACGCTGTTTGAATCTCAGCCAGTTCAGCAGGAAGGTTTGAACCGTTAATGGGCAGGCTTAATGTACCAAGTTGATCGATTGACTTGGGTACAACCAGCCTACCCGATTCTCTTGCAATCCTCATTAGCAGCTGCTATAGTCACTAGCAAGAATCACAGGCTTCCCCTGCCTGGAGCAAACAGTGGCTCGACAGTAGGGATTCCCCTGTCAGCAATGTCTGTGTTGATGAGCAAATCGTGCAAATAGAGGGTGTGTAGATGAGGCAGACGACTGAAGTCAAGGAGTCTCCTGTTTGGCATGAGTTTTTGCCCTATTTAAAGGGCCTGTTGTGCATATCCCTTTAGGCGATCTATATGGAGACGCATAATATATGGGCATCCATCAATGACTGTCTTTCCTCAGCTATATATTCCATACTGGGATTGCAGCGATGTACTGGGGCGTTTGCTGTCTATGCGCTGTGGAAACATTTAGGAGTGACATACTTTTCTTGTGTGGCTCTAACCTAACCATTCTATAGTCCTTGGTATCCGTCCCTTGTTGCTGGGGTTGTTGTCGTGGCTTGGAGGTGGGGCCCTCCCTCCCTCTCGACTTTAATCGTGTTCCGCATCTACACACCTTCTAGCATTCCTGACTTGGTCGGAGGAAATACGGCATGCTCCTCGCCCGATATTGATTTCTACCGTCCTTACATCAATTTGGTTCAAGCCATACAGTATATCCCCTGAACCCCTGAGGAAGCCATTACTGGCGACACACATCGGATGAGTCCCCTCCTGCTCTGACATATGATTACTATAATGTGTACTACAACTTATTAGTTGTTCTATGTTCTGTGATCATTTACGTGCGTGTTAGATAAGTAGGGTAACTCTACCTTCAGGGTTGCTCTCTTTGGTCTGAACTCAATGTGGAGTTATATCTGTTTTTAAGGGTTTTTTCCCCTAGTTTGTCCTTTTTTTTTTTTTTTTTTTTTTTTTTTTTTTTTTTTTTTTTTAATGAATTTTGTAATAAAAAAAAAAAACTTATCTCTATATGTGTAATATATTCATTCTGAGAGGAGGTGTGTTGGCACTTATAAAGTCCCACTTTCTTACCACATTGTTCTTTTGTATTTACGAATGTAAAACCTTTATCCCAAAATAAAAAACTCTGTTGGCGGTAACTGCTTATAAAATGTTAGGCTGGCCATACAGGGTGTGAATTTCTTCTTTTGCTACTCTAGGGATTTGGTGCTAACTTTTCAGCCAAACTTATTTTGTGATCAAGTTTGTAAATACAAGCTGATCATTGTAAGCACCCCTGTCAGTAGGAAATCATTTCTCTTAATCCTGTAACTGCTACATGTTTTCCAAATGAACAAGTTGTTGAGAACAACAGGCTTACTGGCTGGTTCACCAGGTGAAAATGAAAGAGAGCCTAAAAACGAATGCAGCCATCGCATCTAAAAATTGGTAAGCTGCAATATAATGCTTGCTTTTGGGTGTAATACTGTTTTATTGATACTTTGTGCTTATAGAGCAGAAGAGGGCAGGAATTTGAATACCAGTGAGCATAGCCAGGGCAGTCCCATATAATTGTAATGCTCTATAAAGGCATCCTGTACAATAACCCTGTATTGAAAGAAACAAGTAAGGCACATTTGGTGACCTCTCCTATAAGTGCCAGTTGCCATATGCCTATTTGATCCGGTGATAAAAAAAATTTGGAGTCGCTTACAACTATGCATGCCAGGTGTTCTGGTGTCACTCTCCTCTAATATATGCTGCATTAATGTTTAAGGTCAGTGAGAGAGACTAAGCCTTAGACAGCCAGACAGCTAGCATTTTCAGAAGCATTTGTTTTTTCTTATCCTATCTACTTCAAACCTCAGCAACACATTGCAAGAAGTTATTATACATGTATTGACTTGTAGTTTTGCTATACTGTCTAAACATAACTTGTGGGAAAATAGTTTTGTGAATGGAGAAAACCTCTGTGCAGATGAATGTATTGCACTTTAAATAGTGTTTTGTCAGTACTGTGAAAACCCATTTTTCCTCTACTTTCTTCAAGAACCATACAGAATAAAAGCATCAATCGTCATAATCATTTTCTTTGCGTTGTTCCAGTAGAAGCACTTTGTCTTGCATCAAATGTAATTGATCCTGAAGCAGCGTAATCACAATTACTCACTTTCTTAATTGGCCTGCCCAAAATCAGAAAATGGAAACCGATCGGCAGTGTTTAGATCAATAGCTTTATAGCAGAGTCTCTGGGGGTTGGGAGATAGTGGTAATGGGCAGATCAATTGACTTTGGATGCCAATCAGCAGCTATGTGTTTTGCATAGTAAATGCTGCTTACCAGCATAGAAGTCGGCATTTAAAGAACAGAATATATATATGTGTGTGTGTGACGTTGGTGTTTTTATTAATTCTAAAACAAAACAAATATTGTTTTACAGTGGATATTTTGTAATAGAAAAAAAATTATCACATTAACATTTTTATTTTAACTTAAAGCGTTTAACCCAAAAAATGGATCCTGCTCCTTTAAAGCATGTAATATGACACGTGCTTGCCCTGTGTGATTTGGCCCCCTCTAACACCTTAGAAACCTGGCTGATCCTGCCTGGCTATATCCTTCCCCCTGTACTTAGACTACAAAAGATCAGGGCAGCTGAGATCTAACACCGGAGTCATCCATACGTGCCTCCATCATCCACAGCCTGCTATCTGCTCTCCTCTCTGCTCCTGTGTCCTCCTCCCCTCTCTGCTCGTAACAGGGCCCCCCTACCCCCTGCTTGCATAACACTAGCCTGTTTACACCATCAGCACTGCCTCCTATTGCGGTGTCCCCCTCTGTGTATGATTTATAAATATAAATGCTGCAAATACCTCATTTCACAGCCGAGATTGCAATCACATGACTG
>BLSH010501599.1:700919-711166 GCA_018402905.1 Glandirana rugosa
ACGAAGAAATGTGGTAGATGAATCATTGGTCGGTCTATAGGGAAATTGCACCAATAATTCGGTGACATTGGACATATGTGGTGGGATTTATAAATATAAATGCTGCAAATACCTCATTTCACAGCCGAGATTGCAATCACATGACTGGCCAGCTCTCTCCTCCTCCCCTCCTGACTGACGTCAGCAGAGGAATCTTGGCCCCTCCCACTGCAACTGTCAGAGGAGGAGAGGAGAAAGCCAGCCGATCATATGATAGCAATCTTGGCTGGGAAATGAGGTATTTGCAGCATTATTTTTTTATAAATCATACACAGAGGGGGACACTGCAATAGGAGGCAGTGCTGGTGGTGTATACAGGTTACAGTGGCTTAATAACCACGTTAAAGGGATATCTGGCTGGTTACTAAGTAGATGGTGTAAAGAAGCACATAAATAAAATGAGATAATGAGGGAGAATACGGTACGCTTTTTGAACCCTCTATATTCCAAAATAGCATAAGGATTCTAGTAATATGCCTTTAATAAGTAGGGAAGAGTTTCAAAAGTTAGGAAATATTTTTAGCCTTGCGTTTGTTTCTTTTTCTTTTTTTTTTCAGTTGGAAAATTGCAGAATTTCTTTTACTCATAGCAGCAAAGTAAGATGCACTCACCGCCATTTTATTAGGTACACCTTGCTAATACCGGGTTGGACCCCCTTTTGCCTTAAGAACTGCCTTAATTATTCATGGCATAGATTCAGCAAGAGATTTTAGTCCATATTGACATGACTGTGGAGGCCATTGGAGTGCAGTGACCTCATTGTCATGTTCAAGAAACCAGTGGTGAGATGATTTGAGCTTTGTGACATGGTGCGTTATCCTGCTGGAAGGAGCCATCTTCTGATGAGTACATTGTAGTAATAAAGGGATGGAAATGGTCAGCAACAATACTCAGGTAGGCTGTGGCATTTAAACAATGCTCAATTGGTACTAAGGGAGCCCAAAGAAAATATCGCCCACACCATTACACTGCCACCATCAGCCTGAATCATAGATACGAGGTAGGATGGAGCCATGCTTTCATGTTTGCACTAAATCCTGACCCTACCATCTGAATGTCCCAGCTGAAATCGAGACTCATCAGACTAGGCAACATTTTTCCTATGTTCTATTGTCCAATTTTGGTGAGCCTGTTGTGAATTGTAGCCCCAGTTTCCTGTTAGCTGACAGGAGTGGCACTCGGTGTGGTCTCCTGCTGCTGTAGCCCATCTGCTTCAAAGTTCGATGTGTTGCGCGTTTGTTGGGTGTAACGAGTGGTTATTTGAGTTACTGTTGCCTTTCTATCATCTTGAACCAGTCTGCCCATTCTCCTCTGACATCAACAAGGCATTTTCTTCCACACAACTGCCACTCACTGGACATTTTCTCTTTTCCATACCATCTAGAGATGATTGTGTGTGAAAATCCCAGTAGATTAGCACTTTTTGAAATACTCAGACCAAGCTCGTCTGGCACAACCAACAATGCCAGGTTCAAAGTCACTTAAATCCCCTTTCTTCACCATTCTGATGCTCGGTTTGAACTTCATCAAGTTCTCTTCACCACGTCTAGATGCCTAAATGCATTGAGTTGCTATCATGTGATTGGCTGATTAGCAATTTGTGTTACCAAGCAATTGAACAGTTGTGCCTAATAAAGTGGCTGGTGAGTGTAAGTAATCGGTAGAAACCAGGTGCATATTTACTCTGGGACCCACTGCCAAATGGAAGGATCCAAAGATGATCTATATTATAGGGTGGTAGACAGTGCATATGCATCCCCAATGAAGTGACTAGCCTCAGGTAATGCACAGAGGTGAAACCGATTTCCCTACATAAGTTGTCCCTGTTTATCTGCAGCACTCTGTTCTCTATAGCTGTATGTAGCTTGTGTGAGCTTTCAGAAAGCAAGAGGTGGGAAGCTTTAGTTACTAGCTGCAGAGTTTAGTGAGAGGGGGAAGAAACACACAGGAACAAAGCTGAGCCTCTGTGCTGTAGCTTCTTCCCCTATCACTTTTATATCTCTTGGTGTCAGGAAAACTTGTCATAAGTGACTAATGCATATAGCAGAGGAACGGGGCAGCAGACAGAAATTACATCTAGTGCTCTGGATTCAGAGAAGTACATGCTGTAGAGGGATATGCTTTGTTCATATTTCATGTCTCAGGTTTACAACCACTTTAAACTAATTTGTTCCCTTATTTTTGGGCATAGAAGTATAGAATCTTTAGTTCCTTACAGTTGATGAACCCCTGATGAGTAACATTTGTGTTCACCACATACAACCGATACCCTAAAATTGTAAACAGCAAACCAATTGTTCCTATCCTTGCAATCTTTGCACACATATAGAAATGACTAAACTGAAAGCAAAGTGTACTTTTCAGGTACAGTTACTCGTGATAGCGTCTACACTGTTCAAAACATATAAGTATATTCCAAACCGTAGAGAAAAAAAAGTTTTTCTATTGATAATTTAGAAGCAGATTTGAAGAGAGATTACCAAAAAAAAAGGTGTGGAGAAATTCTTCCTGCATTGTTTAGTATTGGTCTTTAGGGAAATTATTAAAAAGTTAGGTCCATGCAATCAGCACAATGATTCTTTATTCACAATTCTAAATCACAGTAGCAGTATATGACGGCCTTCATATAGATTGTGAATAGAGCTAATCTTCAAATTTTACTGTGTGAACCTGACTTTTTAGGAATTACACATTGCTTTTCAGCATAGCAAAAGCTGTAGAGTTGGCAAGGTGTCAGGGGGTGATCTGAACTGAATCCATAGGTGGCAAAAAGTTCCTCATTTCTGTCATCCTAAACATTCCATTTAATTTCATTATTCTGAAAGATCCTTGTTCTAGCCTTTACTCCTAGTTGAACATCCCTCTTTTTCTTAGGGCCCTGGTTTGCCATTCTTGACAGTGGGAACCACACTACAGATGCAATGGGAGCGTGTGCATCACTTTGTTCATTTTTTAAATGCATCCACTTAAGGACCGATCCTCTTTTTGAGATTCGGTGTTTACAAGTTAAAAATCATTTTTTTTGCTATAAAATTACTTAGAACCCACAAACATATATATTTTTTTCTAACACCCTAGAGCAGGGATATGCAATTAGCGTACTTCCAGCTGTTGCAAAACTACAAGTCCCATCATGCCTCTGCCTCTGAGTGTCATGCATGTGGCTGTCAGTCTTGCCGTGCCTCATGGAACTTGTAGTTCTGCAACAGCTGGAGGTCCGCTAATTGCATATCCCTGCCCTAGCGGTCGTTGCAATACTTTGTCATGCCGTATTTGCGCAGCAGTCTTACAAGCACGGTTGTTTTGGGTTTTTTTTGGAAATTATTACATTTTTTGACTTAAAAATTAAGACAACAGTAAAGTAAAGTAAATTGATACCCAACATGCCATGCTTCAAAATTGCGCCCGCTCGTGGAATGGCGACAAACTTTGGCTGTTTTGAGTTACAGAGGAGGTCTAGTGCTAGAATTATTGCTCTCACTCTAACAATTGCGGCGATACCTAACGTGTGGTTTGAACACCATTTTCATATACAGGCGCAACTTCCGTCTGTGTTCGCTTCTGCGTAAGAACTTGGCAGGACGGGGCACTTTAAATGATTTTTTTTCTTTTTTACTTTTTATTTTTACACTGTCCATTTAAAAAAAAAAAAATGGAGTCATTTTTATTCCTATTACAAGGAATGTAAACATTCCTTGTGAAAGAAAAAAATGGACCTCTTAAATATGGGATCTGGGGTCAAAAAGACCTCAGATCTCATGTTTACACTAAAATGCAATTAAAGAAAAAAAAATTAAATGTTATTTGAAAATAACAAAAAAAAACCTCCTTTTAAGAGCATTGGGCTGAAGTGATGTTTGACGTCGCTTCCGCCCTTCAACTCTATGGAGCCGAGTGGGCACCATCTTCCACTCACTCGTCATCCATACTCTGAGGAAAGAGGACCCGATCGTTTCTGCGACTACCGGCGGGGTATGTGATCTAGCGGTAAATCCACCACAGAGACCACTTTTATCCGTAAGCGGGCCGCCCGCTGTTTAAAAAAATACCAGGGTTATGGTAGCTATCTGCTACCATAACAACGGTATTTAATGGCAAAGTACTGCCATATAATGACAGCGGGCGGTCCAGAAGTGGTTAAATCAAGCCTTCACTAATGGGTGTGAGCAAATATGTTTTATTGCAGACATCTACTATCTTGAGCACTTTCTCTTGCCAGCAGCATTGTGCGGACCTGAAGATCATCTACGTTTTACTTTTTCTTTTTTTTTTCAGCCCCTACATAAATAATAGTACTTTTTTTAAATTATTCTGGCTTATATATTTTTGAATATAAGTCTAATGAGCAATATTTAAACAGACATAAACACAAGCAAGCTGGAATCATTCATTCTTTGTTAATCTCACTTCAAAATCTTTGTCTTAAAAAGTTTGGCCCATCCATAACCAATGGTAAATATGCTCTTTAAATATCATGGACATTAATCAATTGATTTTCCTATTACACGTAATTGTATTGTTTATTAAAATGGACCTAAATGAATATCCAAAATCAATACTTAACAGCGATCTGGGATGCTAGCTGCTTGCTTCTGTGTGGTATTGTTTATTGGCTTTTTATTGATCTATTTTGTGTCATTTTGTTATGCTGATGCTTGATTTATATGGCGTTTCTGCATCACTGATATGTGAAAGCTTCTGTTTTTATACCATTTTATTTTCTGTATAAAACTAGTATTGTGTAGCTTTTGTTAGCTTTGTAAGGACCAAATGAAAATATGGCTCAGGATCATAGTGAGCTTGGTAATCTACAAAACTTCTGCAACGTTATGGAACAAGTCAAGTTAAATGTACATTCACATCGCTTCACTTTTTCCACATTTTGTTATGTTCAGCCTTATTCCAAAATGGATTAAATTCATTATTTTCCTCAAAATTCTACAAACAATACCCCATAATGACAACGTGAAAGTTTGTTTTAAATCTTTGCAAATTTATTAAAAATAAAAAACAAAAAAATCACATGTACAGAAGTATTCACAGCCTTTGCTCAATACCTTGTTGAAGCACCTTTGGCACCAATTACGGCCTCAAGTCTTTTTGAGTATGATGGTACAAGCTTGGCACACCGACTTCTGGCAGTTTCTCCCATTCTTCTTGCAGGACCTCTCAAGCTCCATCAGGTTGGATGGGTAGGGTAGCGTCAGTGCACAGCCATTTTAATATTTTTCCAGAGATGTTCAATCGGGTTCAAGTCTGGGCTCTGGCTGGGTCACTCAAAGACATTCCCAGAGTTGTCCCGTAGCTGCTCCTTTTGCTATCTTGGCTGTGTTCTTAGAGTCGTTGTCCTGTTGGAAGATGAACCTTCGGCCCAGTCTGAGGTTCAGAGTCCTCAGGAGCAGGTTTTCTTCAACAATGTCTCTGTACATTGCTGCAGTCATCTTTCCCTCAATCCCGACTAGTCTCCCAGTTCCTGCCATTGAATAACATCCTCACAGCATGATGCTGCCACCACCATGCTTCACTGTAGTGATGGTATTGGCCAGGTAATGAGCGGTGCCTGGTTTCCTCCAGATATGACCCTTGCCATTCAGGCCAAAGCGTTCAGTCTTTCATCAGACCAGAGAATTTTGTTTCTCATGGTCCGAGAGTCCTTCAGGTGTCTCTTGGCAAACTCCAGGCGGGCTGTCATGTGCCTTTTACTGAGGAGTGGCTTCCATCTGGCCATTCTACCATACAGGCCTGATTGGTGGAGTGCTGCAGATATAGTTGTTGTTCTGGAATGTTCTCCTCCGGGGAACATTGGAACTCTGTCAGAACCATTAGGTTCTTGGTCACCTCCCTGACTAAGGCCCTTCTCCCCGATCACTCAGTTTGGCCGGGGAACCTGCTCTAGGAAGAGTCCTGGTGGTTTCAAACTTCTTCCATTTATGGATGATGGAGTCCACTGTGCTCATTGGGACCTTAAAAGCTGCAGAAATTTTTCTGTAAACTTCCCTAGATCTGTGCCTCGATACAATCCTGTCTCGGAGGTCTACAGACAATTCCTTGGACTTCATGGTTTGGTTTGTGTCCTGACATGCACTATTACCTGTGGGACCTTTATATAGACAGGTGTGCACCTTTCCAAACCATGTCCAATGATGTGAATTTACCACAGGTGGACTCCAAGTTGTAGAAACCTCTCAAGGATGATCAGGTGGAAATAGGATGCACCTGAGTTCAATTTTGAGTGTCAGACTGTGAATACTTATATACATGTGATTTTTTGTTTTTTTAATAAATTTGCAAATTGTTTGTAGAATTTTTAGGAAAATAATGAATTTAATCAATTTTGGAATAAGGCTAAAACATAAGAAAATGTGGAAAAAGTTAAGCATTTCCGGATGCATTCTATTTACTACTAGAAACACTTTAAAAAGTTCCATCAAGAATGTGATTGGGGTCATAATATGGCTTTACATGGGACAAACTTTTGCATGATGTGTTTTTGGAACTGTTGTGCAACAATCATATCATATGGGATGCTATCAGTTGTATTTAGGGACTTCATTATGGAAATTCTCTAATATTTTCTACAGAAGTGGCATGGAACTGCACTGAGTTTTTTTTGAATGAAAACAAGAAGGTTGCCTAAAGGCTCGTACACCCTATAAGAAAATCGGGCGAAAATTTTCGTCCAGAGAATTTTCGTATAGTGTGTACACAACTTTCGACAGCCGATTCTGAATTTTTGTACGATGGGCAAAATCCAAAACGTTTCTCGGATGAGAACAGAACAACCAATTTTCTTTTAATGTGTACCTTTTATCATATGATTTTCATACAAGAAAAATCTGAAAAGAAAGACTGTGCATGATCAGAAACAATAAACAACAAAAAAAAAAAAGTCTTAGTCGTACAAGAATTTTCGTACAAATTTTCTTTAATCGGTACCGATTTGCTGTGAAACAACGAGAAAAATCGGACGAACGATAGCCCTTCTTATAGTGTGTACCTAACTTAAGTGTGCCATACATTGTGCAATTTTCTTTCCTTTAACCACGGGTTTAAGGCAAGAAAATCATTCAATCAGTGTTGATGGGGAAATCCCTCCCGCTGCACTGTTATATTCTGACAGTGGGAGGTTTCTTTGCCATCAGAATACAATGATCAATACTGTACTGAAGTCAATATATCTACTTCAGTACAGCCAGCCTGCCCATAGATGAATCAAAGTTTCAGAATTTCGATCCACCTATGGCAGGCTTAACTTGTTATATATAAACACCGGGGTTGATTCAGCTTGTTCAGTTAGGCGTTGACAAAAAAACCTGGAAGCTGATTGGTTTCTATGCAGAGCTGCACCAGATTTTGCACACTCCAGTTTTAGTAAATCAACCCCAATGTATCAGATAAATTATAGATCAGCAAAGATTGTTTTCATTGGTAAATGAACGATGAGATATTTGTGAATGTGCATCACTCACTGTAGGTCAGGTATTTTCACCTGACCAATAAAAAAGGGAATTGATGTTAGTGATTCGTAACACATTAACCCTGTGTTTGGTGAACTGTATCAAAAACGCACCATGCACTTTCCCTAGGTGGGAATAGTAACATGTAAAACACGCCTAAAATTTACCACATTAAAAATGTTTAATTTAGCCTTAAAGAGGAACTCCGCTGCATTCGAGCACCACAAACCAAAAATGCTTTTTTATTCATTTAATATTCAAAGCAAACTCACCAATCCATGTCTCCATGCTTTATTATGCTGAGAAATCACTTTTGATAAACACCCCCTAGCATCTCTGGCCGTAGCCATCTTGAGTAAGGGCCGATGATTCATGTAGCATTTACTTCCTGGAATCCACCTGCCCTTAGCTCAGGCATTCGGGCAGGAGGGTGTGCTTAACTGATAGAATCCCTCCTCCCCTCCTGAAGACTCCTGGGATGTATGACTTAATTTGCCTAGGCATGGAAGCTAGGAAGTAACTGAGAAATGTAAAATAAAGTTTAAAACAAGTGAATATGATATACTTTCCTGTCTATTTACTAATGCTAGCAGCATTAGTATTAAAAATAGTCAATTTTGGTTGAGAGTATGAAGTTCCACTTTAAAGGAGGTTTAGTGTAGCTTTGTTTTTGTTTTTTTTTGGGTTGGATCCTCTGAACTGAATTATGTTTTTGGGGGTCTTTTATGTCCTACTTTAGCAGCCGTTGCAGGTATTTTTTCCCTCCCTGTGGGATTTTTTTTTTGCATGACTTATAACCAGCATTTTCGGGGGGTAGATTTAAAGGACTGTACTGAATTGGAACTCTAATGGCAGGATCGTGCTGCTACAGTCCAAGACATGCAGTGAGCGAATTGGCGATTTAGCCCCCAAAATCCAACTATTAACATTTTGCTGTTGTAAAGAGCGGGCAGTTTTAGAAAAAAAAGAAATCCCCTTCAGGTGAACTGAATACATGAGGGTGGTAGGGCTGCAATGAATGAATATTTTCATAATCGATTAGTTGGCCGATTATTTAGATAATAACCTTAAAGCGGAGTTCCACCCAAAAGTGGAACTTCCGCTGATTGGATCCCCCCCCCCCCCTCAGGTGTCACATTTGGCACCTTTCGGGTGGGAGGGGGAAGAGGACTTTCCACACATCCGGGAGCTCGGGCCTGCGGCCGCGACTGCTAACGTCAGAAGCCCGGCTCCTGACGTCAGCAGCCCGGCTCCTGACGTCAGCAGCCCGGCTCCTGACGTCAGCAGCCCGGCTCCTGACGTCAGCAGCCCGGCTCCTGACGTCAGCAGCCCGGCTCCCTCCTCCATCCTCGCTCTGCTACTGGCCGCCTGGCCAATAGCAGAGCCTCGCGCAGTAGGGCGCCGTAGTGCTACACGTCCAGGTTCCCTTACCTTCAATGGAGGCGGTTGCACCCGATCTGAAGATCAGCGGCGGGTGCCGACATCGCTGGACTCCAGGACAGGTAGGTGTCCTATTATTAAAAGTCAGCAGCTACTGTATATGTAGCTGATGACTTTTAATTTTTTCAGTTCTGGGCGGACCTCCACTTTAATAAAAGCGTGGAGTATAATTTAGTTAATATGTAAAGTTTTTTTTTTTTGAAAAAGGCAATTTTGTTCTTAAATATCTCTACGCAGTGGTAAATATACTGTATATATAGATGGTAAATAACCAACTATATGGTTAGGGAGCAAAATCTCTAATCCACTCTGAGAATACCAGACAGAGGAGATATACTGTATAAACTATTAGAGGAGATATACTGTATATACTATTAGAGGTTGAATCTGGTAAATATCATCAGACTCTGAGATTATTTTTTTATTTAACCACTTAACAACCGCCCTATAGACAAAAGACGTCTACAGGGCGGTTGCTTAATTCTGGGAGGACGTCTATGGACATCCTCCCAGAATCGCGCTTCCCACGCGCCCCCTGGGGCGCGCACACGGGAACATCCGTGACCGTCGGGTCCGGGGGACCCGACTGATCATGGATCGTGATGAATGGCCGCTGTGAGCGGCCTTTTACCACGTGATCGCGCCGTCAAATGACGGCGTGATCACATGTAAACAAGCCAGCGGAAGCGCCGGCTTTTCTCTCTCCTCTCCGCACCGATCGGTGCATTGCGAGGGGAGAGATGATGTGCTGCAGTGCTGTGGGCGATGTGTAATGCCCACAGCATTGCTAAGTGACACAATGCACCCCCACCATCCATTTACCACCCACCCAGCCATCATCACCCAGCCGTTCCCCACCCTCCCAGCCATCTTCACCCATCCATCTACCCCCCACCCAATCCATCCTCATCCATCCATCCATCCATGCTCACCCATCCATACATGCTCACTCATCCAGCCATGCATGCTCATCCATGCTCACCCACCCAGCCGTGCTCACCCATCCATCCATC
Source organism: Glandirana rugosa (assembly GCA_018402905.1). NCBI lineage: Eukaryota > Metazoa > Chordata > Amphibia > Anura > Ranidae > Glandirana > Glandirana rugosa. Next base: position 710,869 of record BLSH010501599.1, read on the forward strand.
CATGCTCACCCACCCAGCCGTGCTCAACCATCCATCCATGCTCAACCATCCATCCATGCTCAACCATCCATCCATGCTCACCCATCCATCCATGCTCACCCATCCATCCATCCGTGCTCACCCATCCATCCATCCGTGCTCACCCAGCCATCCATCCGTGCTCACCCAGCCATCCATCCGTGCTCACCCACCCAGCCGTGCTCACCCATCCATCCATGCTCACCCACCCAGCCGTGCTCACCCAGCCATCCATCCATGCTCACCCAGCCGTGCTCACCCAGCCATCCGTGGCTCATCC
>BLSH010501599.1:726103-763603 GCA_018402905.1 Glandirana rugosa
GGGGGAACTAGATAAATTTCCAAAGTTAGTACAGAGGGGAGAGGGAAGAAAGAAGGTCTGACATGTATAATTCAAGGACTTCAGCGAGAACTATACAAAATAGGGGGTCTGGAAAGTGGTAAAAACAATGGGCAGAGACTTGAGCAAGATAAAATAGTTATAGAAAAACATTCACACCAGAGGTCTTGACATGTGTCATAAGATTCACTCCAGAGTGATTTCTAGATATATCTCCTTAGTCTTGGAGGAAGGAGGACGACCACTAGGGACATGACTATGTAGGGTCTTAAGATAAACGAAAAGGGCGACGGACCAATGTGACAAAAGAGTAAAACGTTAGTAGACTTAGAGAGTACAGCATTGGGGGCACAGTGTTAGCCAGCACTACAGAAGAAAAAGATTTGGGGGTGCTTATTTCAGATGATTGCAAAATGAGAAAACAGTGTAACCAGGCAGCGGGAAAAGCAAATAGAATTCTGGGATGTATCAGTACAGGGATCACCAGCAGGAGGAAGGAGGTTCTGATTCCTCTATATAGATCTTTAGTGAGACCTCACTTAGAATACTGTGTACAGTTCTGGAGACCACACTTACAAAAAGATATTGATAAAATAGAACGAGTTCAGAGACGGGTAACAAAAATGGTGAAAGGTCTGGGGGATAAAACATATCAAGAGCGACTTCAGGAACTTAATATGTACAGTCTGGAAGAAAGAAGGGAGAGGGGAGACATGATTGAAACCTTTAAATAGATCAAGGGGGTGAATAAGGTTCAGGAGGGCAGTCTTTTCAATATGAAAGCAAAATCAAGAACACAGGGACATGACCTCAAACTAACTGGGGGGAAGTTCAAAACTAATCTTAGAAAGTATTATTTTACTGAAAGGGTGGTTGATGATTGGAATAAACTACCAACAGAGGTTGTGAGACAGTCAACAGTAAATGGCTTCAAACATGCTCGGCATAAACATAAATCTATAGTCAGACAACAAGGTTAATGTAAAAAAAAAATATAAAATAAAATAATAATAAATAGGGGCAGACTAGATGGACTACTCCGTCTTTTTCTGCCTTCACTTTTCTATGTTTCTATGCCCCAGCTGCATCTGGAGTGCAGCCAGGGGCTAGTCTTTTGTCTCCAAGAGGAATTGTCACAATGCGAAGTTGTGGAGTCAACGGGGGAAAATCTGCAGCCTGCATTTTTTAGTTTGACATGGTTGTAGCAAGGTGGTCAGACTGCCCGACACATGCACATAGGTGGTGTGGTATGATCTACTCTCATACCCTGATTAACAGAATGGAGGCTGGCTGGGAAAGTGTTAAGTGTTGGAGCACTGAGAGCTGTGTCATGGGGATCAGGGGGCAGTGATACCGTGACATGTTCGATATCCAGTGTGAATTTCTCTCCACTGAGGTGGTGATTCTCTCTGTGCTGAGTGAGTGGAGTTATATTGCACTTTCACTAGTTCTGTGGCTGCAGACCTACATGCTAAAGAGGAATTATATTGCATTCATTGCAATATAAGTCGCATGACTTTATTTACATTTACATTCCAATTGGAAAAATGTATTTTCTCTTTCGTTCATTGACGGACGCAGCCTCTTATTCCTAACATGTAGGGTATGCACCTTTTATCAGGAGTAGACTAGGCAGAAAATAGTTCAGACAAAAAAGCAAGCTAGCCCCTCCCAGGGGGCAGTCCTCAATCTGCAGTTTTTATCTGCCTAGTGCAAGGAGTAGGACCTGGCTCCCTGCTGGGATCTGTGGTTCCCCAATTTTTTTGTTTTTGCTCAAGCTATCTGATGAAGAATGCAATCAAGCAGCCGGCTGGATGACAGGCTGGAGATCTTTAGGTCCAGGTAGTCTCCCCAGCGCAGCCGACGGATGCGAGCTGACCCTTAGCTGCTTGCGGGGTTGGCCGCATTGGGCCCCGTTCCGTACGGGGGCCGGCGGGTTAAACGTCCCGCCAGTGCACTGATTGACCGGGCTGCAGCTTGCGTCGAGGTGTCGCATGGCCGGCAGCTCCCTCCCCATCTGTAGGGGCGGCAGGTCTGTCTCAGGTGGCTACCCGCTGGGCCCCCCTGGAAGGGTGAGTGAGCGAGCTTCCCCCTCCCCCCCCTCGGGGCTGGTGGGTGTGTCCCCCCCCCGTTTGGGTGTAGGTGGTTCTGGCTTCCCTCTCACCTCCCCCCCCCCCCACCGCATCCCGCCTCCATTGCTGCTGTCCTGGGTCCCCTGGCCATGCGGCGATCAGCGCCATTTTTTTGTGTCCAGCCACCATTTTGCCAGAGTCATGGCTATTTTGTGCTGGTTTTGGCCTCTAGAGATCGCTCGGTGGCCATTTTTGGTTGGTCTCCTGATTTGGCACCGTTTCCTCAGTCTGGACGGCGTGGTCGGCACATGTGGGGGAGCTCCCAGCAGCAGCGAGGCAGATACGGCAGGCTCTTCAGCAAGTATAGCTGGCTTCTCCCTGGGGTGCTGGTAGCGGTGCAATGCAGGTCCTCCTGTGCATTTCCGGGCCGCTGTGCGGGGGCAGCTGAGGGGTGGCCTTGTGGCGGGCGTGCGGCCTGTAGGCCTCACAGGTGTTCCGGGGGGGTGGCGCAATGGCGGCTGAACCAGGAGTGTCGGTCCGGAAGTCTCCGCGGAGGCTCCGGCGGCGCTGGGACCTGTAGTCCCACTAGACAAGCTGACTTCAATGGTAGGGGGGTGACGGAGAAGCGTCCACCCCATCCTCTGAGAGGGTTCGGAGCCGGAATGGGGTTATGTGATCACAGGGACCCCCGTGGATCTGTCAGATGGGGAATTGGACCCTTCTGACTGTGAGGAGGAGCAGGGGGCCACCGTAACGCGGGAAAGGGCGTTGTTGGGCTCCCTGCTGGCTGCCGTCCGCGAGACACTGTGTTTGGGCCAGGCTGGGACGTTGCAGGAGGCAGCTTACGCCTTTGGGTCCGATAGGCTGGCTCGGATCCCTAAGGTTTTCCCTTATGTGCCATATTTTGATCAGTTTGTCTACAAGGAGTGGCAGCGTCCTCAGAATTCGTTCGCATTACCAAAACGCTTTTCTGTGCGCTATCCTTTTGATGATTGCTTGTTGCAGAAGTGGGTGTCCCCGTGGTAGACCCGCCTGAACAAGGCTACCACTATCCCAATGGATGGTTCTCCATCATTTAAAAATCCAGCCGTCAGGCGGACGGAGGTGGTGTCCAAGGCTTCCTGGTGGCGGGGGTGGCCATGCGGCCGGTACAGGCGTCAGCTATGGTGGCGCAGTCGCTCATGGAGTGGGTGACAGTGTTGCACAAGGATTTGGGGGACCTCGTGGTTCCTTCGGAGTCTGTGCAGCTGGCTGACCAGCTGGTGCAGGATCTCAGATATCTCTGTGATGCGGCCTTGGATGTAGCTCCCATGCTGTCCAGACTGGCAGTTTTTGCGATCATCATTAGACGGCTGCTGTGGCTGAGGTGCTGGTCGGGCGACCATGCGTCGAAAAAAGGCCTCGCGGACCTGCTGTTTCAGGGCGGTCGGCTGTTTGGGACTTCCCTGGATGAGATCATTAAGGATTTCACAGGGGGGAAGAGTACTTTTCTTCCGGAAACCCAAGCGGGGGGAGCAACACCGAAAACGGGGTCCCTCTTTCTCTACCCAGAAGTGTTTTTTCGTGCGCCCGGTGCAGCGGGCGCAGGTGCTCGGTCCGGCAAGGCTGCCACAGGGAACCAGAAGCGTCCCTGGCAGTGTAAGTCTGGGAAGGTGGAGGAGAAGCCCGCCTCTGCATGATGGGTTGCCCCCGCCCTACGCTCGGGTGGGGGGTCAGCTTCTGGGGTTTGCGGCCTGGTGGACTGCCCATATCTTGGGTGCGAGATGTTCTGTGGTTTTATTCCAACCCCTTTGTGGTTCCAAAGAAGGACGGAGTCAGGCCGGTTCTGGACCTGAAGGCGCGCAAATTCCGGATGGAGTCAGTCTGTTCTGTTGTGGCCTTGCTGCACCAGGGGGATTTCCTGGCTTCTCTGGACATCAGGGACGCGTACCTCCACGTTCCCATTTGTGTTCGGCATCAGCAGCTCCTGCGTTTCGCGGTGGGGGACCTCCACTACCAATTTGTGGCTCTCCCCTTCGGCCTAGCCTCTGCTCCACGAGTCTTCACCAAGCTGTTGGCTCCGGTGCTGGCTCTGCTGAGGCAGAGGGGCATTGCTGTGGTGGCTTATCTAGACTATCTGCTCCTGAGGGCGGAGTCGGCTCCTGCCCTGGAGGACAACGTCTCAATCACCCTGGCCTCCCTGCGGGACTTCGGCTGGTTGATCAACCTTCAGAAGTCGACGCTGGTCCCACCGCGCCGCTTACAATATCTGGGCCTGATACTGGACATAGAGCAGGCGAGGGTGTTCTTGCCTCCGGCCAAGTTGCTGACGCTGCAATCTGCGATACGGGCTCTGCTGTCATGACGGTGGTCTTCCTTACATTTTTGCATGCAGGTATTGGGGCTCATGGTGTTGGCCTTCGAGGCAGTACCGTATGCCCAGAGTCACACCCGCTCCTGCAGCGGGCGATTCTGCTGCAGTGGGACAAGTCTCTGTTGTCTCTGGATCGGATGATCAGGTTGGATCATCAGACCAGGGGGGATCTTGCCTGGTGGCTACGGGCCCCGGCGTTGAGTCTGGGGAAGTCGTTTCTTCCCCAGGAGTGGTCGATTGTCATGACCAACGCCAGCCTAGCGGGCTGGGGAGGAGTCCTGGGCAGTTGTCTGCCCAGGGCCGATGGTTATCGGATGAGTCCCGCCTTCTGATCAACGTGCTGGAACTGCGGGCGATCAGGCTCTGCCTCTCCAATTGGTCTGAGAGGTTGCACGGTCGACCGGTTCGGGTGCAGTCGGACAACGCCACGGCGGTGGTGTATGTAAACCATCAGGGTGGCACAAAGAGCGTGGCAGCAGCGGCCCACATCTTGAGGTGGGCAGAGCTTCATGTGCCAGCCATTTTCGCCATTTACATTCTGGGCGTAGAAAATTGGCAGGCGGACTTCCTCAGTCGCCAGACTCTGGATCAGGGAAAGTGGACGCTGCAAGTGTTCTGTCAGATCTGCCAGAGGTGGGGCACGCCACACGTGGACCTTCTGGCGTCCCGGTTCAATCGCAAGGTGCGAACCTTTGTGTGCAGAGCACGGGATCTGTTGATGGACGCCCTTGTGGCTCCATGGTCTCAGTACCGGCTCCTTTACGCCTTCCCTCCTCTCAAGCTTCTTCCATGCCTGTTGCGCAGGATAGAAGTGGAGGGGATTCCGGCTATCCTGGTGGCTCCGGATTGGCCTTGGCGTCCTTGGTACGCTGACATGGTAACGGATGGCGGCGAGGATCTGCTATCGCAGGGGCCCATCCTGCACCCTGCTTTACACTCGCTAGCTTTGACGGCCTGGCTATTGAATCCCAGGTATTGAGGGATAGGGGGGTCTCTGAATCGGTGATCCCCACCATGCTTAAGGCACGTAAGTCCACGTCACGCAAGATTTATCACCGCTCCTGGAAGGCTTATATTGCTTGGTGCGAGGCTGGGGGATGGAACCCCCGTTCCTTTTCAGCTTGTGTGCTGACCTTTCTTCAGCAAGGCCTGGATCAAAAACTGGCATTGAGTACCCTCAAGGGGCAGATTTCTGCCCTAGCGATTCTTTTCCAGCGTCCGTTAGCGACGCACTCTTTGATTCGTACGTTTGTACAGGGGGTACGTCATGTGGCCCCTCATGTGCGGTCGCCCCTGGCGTCGTGGGAGCTGAACCTGGTACTTTCAGTACTGCGGAAGCTGACATATGAAAAGATCAGAAACATTTCTTTGCTGTTGCTCTCGCAAAAGGTGGCCTTTTTGGGGGCCATCACATCCACCAGGCGGGTGTCTGAGTTGGCGGCTTTGTCCTGCATAAGGACAAGGCGGTGCTGCGCCCATCTCCTTCGTTTCTACCGAAGGTGTTTTCCTCTTTTCACATTGATGAGGACATTGTCCTTCCTTCTTTGTGTCCGCGCCCATCACATCCTAGGGAGGTTGCGTTGCACTCCTTGGATGTGGTTAGGGCTCTGCAGGTGTATTTGACGGCCACGGCCTCCTTTCAGAGGTCGGACGCTCTGTTTGTGGTGGCGGATGGACCGTGCAAAGGACTGGTGGCCTCGTCGGCCACTATCTCTCATTGGATCAGACAGAATGTGACCCGTGCGTATGAGGTTCGGGGTCGAGAACCCCCTTTTCCGGTCGCGGCTCATTCCACCAGGGCGATTAGTACTTCCTGGGCTTTCCGACACCAAGTGTCTGTGTTTCAGGTGTGCAAGGCTGCCACTTGGACCTCTGTGCACACCTTTGCTAAGTTTTACAAAGTTGATGTGTCAGCATCTGCGGATGCTGCTTTTGGCCGCAAAGTTTTGCAGGCTGCGGTGTAGGCGTGTCTGGCGCCTCCCTGAGAGTTTTCTCTTGGGTACAGTTGTTATTGTGTTACCCACCCCTCTTTGGTTGACACTGCTTTGGGGCCTCCCCACATAAGAGGCTGCGTCCCTCAATGAACGAAAGAGAAAATGGGATTTTTTGACTTACCGTAAAATCCTTTTCTCTGAGTTCATTGACGGACGCAGCACCCACCCCTCTGTGTTCTGAGTTTGTACTGCTTGTTACGAACTGAAGTGCTAGCAGGGCAGAGGTGGTTATGCAGAGTCAGGACTGCCCCCTGGGAGGGGCTAGCTTGCTTTTTTGTCTGAATTATGTTCTGCCTAGTCTACTCCTGGTAAAAGGTGCATACCCCACATGTCAAGAATAAGAGGCTACGTCCGTCAATAAATTCAGAGAAAAGGATTTTACGGTAAGTCAAAAAATCGTATTACCTTTATTAAACATATTACAAATACACAAGCCCACATATATAGACAAGCAAAAAGCGTTTACCTGATACCAAGTTTCCACCCTCTACATTAGATTGATTTTAAGGGTTGTAGTGACCTTGATTTGTGTGTGTGTGTGTGTGTGTGTGTGTATATATATATATATATATATATATATATATATATATATATTTATGTAGGTGACCGGTGACCTCAGGGGGAATTGACAACCACTACAGATATATTGAGGGCTGTTGGGCTTTGGATGGATAAAATGTTCGAGCGATGCATGCTTTCAGTAGAACATGTCATTGCCATGATAGATATAGCGCAATGAGCAGTAAAAATAATGATCAAAAACATTCCACACTGGAGAAACGATACAAAACAGTTGAAGTTTCAAACATCCCCATCACCCCATATGCATGAGTTCATAAAGCTCATGTAGTCTCAAAACGTTTAAACACTGATGAATTGGTGAAGATACTAAGATTCTTATAAGTGCAGTCTCAAAGTTCAACTACAGTGGGGAAAATAATTATTTGATCCCCTGCGGATTTTGTATCTAAGAGAGTTTGCCCACTTACAAAGAAATGAAGGGTCCATAATTTTTATCATAGGTGCAATTTAAATGATAGAGACAGAATGTCAACCAAAAATCCAGAAAAAAACACACGATGCAAAATTATTTAAATTGAGTTGCAGTTCAGTGAGTATTTGATCCTCTACCAACCAACAATAATTCCGGCTCCCACAGACTTGCTACAGTATGCTCATGTGGTACACAGATCCTGTTAATGTAAGAAAGTGCTCCTAACGACAACTTGTGTGTATAAAAGACACCTGTCCACAGAATATTTCTTCCATTCAAACCCACCATCATGGGCAAGACCAGAGAGCTGTCAAAGGACTTCAGGGTCAAGATTGTAGACCTGCACAAGGCTGGAATGGGCTACAAGACCATCAGCAAGAAGCTTGGTGAGGAGGAGCCAACTGTTGGAGCGATTATTTGCAAATTGAAGAAATACAAAATAACCATCAATCTCCCTCGGTCTGGAGCTCCATGCAATATTTCACCTCATGGGGTTGGGATGATCATGAGAAAAGTGAGGGATCAGCCCAGAACTACACGGGAGGAGCTTGTGTATGATCTCAAGGCAGTTGAGACCACCGTCCCCAAACAAACCATTGGTAACACTACACCACCATGAATTGAAATCCTGCACGCCCGCAAGGCCCCCCTCCCCAAGAAGGCACATGCACAGGCCCATCTGTAGTTTGCCAATGAACATCTCAATGATTCAGAGAAGGATTGGGAGAAAGTGCTGTGGTCAGATGAGACCAAAATTGAGCTCTTTTGCATTAAATCGACTCTCGGTGTTTGGAGGAAGAACAATGCTTACTGTGACCCTAAGAACACCATCCCTACAGTCAAGCATGGAGGGGAAAATGTTATGCTTTGGGGCTGTTTCTCTGCTAAAGGTACAGACCCCATTTACATTGAGGGGCCAATGGATGGGCCATGTATTCTACAACCTTGGATGAGAACCTTCTTCCCTCAGCCAGAACACTGAAGATGGGTAGCGGATGGGTCTTCCAGCATGACAATGACCCAAAACCTGCAACAAAGGAGTGGCTCAAGATGAAGTACATTAAGGTCATGGAGTGGCCCAGCCAGTCTCCAGACCTTAATCCTATAGAAAATTTATGGAGGAAGCTGAAACTTTGAGTTGCCAACTAACAGCTAAGAAACCTTAAGGATTTAGAGGAGATCTGTAAAGAGTGGACCAAAATCCCTCTTGAGATGTGTTCAAACCTGGTAACCAACTAAAAGAAACATCTTCTGTGCTTGCCAACAAGGGTTTCTCCACCAAGTACCAAGTCATGTTTTGCTTGGGGATCAATTTTTTTTACTCACTGAAGTGCAACTCAATTTATAACATTTGTATCATGTATTTTTTCTGGATTTTTGGCTGATATTCTGTCTCTATCATTTAAAATACACCTATGATAAAAAAATATAGACCCTTTATTTCTTTGTAAGTGGGCAAACTTACAAAATTTGCAGGGGATTAAATAATAATTTTCTCCACTGTATGAATGTTCTCCTTTTACAGATGGTAGTTTATCTCCCCCTGAGGAGGGTCGTGTGATGAAGGGATTTGATTTGTATGGAGGCTCTTAAGAGTGGAATCCACTTGTGTTCTCATTCAAAAATGCATCATGTGGATGCCATGCTTCAGATGTTAAATATTGAGACAGGCAAACTCTGTGTTCTAGAGGAGGTGCTGAAGGCCCAGAGTAATTTAAGATGTATCTTTCTCAACAAACATGGGATACCGCCCTCTCACAGTCTTGCATATACACTGAGCAAAATTATAAATGCAACACTTTTGTGTTTGCCCCTATTTATCATGAGCTGAACGCAAAGATCAAAGACTTTTTCTATGTACACAAAAAAACTATTAATCTCACATATTGTTCACAAATCTGTCTAAATCTGTGTTAGTGAGCACTTCTCCTTTGCTGAGTTAATCCATCCACCTCACAGGTGTGGCATATCAAGATGCTGATTAGACCACATGATTATTGCACAGGTGTGCCTTAGGCTGGCCACAATAAAAGGCCACTCTAAAATGTGCAGTTTTACTGTATTGGGAGGGTCCAAAAACCAGTCAGTATCTGGTTTGACCACCATTTTACAATTTGCCTCACGTAGTGCAGCACATGTCCTTCGCATAGAGTTGATCAGGTTGTTGATTGTGGCTTGTGGAATGTTGGTCCATTCCTCTTCAATGGCTGTGCGAAGTTGCTGGATATTGGCAGGAAGTGGAACACGCTGTTGTATACACCGATCCAGAGCATCCCAAAGATGCTCAATGGATGACATGTCCGATGAGTATGCTGGCCATGCAAGAACTGGGATTTTTGTTTTCAGCTTCCAGGAATTGTGTACAGAGCTTTGCATCATGGGGCCGTGCGTTATCATGCTGCAACATGAGGTGATGGTCGTGGATGAATGGCACATCAATGGGCCTCAGGATCTTGTCACGGTATCTCTCTGCATTCAAAATGCCATCAATAAAATGCACTTGTGTTCGTTGTCCATATCATACCATAACCCCACCGCCACCATGGGCCACTCAATCCACAACGTTGACATCAGCAAACTGCTCACCCACACAACGCCATACACACTGTCTGCCATCTGCAATGTACAGTGAAAACTGGGATTCATCCATATAGAGAACCTCTCCAAAGTGCCAGATGCCATCGAATGTGAGCATTTGCCTACTCAAGTCGGTTACGGCGACAAACTGCAGTCAGGTCGAGACCCCAATGAGGACGACGTGCATGCAGATGAGCTTCCCTGAGATGGTTTCTGACAGTTTGTGCAAAAGTGTTGCGTTTATAATTTTGCTCAGTGTATATACAGCAAACTCTCTGAGATTAGAGCATGCATGAGGGTACTTCGGTCTAGAGGAGGTTGTGAAAGTCCTATGAGGTGTTATAATATATCTATTCTACAGATGTAAACTGCCTCCCTCGCATGAGTATCCATACAACCAGTGCAATGTTTTAAATCCAGTCACAAAGGTATATGTGTGGAATCACTGTGAATCAAGTATAAGATCCATCATCTGTCAAGCACTGGTAATCTCCATCAAAGGCATCCAAAATAAACTGACACAGTATATAACGCTATGCAAAGTTTTTTCCTGCACGTTCGGCAATAACATGCATAAGGCATCTCAGGCTCAGTTCAACAACTGCTTCCAAACAAAGCTCTTCTCATGCTCTGAATGTGTTCCAAAAGGTTATTGTTTAAAGAGTACTTATGTAATCTATAGTGGTTTAAATCCGGTGTCCCATCAGTGAGTGCAATAGGTAGCAGGATAAAAGCCTGACCGGTTTTGCTTTTGACTATGTCACTTTAGGCCTGTGAAGCAAGCAAACCCCATTCACTGTATTAAATAGGGGAAAACTGTGTGCCAGGAGGAGAAGGAAACCTGTCACATGACCGGTGTATGTTCTCTACAACGATATGCAGAGAACACAACCACAGGACATTGCAGGTTCCAAACTGCACTCTGTATTTCATATATAAAATGTTAAATACCAGTTCATCGTGGAATATGGATCTTCTTTTATAAATTGACTCTAGATTGACACCAAAGACTGGCATTATACATATTTTACTGGCAGTAAAGGCTAACGCTAAACGTAGAGGTTACAACATTTTGGCCCCATATTCCCTAAAACACTTCTCAATTTGTTCATCTAGTTAAACTAAGCATATATCCTAAAATTGAAATGTCAGAGTAAAATTGAGGTTTCTGCGAACCTTTAAGGCTTTGTGTAAAAAATATTTATGTTTGTTATGTTATTGATGTTCTGTTGTCATCTTTCTTGCTGTTTTTGCTTTCTGCTGGCTTAAGCCTTCCTTGCTGCTTTATCGCTGGTCTGCAAGTTAAGGTGAGTGCACAGCTTGTCATCTGTCTTCAGGCATTAGTGAGAAATAGAATTATAGTGTTTCTGTCATGATCCTTTATGTGCTGTATGCAGTAATTTTGTATATTGCAATAACAGTAATGTTTTTGAATATGACAACATGATCGTAGTTGATATAGGAAATGCACCTGCTCAAATATCTCCTATTATTGCAATGATATGTGTCTAGGATAGGATACAAAGTACTTTGGAAATGTATAGCGTGCTGAGTCTTTTATGTTCTGCTCAGGCAAGGTTCATGCACACAAATATTTTTTCAATCTTCGTTTAATCTACACTAATTACCGGTTCACACAGGGGCAATGCGACTTCAGGCATGACTTTGCAAGGCAAATGTAATGCGACTTCAGCACGACTTTTTGCAAATTACAACGTGACTTAAAGCAACCTACATGACCGGCGACTTTGCCTGTGGCCAATCAGAGAATCAGCTCTGTGGGAGGGAGCGGGTTGCCTGGGTAATTCGTGGGCAGTACCTGGGTAAAATTATTTTCTTTTTCCTGTAAAGTCACTTCAGTATAGATGGAGATCCGACTTGGAGGTGACTTCCATTGAATTCTGTGGGCACAAGTTGGATAGAATTCACCTTGAAGTGGTACACAAACCTTATTTTTTTAAGTCAGAGCAACTTCAGTAGTGTACATTAAGACGGCTCTCATTCACTTCAATGGTATTTCTTATGTCAAGCGACTTGGGGCCACACAAGTCGGATCCCAGGTCACTGTAGTGTGAACCGAGCCTAAGGGGCATATTTGTAAAACAATGAATGTAATTTTCACCAAACATTCACAGGTGGATCATTCAAGAGACATGCACCTGGAAGATTCACCTGCAATAAATGTTGGTGAATGTCAGATTCACCGCTATATAAATATGACCCAAAGGTTGTGGCAAAACAATTTGTAGTGTAAGTGTTAAGGATCTCTTTAAAAAAAAAAAAGTGAGTTTATCGAAGTAAAGGACAACTTGCCCTCAATTCTGCAAGGTTTTGGACAGTTTGAATAGCACTATGTGTTCCTTTATTTGCATTAACAGTTGATTTGTAAGGGCAAACTTTCAAGAGACGCTCTCTGTTCATTGGTTTAATTGCTGTACGAAGTCCTGGAGGTCTAGGAAAATGCAAAATCAAAATCTGCTGTCAGGTAACATTTTAAGGAAAATTTGTCATGAGACTACCTAGTGCAGATATCAGGTATTCTCCACTCTGCTCTTTATAGCCTACTTGTTGTCACCATGAGCAGCAAATATGAGCGGTTGTAAAATTAAAGTTACAGTGGATTACATAAAATACGTATTAAGGTAAACATAGTTGTCTCTTGTATCTTTTAGTAAGTGTAAATTTGTAATTTTAAAAATTGCCCATGTGATTGTAAAAACTCTTCAGTGCCATATCGTTACTGATTCCTGATGATCCTGCTAGTAAAATTGCTGGCACACCAATAGCCATGCATTCAGGGCAGCTCCCTAGTGTGGGCAGGAAAATGGAAAAACATCCACACTTGCAGTGGAGCTTCTCACAGGCAGCAGACTGGACATAGGCATATTAAGCGGGAATACAGGAGCAGCAGATAACCATAGGATCAGCGGACAGGTAGTAGACTGATGCGTCAGCTGTGGCACCTTGCCGGTGTGTAGACAGGACCATCGTCCCAGAGACTGCATGCTGATGGTAACCAGTTCACAGAAACCCTAGACTGGTGCAAAGTCAAGATAATCTAAGTCAGCAACTGATAGTTGGAACAGGTGTAGTAGCGTTAGCAAAAGCAAGGTCGAGGGTTCAGGTCAGCTTCCATTATAGACGAAGCATATCAGAAAAATAGAGTGCAAGTAGAATTCTAGTCCAGGTGCAAGCCAAGGTCGTTACTGTTGGATATCAGAAACAGGTCAAGGCAAGTCAAGTTGGTAACCGGTAGTCATGCATGAAATCACAAATCAGTCTCATATGTAACGTTGACAATGCAGCACTGGCTATGTGCAGCTGACCAATTTAGCTTGTTCGGTGCCATGATCAACAAAGTGGCACACATGCTCACACACGCGCATATGCACAGCTAGTACCACCCTGTGATGTGAGGCCATGCATGCCCATGGATATATTGCTTTGAGTTGCTTCTATGTTGCTTTAACCACTTCCCACAAATTAAAGAAATTTCCCCACTGTGAGACGAATAAAGGTTTATCTTTCCCGACCGCGCGCCGTGTTTTCACGGCGGCATTCAGGATGCCGAGCGCGAATCGCCGAAAAAAGGCGGCGATATGCGAACAGCCACTAGGGGGCAGGCGTGCGCCCGCCGCACTCCTGAGGAGTGTGCCCGCGGCTCGGGCGGACCCAATGTCCGCCGGCGAGGCGCGATGAGCGGCCACAGGGAAAGAACGGGGAACCGCCGATGTAAACACGGCGGTTCCCTGCTCTGTTAGTAGGGGCATGAGAGATCTACTGATCCCTGTCACTGGGATCAGTTACATCTCTCATGCCCATGTTAGCCCAACCCCCCCCCCCCCCACAGTAAGAACACAGTTAACCCCTAGCTCTCCCCCTCCCCCCCAGGTTAACCCCTTCACTGCCAATGCCATTTATACAGTAATCAGTGGACATTTAAATTTCTGATCGCTGAATAAATGTCATTGGTCCCAAAAAAGTGTCAAAAATGTCCGACATGTCCGCTGCAATATCGCAGTACCGCTAAAAATCGCAGATCGCCGCCATTACTAGTAAAAAATAAAATAAAAACCCCAGAAATTACTTCTCATCATCTGTAAACACGGCCACTTTTGCGCAAACCAATCAAACGCCGATTGCGTTTTTTTTTTTTTTTATCACAAATATGAGGAATTATATAATTCGGCCAAAAACGGTGAAAAAAAATTGTTTTTTTATATTTTTTTTTTTTTGGATTTGAATTTTAGCAAAAAGTAAAAAATTTGTGTTTTTTTGCAAAATGGTCGCTTTTCTTTTGTTTATAGCAGCGATCAGAAATGACGCAGAGGCGATCAAATACCACCAAAAGAAAGCTCTATTTGTGGGGAAAAAAAGGACGCAAATTTTGTTTGGGTGCAACATCGCACGACCGCGAAATTGTCAGTTAAAGCGACGCAGCACCGAATCGCAAAAAGTGCTCTGGTCCTAAAGCTGGAAAACCTTCCGGTTGGTAAGTGGTTAAGTTTAACAGAAAAAAAACTGGATTAGGCAGTAGCACATATAATATACTTTGTAAATCAGAAGCTCATTGTGCACGTCAGATTGTAATGTGTGGTCAGTTTAAGATCGAACATGTATGTGTTGTAAATTAATGAAATTCCTGCCTGCCTGGAGTTCTGTTTTTAAATAATAAAATCTAGGCAAGATTAAAGATTTGTAGAACCGACTGACTTTTGCTCTAATGAGAAGCTAGTGTGCAATGGCTGCATACAGTATGGTTCTTTGGCTGTGTATGTACTGTACTTTGCTGTCTTTGCACAATACTTTAAGATGCATTGGAGACATCTCTGTGCCAACTTCCTCAGATTCTAACATATTAAAAAAATAAATAAATTGTAGAAAGACGACAGCTGGTCACCTGATGATCATGTTCATATCGCCTTGAGTGAAGTTTGAAAACTATTTTGTTGTGCAGAAGTAAAACACAAGTTTATCCTGCACTCTTTGACCACGGTTTACCTTTCTATTTTGGAAGGACATCGCTTGAAATTTAGAGCCAAGGTGTTCACATTGTTTTATTAAGATTTATGAATCTATCTCTTAAATCGCCTGCAAGCAAGATGCTAATTCTTTAACTAGTTGGACATTTACTATTTTCTGCCCCTTAACCACCTCAAGCAATCATATTTGATGCCCTTTAATTAGACCGGCATTTTTTTTTTCCTCGGGGTTCTTTTCCACCTCAGCAATCCAGACAATACATTTGCTTACCATGCTGCTCTCCTAAGTGTTCTTTTGCATGTAAATTAATCTTAATTCAGTTTACACTGTCATGCTGAGTGGTACAAATTGCCTATAACAATAAAACAGCACGAGTTAAAATGGGAGGGGGCTGGGCAGACAGGTTGAGTGTGTGCTTGTTCCAATAGGATGTTACTTTCTTTAGGCCAATACATTCGCTGGCATTAATGAATCTCCTCTTCTGAACAGCATGGTATAGTTGATTTTTTTAATTTTACTTCAATGGAGCAGTACCTTGTCTTTCATTGAGGAAGTTAGACAAAGCATTAATGACTGGAGTGTTAAGGTTAAATATGAAGCCATGCTTCCACTTGTATGAGTGCTATGCATCTTTCCATTTGCAGGGGCTTGACAAAAAAGTCCTTGCTTTGTACGAAATTTCCTTTAATTATGGGCTTCAGGAAACAGGCTTTTAACATAAACATAGTTGCATTCATTTATTGAACATTTGCTCTTCAATATAGCTTAATGGAGTAGGTTTAAATCCTAAATGAGTGTACACATCTCCCGGCACTGTTAGGTCAGCCTGTGCTCTCTGCTTAAAAGCTAGTATATACTGTCTGCGTTTTCTTTTCTAAAGCCCTCCCTTCCTCTGCTGCTGAGACTGCTGGCTAATAGTCTGGTTAAATAGGCAAAAATAGCATGTTATGTTGCTCAATATCATTGAATTGCTGTGCAGTATGGTAGTTACTAACTTTTTAGTACCTCTTTGCAGTGGAATACATCTGAAATACTTGCCTAAAAGTAAACCTTACCTTGGAGATGTATGGGTTCTGCCATTACTGGCTTACCTACTCAACGTGCTAGCTGCCTGACTATTATGCTGAGGCTGGCTTTAATTACTGACCCCCCAACAACTATGTGTGTAAGGGAAATAAGAGTAAAGTCAGATGTCCTTAAAAAGTAGTGATGCTAGGGGGTCACCCTGAAAGTCTGGTAACTGGCATTGTCGAAATGTAAAGACAGCCTCCAATAATGCAAATGGTAATGGCGCAAAAAGGAAGAATTCTGAGCCCATGCATAAAAAGTATATAGATCATGTAATAAAAAGTCCAGTAGCACCTGTGGTAGACTCAGCATTAGCGGCAGCTGTCCCAAGAGTAAGCCAACTCTGTCAAAGAAACACTCAAGAGAAAAAAAGGAAGGGTCATCTAAGTGCAGTGAGTTAAAAAAAAGTTTTAATGCAGAAGTGGTAATAAAAATTTAGTAAAAATGAAGAAAGGGCATGTCTTCTTCATTTCTTGTAAGTTTTTATTACCACTGCTGCAGTAAAACTTTAACTCACTGCACTTAGATGGCACTTCCTTTTTTTTTTTTCTCTTGAATTGCAGCCTCCATACTGACAATAGCTGAGTCTCACTGTAGAGGAAACCTTTGTTGTTTAACGTGCACGTTTGGAGAAAACAAAATCTAACACCTCTCTGTAATACATTCACATGTCCTTGTGTTCTGTCTCTTTAAAACACTGCAAGTATAAACAGATTACCATTTGAACTTTCATAAATTCGGTGTGATCCCTACTTCCTGTAGTGCCAACAACTCAACCTCTGCTGCACTAAAATTCCAAGCAGTGTTATCAGTCCCGACTGATTTCTCCCTTGCTGTATTGAAGGCCACCTCCTCTCATAACATATGTCAGAGATGTCCTATAGTAAGATAAAAGGCATATCAGACATAGGTGATAAGACTGCTCTGGATTCTGCTCACTATAGGCAGTTAAGTGTTCACTGAACCTCTTGCAGATTTTTTTTTTGTTAAGAGAGAAAACATGGAGAAATGAGCATGTGTTCAAGAGGAGTTCCATTTGTTTTCTTTTACTCCAAAAGTTACGGAATCTTCCTGTGTGCTCATACTATTGTTTTGTGTGTGGAGGTCCTCTTTCTGTAATTGCAGAAAAGCCAACCGCTTGTACATAAATACATCCCACACATGCAACCTTGCAGTTGTAAATGTTCTCAGGTCTATTAGGTTGAGATTGCCAAAAGGGCCATCTCAGTGCTGGTGTATGAGTCAGATGAGTAGAACCATATAGTGCATTGATAGTACAAGAGCTGACTTTAGAACTGTCATATCTTAAGGTACTATAGTGGCTAGTTGTTGGCGAAGACCAAATACGTAAGTCGATCACTGAAATCTATAATTTAATGTATGCATTAAAGTTCAGTTTTAAAGGTTTCTGTGTATAAAGTAACAGCTCCCATACAATGGTTACATTAAGAACAGATAATTGTGTTTTGCTGGTAAGTCTCAACAAAATGAGAAATTTCTTTAGTTTATTATTGAGAAGCCTACGGATGTATAGTCCACCCACTAAATTTGAACAATATGTGCTTCATCAGTCTGGGGCTGGTAGTTCACTCAGCCAATTAAAGGCAATGAAAGAGTCTGGGTGAATCTATAGAAAAAGAAAAACTAAGCAACCTCTGCCTACTGCATAAAAATGTATTATATCGTACCTTATTACCTCCATGCTCCAGAATGCAGCCCCCCAGAAAAACCCTGTACTTCCAGGTAAGGGGCACATGCTTATATAAAAAATAGAGTTAAGTATTGGTCTGTGCTGCTAAAAATGACATTGTACAGCTGAAAATCTGTGGGCATTCACAGACCTCTACAGATACTTCCTTACTTGTGTGCATTACAGAAAAAATGTAAGTTTTAGTTGGAGTTAGTAAAACAATTCTGCCTGTCAGTTAAAAGATCTGTCGTAAGTAAGGGCTTAGCTGGCTGCATCTCAAACCACTGCCTTATGCCTATACCTAGCCCCACTGGTCCAAGGCTTTTTTTTTCTCTTCCTGACACTACTTAAGTACTAACATTCTATGGTATTGCAGTGTTTTGGGTACACCTAATCCAGAGCCTGTAATCACTCCTTATCATTTAGAAAGCATAAGTTCTTGGCAAGGGAGGTTGCACAGGTGATTGGCAAGAGGCTGCAGACCCTAAAACAATTTTGTAAAGGTCCTGCTTGACTTGTTTGGGAGGATCAAATAAAATGTATATAGAACACAGATGATAAATTCTATGTTTTTTTTAGTCTGACCACCCTGGACCCAGACACATTCCAAATTATAGGGCAGTTTTAGGAATTACACTGGTCAGTCATAACTTTATCACCACTAACAGGTTAACTGAATAACATTGATTGTCTTGCTGCAATGGCATCTTAAATTTGATGGAATATATTAGTCAACAAGTAAACATATTGTCCCTGAAGTTAATGTCCCGGTCTGGGTGCCTATGCGACCAGTGTGTGAGCATCAGAACTGAACCATGGAGCAATGGAGGAAGGTGCCCTGGTCTGATGAATTGTTTTTTTACATCATGTTGCCTGAGGACATTTGTGTTGCTTACTTGGGGAATCCAGGACGCAGTACAGGAAGAAGACAAGCCAGCAGAGACAGTGTGATGCTTTGGTCAATGTTCTGATGGAAAACCTTGGATCCTGCCTTTTACAGTGTTACTTCACATGTATCACCTACCTAAACATTGTTGCTGACAAAGTGCACCCCTTCAAGGAAATTGTTTTCCCTGATGTCAGTGGCCTCTTTCAGCGGGTTAATGCAACCACACTTCAAGAATGGTTTGAGGCACTCCTCAAAAATTGGTTCAAGGTATTGACTTGGCCTCTAAATTCTCCAGATCTCAATCCAATCGAGCATACAGGTGCACCTAAAAAAAATTAGAATATCATCAAAAAGTTATTTTATTTCAGTAATTCAAACGTGAATCTCATATATTATATAGATCATTACACACGGGGGATGATTATGGCTTACAGCTAGTGAAAACCCAAAATTCAGCATCTCAGAAAATTAGAATATTACATAAGACCAATAAAAAAGGCCTTTTAATACAGAAATGTTGGCTTACTGAAAAGTATGTCCGTGTACAGTATAGAGAGATCACCGCTCAAGGACTAACAAGCTCAATGAGGATCCGATGTGTGTGCCGACAAGGAGGGTGCTGGCTGATTGTGCAAAGGAACCGCTGAACAAAACGAAGGCTGGACAGACGCACTCCAAATCCAATCTCTTGCTTTATTAAACGAAGGATACAGATACAGCTCATGAACGAACCACAAGTCCCAGCTAACACGTTTCACACCATGGGCTGGTGCTTACTCCTAGCCAGAGATTGGATTTGGAGTGCGGCTGGCCTTTGTTTTGTTCATCCGTGTACAGTATAGTATGCACTCAATACTTGGTCGGGGCTCCTTTTGCATGAATTAGTGCATCAATGCAGCGTGGCATGGAGGCAATCAGCCTGTGGCACTGTTGAGGTGTTATGGAAGCCCAGGTTGCTTTGATAGAAGCATTGAGCTTATATGCATTGTTGGGTCTGGTGTCTCTCACCTTCCTTTTGATAATAACCCACAGATTCTCTGTGGGGTTTAGGTCAGACGAGTTTGCTGGCCAATCAATCACAGTGATACCATGATCATTAAACCAGGCATTTGCGGTTTTGGCGATTCGGGCAAGTGCCAAGTCCTGCTGGAAAATGAAATCAGCATCTCCATAAAGCTGGTCAGCAGAGGGAAGCACAAAGTGCTCTAGAATGTCCTGGTAGATGGCTGCGCTGACTGACATTGGATTTGATAAAACACAGTGGACCAACACCAGCAGATGACATGGCTCCCCAAATCATCACTGACTGTGGACACTTCACACTGGACCTCATACAACTTGGATTCTGTGTAAGGGGCTGTAGGGCGCTCTGAATGAACGACTGGCCAGAGGCAATGTCCGCAATATAAGATGTATACACTTCAGGCAGAGTGTTGTCTCAGAGCACTTGGGCAGCATTTCATGAGGGAAGCAAGCTCTAGTGGCGATTAAAAACAAACAAAAAATACACCTCTAACCTCTAAGTGCAGCATTATGAGACTTTAATGGCCCAAAAGGGGATAAAAACACTTAATAGATAAAAGATGAAACAGAGTTCATTATGATGAGTATATGGGGTGGTAGTCCAATGTGAGGGTGGTCCCAGTGGAGTGGTCCTGTAGATTGTCCATTGTCCAGTGTGCAGCAGGGGGTCCCAAACAGCCAGCAGAGGGAAGCCGCAGTTGCAGAAGTGAAAGGAGGCACCAGAAGAATTGTCCGTGCTGCCGGGATCAGCATGGAACGCAGGACCTGGAAGTGACATCAGTGGAAGGATTTCAAAACCAGCATGGAATGCACGGAAGTGACGTATAAAAGGGATGGGACGCGTTTCTCAATGTCTAATTGGTTCCTTCTTCATACCAATGGAGTGGAGCCAATAGTGTGGAGGGACAGGGCTGTGGGTGGGACAGGAAGAATGACAGCCAGAGCCCGGGATTATGTGCTGTGCGGCTTCCCTCTGCTGGCCGTTTGGGACCCCCCTGCTGCACACTGGACAATCTACAGCAGTGGTTCTCAACTCCTGTCCTCAGGACCCACCAACAGGCCAGATTTTAAGTATTACCTTGGGAAGATGAAGACTAGAATACTGCAATCACTGAGCAGCAAATTATATCACCTGTGATGCATTTCAGTTATCCTGCAAACCTGGCCTGTTAGTGGGTCCCGAGGACAGGAGTTGAGAACCACTGATCTACAGGATTACTCCACTGGGACCACCCTGACCTTGGACTACCACCCCATATACTTATCTTGATGAGCTCTGTTTCATCTTTTATCTAGTAAGTGTTTTCAACCCCTTTTGAGCCATTAAAGTCTTATACTGCTGCACTTAGAGGCACCTTTTTTGTTTGTTTTTAACTTGGATTCTGTGCCTCTTCACTCTTTCTCCAGACTCTGGGACCTTGATTTCTAATGAAATGCAAAGAGGACTTTGGACCGCTCAGCAACAGTCTAGTCCCTTTTCTGCTTGGCCCAGGTAAGATGCTTCTGACGTTGCTGGATCATGAGTGGCTTGACACAAGGAATGCTACAGTTGTAGCCCTTGTCATGGATACATCTGTGTGTAGTGGCTCTTGAAGCACTGACACCAGCTGTAGTCCACTGCTTGTGAATCGTCCAAAAATTCTTGAATGGCCTTTGCTTCACAATCCTTTCAAGGCTGTGGTTATCCCTGTTGCTTGTGCACCTTTTTATACCACACTTTTTCCTTCCACTCCACCTTCAATTAATATGCTTGGATACAGCACTCTATGAACAGCCACCTTCTTTAGCAATGGCCTTTTGTGAATTACCCTCCTTGTGGAGGGTGTCAATGACTGTCTTCTGGACAACTGTCAAGTCAGCAGTTTTCCCCATGATTGTGTAACCTACTGAATAAGACTGAGAGATCATTTAAAGGCTCAGGAAACCTTTACAGGTGTCTTGAGTTAATTAGCTGATTAGACTGTGATACCATGAGTCTACAATATTGAACATTTTCACAATATTCTACTTTGTTGAGCTACAGAATTTTGGGTTTTCACTAGCTGTAAGCCATAATCATCAAAATTAAAAGCAAGAAATGCTTGAAATAGGTCTGTGTGTTTTGAATCTCTATAATAGGAGTTTCTCTTTTTGAATTGAATTGCTAAAATTAACTTTTTGATGATATTCTCATTTTATGAGATTTACCTGTATGTGGGATGTGCTGGAAAATCAAGTCCAATCCATAGAGGCCCCACCTTGCAACTTACAGGACCTGTTACTGACAGGCTGGTGCCCACAGCATATTTTCAGAGTTCTAGCGGCGTCCATGCCTCTACGTTTGGTGACCTACTCAATATTAGGTGATTGGGCATAAAGTTATGGTTGATCGTCATATAACAGCAGTAACAATATAATTAATCTGAGCTGCTTCACACTACAGCGACTTGGGAGGCGACTTGTCACTTCAAGTCGCTTGACAGAAGAAATCTCATTGAAAGGAATGGGAGCAATCTTAATGTACACTACTGAAGTCGCTCCAACTTCCAAAACTTCCTGTACTACTTCAAGGCGACTTCTATCCAACTTGTGCCCATAGAATTCAATGGAAGTCGCCTCCAAAGTTGGATTCCCATCTATATTGAAGCAACTTTACAGGAAAAAGAAAAGTTTACTCGGTGAAAAACCCAGGCAACCCCTTCCCTCCCTTCTCTGATTGGCTCAGGCAAAGTTGCATTGCACAGAGGTCGCTTCAGGTCGTGTTGTAAGTCACCCAAAGTCGCGCTGAAGTCGCCAATGAAGTCGTGCCTGAAGTCAGATCGCTGTAGTGTGAACCGGCTCTAACAGTCCAATCCATGTTTCATTTCCAACAACCTATGCTTCATTTTTTATCTTTATCCAAATCTGTTTGCTTGGCCTAGTTTTAGAGGTCTTAACTTTACTTTCTATTTTTTCTTTTCAAATCAAATGACTGCAAAGTACAAGGCTAATAGAGGCAATGTATAAATTATTCCTGGTAATAAACTTATTATATGCACACCAAGTACAGACGAGTTTTCTACTGCACAGAATGCAAGGGTTTTCTTCTGATGACGGCAAATGATACAATTTTTTTTTTTTATTATTTTGACTGACTGAATAGATTCTTTCTGCCGTGATTATTGCACAGCTTTCTTATTGCAAACCATTGCAAATGGTGTCAGCACTTTCAGTGTGATCTTTTGCCATGTAATTTTCTGTGGGATATATTCAACACACTATATACACTTATGGTTTGCTTTTTATTTATACAGTGCATTTAATATAGAACAGCAAAAGAATTTTATGGTTTTCTATGTGTGTTAATGGAACATTTCCTTACATTTTATGCGGAATATAAAATATCTCAGTTTGAGTTTTCGTACAGTAGTAAATTCTGTAGGTATATATATTATTTTTAACTGCTACCTTGAGCAGTAAATTGATTGAAGATGGAAAAAGCTGTTTACTGTACTTGGGGGGGGGTAGGATTTGTTTTGCTTACATTTGTGACCACTTCGCAATTTTGCAGTTTTTAACTTTAAAGAACTCTAAGTAATTTCTGCTTATATACCACCTAACATAAGTAATTTCAAAAATGCTGCTACCCTAGAAATAAAAATCAAAGAACTCTTTGCAGAGTTATAATTCATAAACAGCCAAATTATCGATTTACTAATTCCTTGCTGAGACCTTTTTGAATATTTGCAGTTAATTCTGCAAAGGCACTAGTGTCTCCAGTCAGTTTTGTAATATTGTATGTGCACAAATGGGGATTTAGAGATGTGGGTGGGTCCACCACGGCCACTCAGCACCACACACATTTGTTGCAATAAAAATGAGGATTTGAGGCCTAAAATTATTCAACCTGTTTTGGACACTGGACGTGCTTCACACATCTTGTCCTCAACCACTGCTGATTTTTTTTAAGCTAACACTGATTAAACTAGAATCAAATGCATTTTTAGTTTTACTTTTTTCTATGGATTGCATAAAAAAATTATTTTTGCAAGACTTTTTCCTGCTATAACTGGCATGGAAGTGCAGGAGAAAGCCAGACAAATTTAGTTATTTGAATGTGCCTTGATTTCATTGCCTTTATTAAAGTGGTGTTGCGGCTTCCCCCTCCAAAAATTAAGTCAGCAGCTACACACAGTGGCGGCTGGTGAAGTTTTAAGATGGTGGGGTGCTAGACCCCGCCCTTCCTTTTTGGCCCCTCCCACTTCTCAGAAGCCACATCCCTTATATACTCCACCCACTCAATGTACGGTATAACTCAGCTGTCAGTCCTAATTCTCAATAAAATATTGCTGGCTCATTCATCCATTAAATCCCAAAGGTATAGAACTACATTAGCTGTGAGGTCTGCACAAGAACCCAGCACAGACTGGTATTATGTGGGTTTTCATGTATGTGCTATGCCATCAAGCTCCATCCTAATTCCTTATTTCATAGTAATAACGCTGGAAATCCTCCACAAACCCCTGACACATGGTAAACCATAGAAATGTCCCTGGTTTTTGGAACTGACCAGCTTCACTAACATCTTCATTATCTGTCAAAAAAGTTCAAAATGTAATTATAAAATCAGGCGCTTTAAGATGGCATTCATTAGAAAGCAGTTATTGTAGAGAAATTGTCATGATTGGACATTCCTCTTGTTCTGTTTGATGCTGAGATACACAGAGGCTGAACAATGCTCCATGAAAACAGGCAGCTTCAACCAACACAGCAACAATTCCACTCCTGGTGACTTATTGGTCCCTGCATTGGAAGTCATGAATCATTACCTACAATGCACTGAATGCAGGGATGAAGAAGTCACCAGGAGAGGAGTTGTTGTGTTGGCTGAAACTGCCTGTTAAACAGTAAAGTATGAAGAGCTGAGGGTGTGCGGTGCTGCTGAGCTCTGTGGTCCCCCATTGTCAGAAGACTAATCGCAGATCAATTACTGCCTGTGTATTCCTGAGAACTCCCTGTGACTTGCATGCCAACTCAAAGTTCTTATGCTACTGCTAAGCTTTGGAAGGGACCTGTTCAGCCTTATCTGTTATCTATGGATGCAGACTAATCACTGCTGGTGTATTGCTGGGAGCTCCCTGTCATGTATGGTCAGAGATCTTACCTTGCAGACACAGCTCTGCTTGGATCTGATTGTCCCTCTGAGCTTCTCATTCCCTCAAGCTGTAGTCACCCATGATGATCCATCCAGGCAGAAAATATGCTGCTCCTCCATTGAGCGATCACTCATGTTCTCCTCCTCCTGCTCTCTACAGGATGGTGGGCAGGGGGTGGGTCCCTGGTGGAGAGTGGAAACACTGCTGGAGGTAGAGACTAAGTGTCGGAGTGCGACTTGTGGAGGGGGGGACATGGCTGGGCAGCTGGCCAGAATGTGTAACTGCAGGCAGTAAAGATCGTGGCTCCCCCCCAGGCAGAGACCAAATGGAGTAGGCAGTTTAAGGTCTGTAGTTTCAGATGCCCCAGAAAGCTCCTATTCTCAGAATGGAATGTTGGAAAGCAGCTAATTAGGGTGGAGAATTCATTTTACTGTGTTCTAGATGGGGCTTTTTAATGAGATTTGGGACGTCTACCCTGTTGCTAAGTAGATTACACTTCTATTTCTTATCTAATCGATCTATTCTAGCAATTGGCAACAGCAGCACAGCTAGAGAGAAATTACAAAGATTTTTTTTCTTTGGAGATTCTCTCTAGCTATGCTGCTGTTAATAATTATATTTCTTTTTAATTTTTATTTCTTATTTTTTTGATGGGGCACTGCCCCAGGAGACCTTATGGGCGAGCCTCCACTGGCTACACATACTGTAACTGTTAACTTTTAATAAGACACTTACCTGTCCTGGAATCCAGCGATGTCTGCACCACAGCCGATGTTTCCACTGGCTGTCGGGTGCTGCTGCCGCCATTGCTGGAAAGGGAAGCCGGCTGGGTCCCCAATGCGCATGCACTCTTACTAGGGGAAGGAGGAGGAGGGGGCCCAACTTCTGACGTACAAGGACCAACGGAAAAGGTGAGAGGGTACCTATCAAAAACAGGTATCCGTGCCCCCCCCCTCCGAAAGTTGCCAAATGTGGCATCGGAGGGGGTGAGGCAGATAGGCGGAAGTTCCACTTTTGGGTGGAACTCCGCTTTAAATATTCCCCTAGGGACTATCATGCCTCCATGTCTTGTACAGGATGGCTACTACTCCTTTTTGATATGTCATAACTGTGTGGGCAGGCACAGCACGCCCTCTGCTAACTCCTAGTGATTTTGTAATTGGGGTACAAAAATCTATTCTGGAATGTTGGGTTTAGAGGATCAGCTAATTTGTCTCCAAATAATTATCCTAGGTTGAAAAACTGAAGATGGAATTTTTAATATGTAATTTTTGGACTTTTTTTTCATTTCTAAAGTAAAAAATAAAGCCATATACAAAATCGATTAAAATAAAAGACTGGATAGTTTTACATAATATGAGATCCCTAAAACAGACAGTTGCATCATTAGGAAAAATGGTTTGTATTCTTTCTAAAGAAAGAATGGATCATTTCTTGCTCAGTTTAATATATTTAGCAGTTCAGAGTCTATTTAAAAAAAAAAAATATATATATATATATATATATATATATATATATATATATATATATATATATATATGGCATTGGTCTCTGTTAGTGATCATTGGCATTCCTTCAAAGATGGTTACACCTTTACAGATATAAAACCACACTAAAATTGGCTAGATCGGAAGTCATAAACTTTTAAAGCTGAACTCCAGCTTTACATTCAGTCTTGTCCAGTCCTCTCCTGTACTGAAATAGATTATTCTGATTTCACTGCACACTGTGAGCTTTCAAAGCTGCAAGTCAAATAGAGACCACCCTTAATTCCTGGCTTGGGGACGCCCAACATCAATTAGCCTTTTCCTCCTTAGCATGACTGTCCCAGACCCCGCTCAATCAGTGAACTTCAGTTCCTTCAAATCATGGAGGCTTAACCAGTCACTCAACCGGTCCAGTTTCAGGAAAGATCCCGACCATATGGTTGGGATCCACCCAGATACCTAGACTGGTACCTGGTCAGCCTCTCAGTGAGTACCCCACTGAAGATTGCCTAATTAGCAGCCTACAGGAAACACAAAACACCACTCAGGGTAATATCTGTTCCCTTGTCCTGGAGCAATGTCCTATATTGGCACTGCCCGCTCATCTAAATCTGGTTGTCTGACAAAAGCTGATTTCCCTGTTACTATGTTTGAATTCCTTGGAAGATGTTTGCCGCTTCTAGAACCTTTGGATTCCAGAGGCCAAATATACCGCATGCCCTTTTTTTTTTTTTTTTTTTGTCCTCTGACCCTCTTCAGGAAGCAGAACCTTCTTTACTTGAATTTAGGAAGGATAGTATTACTATAGTATA
Source organism: Glandirana rugosa (assembly GCA_018402905.1). Classification (NCBI taxonomy): domain Eukaryota; kingdom Metazoa; phylum Chordata; class Amphibia; order Anura; family Ranidae; genus Glandirana; species Glandirana rugosa. Next base: position 753,178 of record BLSH010501599.1, read on the forward strand.
GCTATAGCTACGTTTTTTTCCCTGTGGAAGCACCAATTGATACAGTGCGCACTAGTCTTTGTCTACTAGCATCCCATTCTCCACAGTCAAGAAAGACTCCCAAGATTGTGCACTTTAAAGCGGAGCTTCAGTCCCTGAAGTTAAAATTAAATCAGCGGCTAACTTTTAATTAACAGCCACTCACCTGTCCCACGATCCAGAGGTGTACTCACCCCAGTCGTGTTTTCCCTGTGTCCTCCAATGTTGGTATCTTCCCTATGGGCACCCAGCTGTGACAGCTTGCAGCGTCACAGCTGGGAGCCCACTGCCCATGACCAAGTGGCCCTGCGTTCTTGTGTCTTTTGGAACCTGTCATGTGTCCCAGAAGACTTTGGAAAGGGAGGGGGGAGAGGAGAACTTCCCCTAAGGCAATCAAAGCAGAAGTGGGAGCCCCCAAAAGCTCAATTTCACAAAGAGGAGCTCTTGCAGGTCCAGCCTTGCAGCCAGCAATTGCTGCCATGTCTATTTGCAAGGCTTTCTCTAACTGGTTAAGACACATTAACAAAGACCAGGTCTTTGAAGACCCAGTGCTCTCTGAACAATTACAGCAGATGCCTTCAGCCCTACTGTTTTGTGCGGATACTCTTGAGAATGTCATTCTGTCAATGTCAAGAATTGCTCTGATCTCTGCACATGCGCTGGATTTAGTGGCTAAATGCTTGGTCTGCTCAACATGCTTGTGAGATACATATTCTACACATGCTCTTTGACGAATGCCTCTTTGGGGAATCATTTGACAAATTCATCAAGGTAAGGTACACCTGCCCCAGGAGAAAAAGCTTTAGTCTCCTAATCCTATGTGTTTTACCTCTACACAAAGAAAAGGATCCATCCTTTTTCCCCAGATGTCAAATACTAAGGCTTAACACTTCCTTTCCCTGCAAGCCTTCCCATAAGCCGCCCTTGCAATTAAAGACACCCCTATTTCTCAGTCTATCTGAGACTTCCCTTACCTCTGGGTTCAATCTGTTAAGGGGTATAACATAGAGTGTCTATTCCTGCTCCTCCTTGCTTTTTACCTTCTAGTGTGCCAGCTTCAAACCAAAGAAAGGTAGATTTCATATATGCCTTGCACCAACTTTAGGCAGGAGTGGTTGTACCTGTTGATTCACTAGGTTTCTAGTCAAACCTTTTCACAGTCCCAAAACCAAATTTGGGTATCCACTCAATGCTGGACTTATATTCCCTGAAGAGATTACTTTGTGTTCCAAAATTCTGAATGGAGTCTGATTGTCACTGCTTCCCTCAGACAAGAGACATTTCTTGCGTCAGTAGACATGGAAGATGCCTATCTTCATTTTCTCATAACACCAACTCTTCCTACATTTTGCTTTGGAAAACTAGCACTTCCTGTTTTGTGGCACTGCCTTTCCAGCTCTCTCTTCTGAACCTTTTTACAAAAGGGCTTTCCCACTTCTGTTTCCTCTGTGATTACAGAGCATTCATGTCAATGGTTACCTTGACAGCCTTCTACTGAAGGACTCCTCAGCCAAGTCCTTGTCAATGTCCAAAGGACCAACCAGTTTCTTTCAAACCTTTGGCTGGTTAATCAACTTTTCAAAGTCTGCTCTCCAGCCCTCCCTGCCTGGAGTACCTGGACACAGCCCGAGCTAGAATCTTCCTCCCTCAGGTAAAAGATAAATAAATATATAGTGTAATTATCATAGAAAACTGAAACTAGTACTGTAATGCTTATTAACAGACCGAAACAGTCAGTGCAATGTGCAATATAGCAAATCTCTATAATAAAGAAAAACAAAGTGTTGCAATGATCAAAAAATGTTCATGTAAAAGTTCAATTCAGTGTTCAAACAGTTCAAAAAGTTCAAACAGTGCTCTCAACATGTATTCCATTGAAGTGAATGTTAAAAAGAAAAAACAGATCCACTTTGTGCAAACGAGATGAGACCAAAACCCACTAAAGAAGTCGCCCAGGTATGTGAATCCCCCACCCGGTGGAGGGGGTATATACTCTTACCAGAAAGCGTGGACTCTATTACCCATGGTAGAAAGTCAATCAGGCTTATGCAAGGAACAACATGTGGAAGTTGGAAGAAGTGATCACTGGAAGTCCACCAGAGCGGCGATGCAAGACCATAAAGCAATATCCAAAGGAGTAGTATTGGAACTTCACAGATATGATACCAAGTATATCACCAAAGTATCACAGGCGCCATCGTACATAGAATAAAAGGATGCTCCACAGTATAAAATCTTTAACCACTTCAGCCCGGAAGGATTTCCCATGTTAGGACCAGAGCACTTTTTGCGATTCGACACTACATCGCTTTAACTGGCAATTGCGCGGTCGTGCGACGTTGTACCCAAATGAAATTTGCGTCCTTTTTTTTCCCCCACAAATAGAGCTTACTTTTGGTGGTGGTTGATCACCTTTGCGTCATTTCTGATCACCGCTATATAAACAAAAAAAGTGTGACAATGCTGCAAAAAAACAGTATTTCTTTTTGCTAAAATACAAATCCAAAAAAATATAAAAAAACGAATTTATCAGTTTTGGCTGATTTTATGTTTTCATATTTGTGGTAAACAAAATCGCAATCTGCGTTTATTGATTGGTTTGCACAGAAGTTGCCGCATTTACAAACCATGAGAATTAATTTCTGGCGTTTATACTATTTTTTTATTTGTTTCTTTACTAGTAATGGCGGCGATCTGCGATTTTTTTATCGGGACTGTGATATACAGCGATCAGAACTTTAAATATCCACTGATTACAGTATAAATGTCATTGGTAGTGAAGGGGTTAACCTGCAGGGGGCAGTGAATGGGTAAACTGTGTTCCCTGGGGGCTGGGCTGGCAGGGGCACCAGAGATCTAACTGATTCCGAGTACAGGGATCAGTAGATCTGACATGCCGTCTGTCAGAACGGGGAACCGCTGTGTTTACATCAGAGGTTCCCTGTTCTGGCTCTGTCACAGGGCATCGCGAGTCGCCGGTGGATATCGAGTCCGCCCAACCCGCGGCCTCGCTCTAGGAGCGGGCACGAGCGCACACCGCCGGCGGCATGCGCTCGCTCCCTAGCCATCATGCATGCAAGTGACGACTATAAGCAGCAATTCGCAGGACAGAGCCACACTTATAGTCATACGGCGGTCGGCAAGTGGTTAAACAACAGTATTTTAATAAAGGTAGAACACTTACATTTAAAGCGGTAGTAAACCCACCTGATAAAAAAACAAAAAAAAACAAAATCCTGCAAGACAATAGCATAATATGTTAGTATGCATCGCATGCTAACATATTATGACATACTTACCTTAGAACGAGGCCCCCGATGCCTGAGTTGGTCAGCGCTAAGGACGCTGACATGATGGTCCTCTTCTTTCTTCCGGGTACGTGGCTCCGGCGCTGTGAGTGGCCGGAGCCGCGTGACGTCACTCCCGCACATGCGCGCTCTTCGTTCCGGCAGCCAGCTCTGATTTGCGGAGCGCATGCGCTGCTAATGTCAGCGGCTGCATGCAGGGCGAATATCTCCTAAACCATGTAGGTTTAGGAGATATATTTATTTTACCTACAGGTAAGCCTTATAGGCTTACCTGTAGGTAATAATCATACTTAGTGGTTTACTACCGCTTTAAGTAGATAAAAACAGGCACATCAAGGTATCTTTACACGTGTAATATCCAAGGATCCAAACGCGCAATATCAGAGGACAAATTCAAAACCACCCAACATGTTTCGACCAAACGGCCACCATCATACCCCAGATGATGGCTGTTTAGTTGAAACATGTCGGGTTGTATTGAATTTGTCCCGATATTGCGTGTTTGGATACTTGGATATTTTCATATCCGTTTCAGTTTTTCATGATAATTTGCACTTCACTATATATACTTATCGTTTGCACAATTTTGTCAGGATTGGAGTGTCAGCTGCTCACTTATGTATTGGTTATAGTGCAGTAATTTCCACAGTTAGACCAGGTAGAATATAGCCTCTTTATGGTCCAGCTCTCAGACCCTAAAGTAAGGACACCTCTTAATTCACTGCTGCATGAGGATTCTGAGCCCCATTGTGGTAGCCTCCTTCTCGAGGCAGTTACCTTTTCACAATTTCACCCCAGACCCATTCAATCCAACATCTTCAAGGTGGTAGAACAAGCAGACCCAATCCTTGGATTGCCCAATGCTTCTGTCAGCTCAAGCCAAGATCTCCTTGGCATGTTGGATCTCTAGTCGTGGAACTGGAAAATTATTCCATCACAGGCTTTGGAACGTGGTAACGACAGATGTAAGTTTTACAGGCTGGGGCAGGGTTTACAATTTCCTGATTGTTCAGGAAATCTGGTCCCCACAGGAATCAAAACTACCCATCAGCATTTAGGTACTGAGAGCAATTTGACTCTGCAATGATATCTTCTACAAGGTCACACAGTCAGAGTATTGTTAAACAATGCCACAGCAGTGGTCTACATAATTCATCATCATCATCATAATCTCATGGGCAGAACCCTACATTCCAGCTCTTGGTCGTCCACACTTCAGAATTGGCAGGTGAATTTTCTTCTGTCAAAGCCTAGACCCGTGGATGGTTTCTGCACTCAGGAATCTTTCAAAATCTGTCAAATATGAGAAAACCAGGTGTGGACATCTGGTCTCCAGGTTTAACAACAAGCTGGACAAACTAGCCTTCCCAGTAGATGCTCTGGTGATTCCATGAACTCCCACGAAACTGGTTTGTCTTGACCGCTGTGCAGGATTGAGGAGAAAACGGTCCCAGTGATTCTCATCTATTTGGTCTAGACGAATATGGTAAACAGACATACTCTGACTTTTGGAGATCAGGCTGTCTTCTTACTCATTGGAACGAAATCTAACTTCTGCAAGATTTACCAACACAATGGAAGGATTATTTTGCGAGGCAGAAGACTTAACTGCAGGAAATACACGTTTGAAATTATTATTTTGCGTAGCAGAAGGCTTGAAATCAGGGAATACTTTTTTTTTTTTTTTTTTTTTTGGCCTTCAGTTTGGTCTTGAGCAGCATCTTGCTTTGAGTACCCTCCTTAAATGGCAGTTTTCAGCTTTATCCATCCTTTTCCAGGAAAATCTTCCTCACAGTCACTTATCAGAACATTTCTGCAAGGCGTTGCTCATATAATTTCCCCAAGTCGACCTCTTGTGTCACCTTGGGATCTCAACCTTGTGCTCTCTGCTCTTCAGAGACCCCCAAAACCAATTTGGAGACTTTCTGCTGGAAGACCTCACCTTTTGCCTGTTAGGCGTGTTTGAGAGAGCAGCTTTATAGTTTTTATTTAACCTGGAATTACTGGTAGAAGACAACTTGCCTCCCATTCCACCTTTGCCAGGTGGACCAGACAACTGATTTTCAGGTCCTACGTCTTGGAGGAAAAAGCTCTTTCCTTTTTCATCAGAGCCCACTCCACCAGGGCTGTTGGTGTGTTCTAGACATTTCAACAGATAGCATCTGTAGCCCAGATTTGCAAGGCTGCCACTTGGTCTACTGTTCACACAGCTTCCATGTTTTGCCAGGTGGACATTTAGGATTTGCTAGAAAAAAATGCTGTTCTAATCAGAGGTTACTCACAGCCTGGTGGGGTATAAAGTGCATGTGCATTTGTGTTTAGTTAATTCTTGGTGAGAAAGAACTTCATAAAAGAAATACATATAAGCAAATATATTGTGAAACACTACAACATAATACAATGTAAGGCGCAGACTATGAAAATCAAACTCAAAATAAATAACTTCAAAGTCCAAACATTTCAATAACTGCATATAAAACACCGCACAGCGTAAAACAATAGTAATTCAAACTGTGTTACAGAATGCCCACATCAAGCGACTACAAAGTCCAAAATATCCTGTTGTGCATGTTTCATGAACCTCTCCTGGTAAAAAGAATTCCATCACTTCTGTACATCTCTGGCTACTTACCAGATGGTAATGACCCTCAACAACTAAGTGGTCATGAAGGCTATGGGGGTATGGAAACCCAAATGTCTATTATGAAAGATCTTCCAATCAGATTTCAGTCCCCAGTGAACCATGAGATGCATAGAACAATAATGAAAACAAGGGAAGCGCCCCAATAGTGTAAAACTGTATTATTGGCTTTATTAAAGCGGTATTAAACCACCCCTAAAATAAAAATAAAGTGCCCCATCCCCTGCAGGGTTAAGTCATAATGTACTAGTATGCAGAGCATACTAGCACATTATGACAGACTTTCCTGTAAAGTGGATCTCTCCTGTGCAGCACTGTCATGGATCCCCAGTGCTGCCATCTTCACCCAGTCTTCCTTCTGGGTCCACGTACTCCAGACGTATGAATGGCTGGGGCCGCAGTGGCGTCACTATTGCGCATGTGTGTGGGAGCCCTCGGCTCTGGAACGGAGCTCTGAAGGTGTGGCATGGGGATGCTGTCCCTTGAGAGCACATGCACCGATGACATCACTGACCATGTCCCTTGACACTATCTCCTAAACAGTGCAACAACTTTGCCATATGACAATACTTTTTTTGAGCAGAAGTTTTCTGCCAGGAAAATTTGGCATTCATGCGTCAGTACTCTGTGTAAGGACCCTTATTGTAAACAAGCAGCAGGTTACTTTTGAGCTGCTCAGAAATGTCTTTGTTGTGATATTAGAGGATGAATTATTCCACAGTACCTGCAGTTACTTCTTTTTTATCTGAACAGACTTGATATATTGACCTCAAATAACATGTTGTCTTTTACTTTTCATAGCAAAGCTGGCGGGTATGAATGAGAATTTGGCCACTATTACAGTATCTCCACAGAACAGCACGCCGCAGACTGTGGTTCGCAAGTTTCTGGCTGCTGCCAATCTTGGAGTAGTGCCTTCTGGTCAGAACAATGTGCACAGGTAAAACATTTTTTTCCCCTCATTTATCTGCATATTGCGAAGCCTTAAACTGTCAACATTGCAGATACGTTGCTCTTAATAACAAGAATAGAATCTTATTCTCACCGTATTAAAGTGGTATATGTGCCCAGGTCAGATTTCATGAAGGGGGTTTAGGGTTCAATATCTGTAGTGTTTACTTATCTTTCCCCCAAAGCTCTAAATCCCATGTCTTTCTGCTGCTCCATTCCTCTGTTAGCATAACTTCTGACACGTTGTCTGAGATGGGAGATAAAAGCAGCTGGATATTTGTCGGGGAGGTAACTTAGAGATAGATAAGCAGAGATCTAGTCTATTCACAGCATAGCTCTGTAAGATTATTTGTCTGCTATGTGGGGGGGGTGCCTTTCCTCCAATCTGCTCTCGCACCGTGTAAGTCCAGACTCCCCCACCACTGCTGGAACAGGGAGAAAGATTCCCAACATGGTGTGCACTTTCCAGAGAATGTAGAAAGGGAAAGACCGCAGATAAACAGGTAAAACATATGTAGGGAGATTTCTTTAATCTCTGTGTATCGTGAAGCTGTTCACTGCACTGGGGATATGGAGGGTTTACATCCACTTTAAACGGTTCCCGGCCGGCTCGCGTACTTTTACTGCTGCATAGTGGCAGCATCCCGCGAATCACCGTCTTTAAACGCGGCTCGCGGGAGGGAGCCGCGGTTGCTTATGGCACAAGAAAAAATGGGGAACCGCCAATGTAAACACATCGGTTCCCCACGCTGTCAGGCAGCATCTAAGAGATCTACTGATCCCTGTCACTGGGATCAGTTGGATCTCTTTTGCTCCTGACAGCCCAGCCCCCTCGCAAGTTAGAACATGCCTAGGGAACACAGTTAACCCCTAGATCGCTCCCCCCCAGGTTAACCTCTTCACTGCCAATTACATTTTTACAGTAATCGGTGGATATTTAAAATTCTGATCGCTGTATAAATGTCATTGGTCCCAAAAAAGTGTCAAAAATGTCCGGCATGTCCGCCCCAATATCAAATTCCCGATAAAAATCGCAGATCACCGCCATTACTAGTTAAAAAAACGGTAAAAACGCCAGAAATCTCATGGTTTGTAAGCTTGGCAACTTTTGCGCAAACCAATCAAACGCAGATTGCGTTTTTTTTTTACCAAAAATATGAGGAAGAATATAAATCGACCAAAACCAATGAATACATTTTGTTTTTTTATATATTTTTTTTGGATTTGTATTTTAGCAAAAAGTAAGAAATATATATATTTTTTTTTGTTTTGCAAAATTGTCGCTCTTTTGTAAGGCACTCCATTCTAAAATGTAAAAAAACGATTGTAATCGTTTTACATAATGCAGGAACATCCATAGATGTAGGACACCCAGCGTTGGAGGGAATTTATTCTTCTAGTTTTAAGCCCTTCCCTGTGACATTTACACAGTAATCAGTGCATTTTCAGAGCACTGATTGCTGTATACATGCCAATGGTCACAAAAAAGTGTCAAAAGAGTCCGACATGTCCGCTACAATGTCGCAGTCCCGCTAAAAATCGCAGATCGCTGCCATTACTAGTAAAAAATAAAAATCCCATAAATTAATTCTCATCATTCGTAAACGCGGCAACTTTTGCGCAAAACAATCGATATACGCCGATTGCGATTTTTTTTTTTAATACCAGAATTATGAGTAAGAATATATATTGGCCAAAACTGATGAATACATTTTTTTTTTTTTTTTGGATATGTATTTTAGAAAAAAGTAAGGCTCCATGCGCACTGAAGCTGATAAACGACAGTTTTTTTAACATCCCAAAAACACCCCTTTATGTGTTATCCTATGTGTCCATGCACACATGGACGTTTATTGTCATTTAACAACAGTGGCGTTTTTGGGCTGTTATCTGAACGCCCTGAATTGACGTTCAAGAGTCGTTCTTCTGACTATCAAAAACACTGGACGCTGACAAACGCTCCTAAACGCCCGTTTATTGGCGTCCGGCGTTTTTTGTAGTCAGTGGAAGCTAATGAAGTTAAAAGCAAAACGCTTATGCCGATAAACGTGCATGAACGCTATTACAAAACCCTGATAAAAGCTAGTTTTTAAAGCTGCGTTTTTCTGCCAGAAACCCGACTATATAGGGCGTCCAGTCTGCATGGAGCCTAAGAAATATTTTTTTTTTTTTTTTGCAAAATTGTCGCTCTTTGTTTATAGCGCAAAAAATAAAAACCGCAGAGGTGATCGAATACCACCAAAAGAAAAGCTCTATTTGTGGGAAAAAAAGGACGCCAATTTTGTTTGGGTACAATGTGGCATGACCACACAATTGTCAGTTAAAGCGACGCAGTGCCGAATCGCAAAAAAAAAAATGCTCTGGTCCTAAAGTGGGTAATCCTTCCGGGGCTGAAGTGGTTAAACAAAATTTAAAGTGGCTGTAAAGGCAAAAGGTTTTTGTATCTTAATGCATTCTATGCATTAAGATAAAAAGCCTTCTTTGTGCAGCAGCCCCCCTCATACTTACCTGAGCCATAGCAGTGGTGCCATTGGCTCCCGCTGCTGTCAAACTCGGCCAATCAGGAGAGAGAGGGACAGGGTCTGAATGGATACACGGAGCTGCAGCTCGGCTCGGGTGCCCCCATAGCAAGCTGCCTGCTATGAGGACTCAACAGGAAGGAGAGGCCAGGAGCTCAAGCTGGGGACCCGAGAAGAGGAGGATCTGGGTTGCCCTGTGTAAAACCACTTCACAGAGCAGGTAAGTATAACATATTTATTATTTTTATAGAAAAAAAAAAAAACTTTACAATCACTTTAATATCACTTTAGGATTTTTGATTTGTATTATAACTGGTTCTTCAGTTAGCATGCAGTAAATATTCTTTCCATGTGTCATTTTCATTTTGGAAGCAGAATTTATTTTGAACACACCACACTAAAACACGTATATGACTCATACCTTGGAGGAGGGTATGGGTACTCTTTAAGCATTTATGCTAGAACCAGACATTTTCTAAATTGTTAATATTACTGTAGGTACACAGCAAATTAACACTGTTCTGTTATAAAACATATTGGTCAAAATCTTTTTTTTTTTTAATCAGTTATTGGTCATTAAATATATACAGTATATGTATATTTAGATAATTGGTTGCTTCTTTTGCATTCGTTGTAGTTCCTAGGATACTGAGCAAACATTGCACAAAGTGATGTTTACTGCCTGTCGGTTACATTTTATTATTTGTATAATACTCAGTAATCATTAATAACAATAATCATTTAAATTATTTTAAGTCATCAATGGATTAAATGTCTCAACTCTTTTTTCCAAACACTAGAGGTCAGCACTGTTATTATTTCCACATCAGACACTCAGTACACCTTCCTAGAAAAGAAACACAGCCCCTTTTAGTGCTGGCTGCTTTCTAAATATATGCTGTATACACAGAGCTGCATTTCATTCCTGGAATATTAGAATGGAAGCATTTATCTGGACCATTGTACAAAACGAAATACATTTGTTAAAA
>BLSH010501599.1:766859-785928 GCA_018402905.1 Glandirana rugosa
ATATATATATATATATATATATATATATATATATATATATATATGTGTGTGTGTGTGTGTGTATGTATATATATGTGTGTGTAGGTATATATTTGTGTGTGTGTGTGTGTGTGTGTATATATATATATATATATATATATATATATATATATATACCCAATTTTAATTATAAAAGATGAGGTTGCATTGAGTGAATAGATACCAAACGTGTTAAGATGCAAAAATCGATGGTACCCAAAAATCTCCATGTAATGTTTTAAAAGCTTTTACTACTCAGTTTAGAGCTAACCACAGGCAATACCACTACATTTGCATTTGTTGGTGTCTGCAGAGCACTTGGAGTTAAGGTTAATTTTTGGGTTTTTTCATGGATTTTTTTTATTTATTTTGATTTCACTTTTTGCTATCCCAAAGCGTTAACAAAAACCATCTTGTGATAGCAGTGGCCAGTACTCTTTTTGGAGGCATAAATCCACCCAAATCACTTTTAATTTACAGCCATGAGCCAGCTGAAGAAAACAAACACAAGCTTATGGCTGCTACCAATTCAGTAATAAATTTACTAAAGCATATGTTAATAACAAAAACATATTTATTACATTTCTGGAATATATGTTGGAGGCAGAGAAAAATAAGTGTTAATGTGCAAGAAATAGTGTTTTTTTTTTTTGTTTTTTGTTTTTTTTTGTTTACAAGCTTTCACACAAATCAAATCTGAATTCATAAGCATGTGGTGTCAGCCCTGCCCACTCTGTTTCTGATGGATCACAAAGAACACAGCCCCCCATCCCCTCCTCAGATCCATAACCCCTCCTTGTGTGCAGATGAAGAGCACAGAATGTTGTTATATTTCTGGCAAAATCAAAAGTTATTTTTTGCACTTGTCCGACAGATATAACAAATGAATTTCAATGGTTAATTCAGCAGAACAAAAAGGGAGAAAGACCCGTTTATTGTTATGGCTTACAAACACTTTAAGTAATATTTTTATATTAATAAGGAAAAAATATCCCAACACAGAAGTGTAAAGAATAGGATGGTGTATGTGATAGTATAAGAATAAGATATTTATCACAATGGGAGTCTGAGTGTTCTTTTCTGTTATCTGCATTGGGAAAGTGAGTGTCTAATTTCTGTCATTGTTGGCAGTATGCACACAATCACAATGCTAAATAAGTAAAGGACCTGGTTGACAGTAGTGTGGATGAGAGAAATAAATATTGATCTTTTCTGTTTGTAAAATAAGAATATAGCAATTATTACCTATAAACTGGTTAACAAGATTTAAATTACATGTTATGCTTTCCTAACTAGCGTAATGCGTTAAGAGGTTTTGATGTGATTAGGGGGAAAACTAAAAAAGAAATTGCTTTCCATTTAAAGAGAATCTGTTTCCTGCTTAAGTGGCTAATATTTTAATTAAGTCTAGTGTGATTTTTTTTTTCCTCCTTTCTTTGAGTATCTTTGATAAACTCTCTCTCCTTTATGTTGATGATAATTAAACAGATCCCCACAGACTGCAGTCTGTGACTTGCCCATGCTAATTGTTAGGAAGGAGACACTGACCAGTTGGTTTGCTATTGAGGATCCCGATTCGCGCTGTCAGCAGAGCAGTTTTATTATTTTTGCATTGTCCTCTGTTGTCAGGGCTAACTGCATGCTTTTGTGGCCGGAGATGTTTCACAAATTGAGGCAGATGGCTGCGATTGAGACACGTGTCATTCAGAAAGGGAAGAGGGGAAAGGCCTCCCGGGTGGGGGTCTGAGCAGGTCAGACCCTCTCCCGTACTTGTTAGTGTTTTCAAAGGACCATGTGCAGCAACTTCATTGTTCTCTAGTTAACGGGGAAGAGAGGCTCTCGCTTTGCATGGGCCATGCAATCCAGGCTGCACTTGCCTCTCTCAGGTCTTGCTGAATGAATTCGCTGGCTTGACAGAAGTTCTTTGTATCTAAGGTGGCTTTCAGTCAATTGCAAAACACAATGGGACAGTTTGGCTTCTAATTACAAGTAATTAAGGAGATTTTAGTGTTTTGGAATTTTGATTCACTCCTCATAAATTTAAACTAAAAATGTTCAAGCATTGGCTTTACAGTTTTATTTGCATTTCCGTTGTGTTTTTGTTTGTAAGAAAGTTAATGGGTTCAAACAGTTATTACCGTGAACATTAAACATCCGTTCATTCATCAGCAGCATAGGGTAACTAAATCTACATCTGTCAGAAATACACAATGCCCCTGCTATTGCTGATCAGAAAATTGAAATGTTTTTCAGTCCGTATGAAACTGCTTTTAGAATTCTTGTGTAATCCTTTGTGTGGAAGATTATTGTAACATTTTTATTTTTACTTCTGCATTCCTAATTAGTCCACCTAAAGCTGTTTTTGTGATTGGATTGAACCTGGCCAGCTGATTCACCTATTTGCTTCTCTTGAATTTTAGACTTAAAGTGATATTAAAGTCTTAGTAAATAGTAGATTGGTGTAAAGAAAGGGCAGGTTAGGGGCTCTAAACCAGCAATATATCAGGTCATCAACCCAATAATATAATTGAAGCGGGAAAAGATAGATAAGGGCGTTGAACAACATTCCCCTGATGTCACTAATCTCAATGGATAAACTGTTAATATGAAAGGTCATAACTTTATTACAAATTGTTAAAAGCAGAAATATCACATCATAAGGGCAACATATAGCTCAAAATATATAAAAACCAAATACAGGTAGTAGTTGGACGGAAGAAATCGTTTACACGTTGCGCAGTCAGAGACGCTTCTTCAGGGCTTTAGTCTCTCAACATCAGACTGAATGCCTAGTGCTAATAAACATATATAATAAATGCATAATATAAACAAATCAACAAAAACATGTCTGTGTACATATTCATATGAAATTCCCTATCCCATGGAAGAGGGGGGGGGGAAATAAAAAATGTTACTGTCTGACTACTACCTGTAGTTGTTTTTTTATATATTTTGGGCTATATGTTGCCCTTATGATGTGATATATCTGCTTTTAACTATGTGTAATATGACCTTTTTATATTAATGGTTTATCTAAAGTCTTGTTTTTTAAATCTAAAAATAACAAATATGTTATACTTACCTGCTCTGTGCAGTGGTTTTGCACAGAGCAGCCCAGATCCTACTCTTCTCAGGTTCCTTGCTGGTGCTTCTGGCCCCTGCTGAGTGCCCCCACAGCAAGAAGCTTGGTATGGGGGCAGCTGAGCCACTGCTGTGTATGTCCATTCAGAAATAGAGCTGTAGCTGGCCCCACCTATCTCTCTCCTAATTGCCAGCTGCGTGCCAATCAGGAGGGAGAGTCCTGGACAGCTGAGTCTCTTGTGCAACATCGCTGGATCGAGATGGGGCTCAGGTAAGTATTAGCGGGGCTGCTGTACACAGAAGATTATATGGTAAAGGAGGCATTTTTTTGTATAAAACACAGAGACAGGAGTACCTGTCATTAGAAAACAAGGAAGATTATATAAAGTTGACAAAGTGGGTTAACCACTTTAAGATAAAAAAAAAAACTTCTGCCTTTAGAACCACTTTAAAATATTGAATTCCCAGCTCCTCCCTCCTTCATTTCCCAGTATCCAGGGGATTTGTCTGTTCTGTTTTTTTATGTTATGGGGCAGATTAGGAGATGAAATTCTGAATTACAGTGGAAAGATTTTACCACTAAGCTCCTTGAGTAATGAAAAAGCCCTGAGAATATTTAAGCACCAGTTTCAAATCATGTTGCAAAAAACATTTTTTTAATGTTTCAGCACAAAAGCTGGTTGTACTTTTTTGGTGGAAAGACCCTATGGTTAGATACTCATCTATGTGCAAAATGACAATACAATCATATTACTAATGTGCAGAAACTATCAATACCACATTTTGCACACGATTTTATTGTCATTTTGCACATAGATGATGAGTATCTGACCTTCTACATAAGGTCTTTTCACCAAAAAAGATTGTTTGATTTACAATATTGCCTGTTGTTGTGCTGGCTGCTCACTTATTTATCAAGATTTGTGTGGTATTTTGCCTTACAAAGGTTGTACTTTGCAGCCTGCGTGGAGATCTTATGTCCTTTAGAATCCCCAAATCACTGAAGCAAACTGATCCACTGTGTGGAACCCAAATCAGACTTGTTAACAGCTGGGGAATAATGACCAAAGGTGGGTATCAACCTTATACATCTGATGGGAGGGGAGTGTATTTGCAATTTATCCTAACTCTACTTGGGACAGGTATGTTTTTTTCTCATCCTTGGTAAAAAAGGTAACCTGCTTACCACAATGTGAGTTGCAAAGGAAACGCAAATTTCCTTTATCCATAAGTTTTATTAAACGTGGCCTATAGGTAACAACCAGCATACATTGCTTAATTTTCATTGGCTGCCACATTTTAAGAAATACTCTACGTGGCCAGTCTTATACCAAGATTTTTCAATTTCCTGCAACTCCATGTTAATAGAAACTGAGGGAATGTTGTATTGGCCCAGAGATCAGAGGAAGACCTTGGCTCAGCTGTAAAAGCAGAGAAAATGTAAGGATATCTGAAAAGGAAAAATATTAACTCATGTATACCAGCTGCAAAAGAGAGAACAAATTTCAGCCTGCTGCTACAGGTTCACCACAGATATGGATCAAACTTTCCCGTGTTTTCCCATTAGTTAAGCTGGGATCACACTAACCATTTTAGTTGGGTTGCACCAAAAAATAAAAAACTGACACTGTACTAACCATGTAAGGTTAGTCCAGCGACCTCCCCTGCTGAGCTACTGTGTTCTGACAGAGGGAAGTCCCCCCGCCACACGGGCAGAGTATTTTTTTATTTTATTTTTTTTTTTGAACCAGCAATTGTCTCCCGATGTTCTGCCCATGTGTACGGGGCTTAACTGGCACTGTCTGCAAAGGAATAAATCCGTAAGCTGTATTTGTTGGGGTTGCCTTCCAGTAAAGATAACCAAGTTTTGGAAATCATGTCAGAAAATCAGTAGCCAGTCCATTACCCAACACTTCAAGTGTTCTGTTCCCACATTAAAACTGCTGCATCAGTGTTTGAGAATGCCAGCGTTGGGAACAAATAGTTCATACAGTAGTAAAATTAGGTCCACTTAATACATCAGTCCCCTCTTTTCCCCATCATATTGCACAGCTTTACAGTTTTAAAAAAGGTAGGACAATAAAGTTGAATTTCTGTTCTGAAGAAATTGCATAAGCCTTATCATTCAATTCCTCAAGCTGGCTGCTAAGTGTAAGTCTGCTTTTACTTAAACCTAACTACCCTTCTGTTCCGCATTTCATTTCCTAGTCGTGTACGTTTTCCAAAAGCTAAGACTAATTGTTATACATTTTGACTGACAATTTTTATTCTGGTTTGAATCCACGCTAGTTGGAAGAGCATCAAGCTTAGACAAATTACTAAACAATTAAAAATGGAAATTCATCAGCCTTCTTAAAGCTCTTTAAGAACCAATCAGCTTCTTTCAACAACTTTAAAAGTAAATCTTCAAGGAAGTGCTGGCTGTAGCTTTAACAAACATTTAGCAGTCTACAGTTGGCATTGTGAAAAGCTTCAGCGGACATTTAACAAGCTCAGGAAGACTACTGTGCTCAAAGAAAAAAAGCTAACTGAATACTTTGTTGGACATGATGTACTAAAGGCAAAATTTTACAAGATTAAAAACCACCCATATGTACTTAGACTAAGTAAAGTGTCTAAGTGTAGAGAAAGAGCAAACACGACTCCTGATGATTTCTTGTTTGAGTATTTGTTTTACAAATAAGACATTGAGATTACATTTACTTTAAGGGGATGCTTTTACATATATATCTTACAAATACAATTAAAAATAATTCACTTTATACATACAGGGATATAACCGCCTAATGACATGTTGTACTACAAAAGCTTTGATCTGACTACTGTGTAACTTTTTTTCCCTCCTTCATTTTGTAGGTTTGCAGCGAAGACTGTGCACAGTGGGTCATTGATGCTAGTCACAGTGGAGCTGAAGGAAGGCTCTACAGCACAGCTCATCATAAATACAGAGAAAACTGTGATTGGCTCCATTCTGCTGCGGGAGCTGAAGCCCGTCCTGTCCCAGGGGTAGCCAGCTTACATCTGGACTTCAGAATCTGGCACAAAACAAGACTACCTGGCATCCACTACTGCTGCCTTTCATTTATAATAATAGCCCTTCCATCTGGCAGGAGTGGGAAGAATACACTCTGGACAATCTTGTCTACTGCTTCAGAATGCTAGTATCTATCATATATGCAAGCCCTTGTGATAGGGAAGCTTTCTAACCAAAGATCATATGTGTCTCTGTTACTTATCAGTGCTGTTAAAATTCATCTCCCATTTGTTACATCTCCCATTATCTGTATGGGTGCAGGTAAGATGGTACTAAAGTGAATCTACTTTATGTATGTCTCCACTGTTGCTCAGAGGTTTCATGATATGCAATTTGTTCTTTCTTTTTGAGATTACAAAATAAAAGTATTAACAAGCTACCCAGTTCACTCAAATGATGTGTGTGTATATATACACAGGCCATATTCAAAATGTGCATATGTGATCAGTAATTAAAAATCTTAAGTGTACTATGTAGGTACCTGATTTTGCCAGTCTTTTTTTTTTTTTTTTTTTTTTACAGATGATATTAGACTTTATAAGGAAAAAATGAATCTAAATGTGGTCAGGACAATATGAATTAAGACTTGTTTGTGGATAGTTGAGCAATAACCAATAAGGCAATTTAAAAAGAAGATCCTGGAAAATTTGCAGCACTTCCCAACCTGGGGCCACATGTAGTTGTAATACCTGCTGCTTCTCTGTCTTTTCTGTGCTTTTGGGTCTGGCGCAAATGTTAATGCATCTTGAGAAAATGAAACTAACGAAAGTGGAATGCTGCCCATAACGACAAGCAAGATACTTCTTTGTTGCATTCTAAGCCTTTCTGCAGAAATGGAAACTGGGATCTTGTTGGCCTTTATGAGAAGCAAGGACATGTTTTTGCAAACCTCTTTATACATTTAGCCGTTATTAGTTTGTTTGAAAGTTTAGCCATATGTCTGTTCCCATATTAAAGCAAAACCGTCACCTCCCATGTGAAAAAAGCCAGTTATGATAAATGCCTCCTATATTATGGCAAATAAATATACTTACATGGCCACTAAATCATGTGGCATGAGATTTTCTATTTTTTTTAGGCTCCATTCATATTTATTCAGGTGCAATGGTGCGCACATGTTTTTGTGCGACTTCATGCATTTGCGTTTAGGGAAGCCCATTTATTTCAGTGAGCTGCCCTACATGCGAAAATTGCACAGAATTTTTATTTTTAACCACTTCAGCCCCGGAAGGATTTCCCACTTTAGGACCAGAGCACTTTTTGCGATTCGGCACTGCGTCGAATTAACTGACCATTGCGCGGTCGTGCGATGTTGTGCCAAAACGAAATTGGCATCCTTTTTTCCCCACGAATAGAGCTTTTATTTGGTGCTTTCTTGATCCCCTCTGCGTCATAACCGCTATAAACAAAAAGCTACAATTTTGGGGGAAAAAAACAATATTTTTTACTTTTTGCTATAATACATATAAAAAAATGTATTCTTCAGTTTTGACTGATATATACTTTCTCATATTTGTGGTAAAAAAAAATCGCAATCGGCGTATATTCATTGGTTTGCACAAACGTTGCTGCGTTTGCCCTGGCAGGGGCACATGATAGATCTATGGATCCCTGTAAAAGTGGAAGGAAAATGATAAATGGTTTTACAAATTTTTTACAAATATCTGAAAAGTGTGGCATATGTATTCTAGTGGAACAAATTGCCTTCAGATGTCCACCTGTGTGTAATTTAATCTCAGTATAAATACAGCTGTTCTGTGAAGCCCTCAGAGTTTTTTTTGGAGAACCTTAGTGAACAAACCGCCAAGGAACACACCAGACCGGTCAGGGATAAAGTTTAAAGCAGGGTTAGGTTTATAAAAAAAACATCCCAAGCTTTGAACATCTCACGGAGCACTGTTCAATCCATCATCCGAAAATGGAAAGAGTATGGCACAACTGCAAACCTACCAAGACATGGCCGTCCACCTAACTAACAGGCCGGGCAAGGATAACATTAATCGGAGAAGCAGCCAAGAGGCCCTTGGTAACTCTTGAGGAGCTGCAGTGATCCACAGCTCGGGTGGGAGAATCTGTCCACAGGACAACTATTAGTCGTGCACTCCACAAATCTGGCCTTTATGGAAGAGTGGCAGGAAGAAAGCCATTGTTGAAAGATAGCCATAAGTCCTGTTTGCGAGAAGCCATGTGGGGGACATTGCAAACAGGTGCTCTGAACAGATGAGACCAAATTTTTAATTTTTGACCTAAAAGCAAAACGCTATGTGTGGCAGAAAACTAACACTGCACATCACCCTGAACACACCATCCCCACTGTGAAACATGGTGGTGACAGAATCATATTGTGGGGATACTTTTGTTCAGCAGGGACAGGGAAGCTGGTCAGAGTTCATGGGAATATAAATGGCACCAAATACAGGGCAATCTTACAAGAAAACCTGTTAGTGTCTGCAAAAGACTTGGGACTGGGGCGAAGGTTCATCTTCCAGCAGAAAAACAACCCTAAACATACAGCCAGAGCTATAATGAAATGGTTTAGATCAAAGCATATTCATGTGTTAAAATGGCCCAGTCAAAGTGCAGAACCAAAATCCAGTTGAGGATCTGTGGCAAGACTTTAACCTCTTTGTATATCCGCGCCATAGCCGATTGACGGATACAGCGCGGATCTAAATTGCCGGGAGGATGTCAATAGATGTCCTCCCCTTTGGCTCGTGCCAGGTGCGCTCCCGCGGGTCGGGCGGACCATATGTCCCCCGGAGACCCGCAATCTGGTCACAGAAAGCCAGAACGGGGAACCGCCAATGTAAACACGGCAGTTTCCCGTTCTGTGAAGGGGGCATGACAGATCTACTGGTCCCTGTGATCAGAACACATACAGGGAACACGTTTAACCCCTTCATTGCCCCCTTAGTGTTAACCCCTTCCCTGCCAAGGACATTTATACAGTAATCAGTGTCTATTTTTAGATCTGATCGCTGTATAAATGTCATTGGTCCCAAAAAAAGTGTCAAAAACGTCAGTCTGCCACAATATCGCAGTCCCGATAAAAATCGCAGATCACCGCCATTATCAGTAAAAAAAAAAAAATAATAAAAACGCCATAAACCAATGTCCATAGTTTGTAGGCGCTATAACTTTTGCGCAACCCAATCAATATACGCCAGTTGCGTTTTTATTTTTTTCTTACCAAAAAATATGTAGAAGAATATATGTTGGCCTAAACTGATGAATACATTTGTTTTTGGATATTTAATATAGCAAAAAGTAAAAAAATATATATATTTTTCAAAATTGTCGCTTTTTTTTTGTTTATAGCGCAAAAAATAAAAACCGCAGAGGTGATCAAATACCACCAAAAGAAAGCTCTATTTGTGGGGAAAAAAAGAACGCCAATTTTGTTTAGGTACAATGTCGCACATCCGCGCAATTGTCATTCAAATAGTGACAGTGCTGAAAACTGAAAATTGGTCCGGGCATGAGGGGGGTTTAAGTGCCCAGTAAGGAAGTAGTTAAAATTGCTGTTCAGACGCTCACCATCCAATCTGACAGAGCTTGAGCTATTTTGCAAAAAGAATGGGCAAAAATGTCACTCTGTAGATGTTCAAAGCTGGTAGAGACATCCCCAAAAAGACTTGCAGCTGTAATTTACAGTGAAAAGTTGGTTCTAC
The DNA here is from genome assembly GCA_018402905.1 of Glandirana rugosa. Lineage (NCBI taxonomy): Eukaryota > Metazoa > Chordata > Amphibia > Anura > Ranidae > Glandirana > Glandirana rugosa. Next base: position 776,664 of record BLSH010501599.1, read on the forward strand.
AAAGTAGGGGCTGAATACAAATGCACGCCACGCTTTTCACATATTTATTTGTAAAAGCTGCTTTCCTTGAGGGGCACCCCTTCAGGCTCGCTCCCGAGTCCTGCTGTGTGTGTCCATTGACACAGACAACGGGACTAGGACCAGGTAAGAAAAAGGGGGGGGGTCTGGGGCGGCGCTGCAGCACAGAAGGTTTTTCGTCTTAATGCATAGAATGCATTAAGGTGAAAAACCTTAAGGCTTTACAACCACTTTAACATATATCAGCAAATATTGGTGTCTTCCTTGTCCATAAGGGCTACACTGTCGTTTTTCCTACCATGTTTAGTCAGGAGGAGTGTTGCCAAATATTAGTAAGCCACATAAAGGTTATTTCAAAAACCATCCAACCTCAACATGCATCAGTTAACCACTTGCCGACCAGCCGCCATACTTTTATGGCGGCAGGTCGGCTCTCCTGCTCAAACCGACATACCTGTACGTCAGTCCGTGCATGTGAGATTGTGGGCCCACGAGTGGCTGGCTGTGCACGGTTTGCCACCGCCCCCAAAAAAAATAGCACCGGCCACCACTGCATTAGGTATAGGTAACATGCTCTTGCGTAGCATATTGTGTACCTTCAGTCCGGGAGTGGGCCGCGATGTGCTACATCGAACATGAAAATGTACCCTTGTTACATGAGTGAGACTAAGGGTATTGAGAATATGATTCCTTATGTCTAATCAGACTTTTGGTACACTCCTCTCACTTTTAGAATTGACAGTATTTGGATACTCTCCTCTATGATTTATTTGTGTCATCTCTTGTGTTCTCCTTATGCATATGCTTTGTGTAACGGAGCTTCCACTTAATTGTCAGATTTTCTGCCTTCGGATTACTATTGTTAATCTTATACCTTTTATCAAAATTTTTAATAAAAAGAGTAAAACAGAAGGGTATGTCAACAATTCATGGGGGTTGGTACATAAGTGGCCACAGAGGGCAACAAAGACCACAGTATCTGTTGTATTATAAATTAGTCGCAAGGGGCACCAAACTAAAAAATCCATACAATAAAAAAAACCAACACAGAGGGGTTGTTTGGCAAGCATTTTTTAACAAACGCTTTAAAATCACACGAAAACACATTAGTGACATCTTAACGCATTAAGTGCGTTAATGGCTGCTCACATTTACTTGCACATCTAAGCTCATTTAGACATGCAAACAAATTTGAGCACCCATTAATGCACCTGATGCGTAGTGTTGGGTAAACAGTTCGGTCCGGCATGGGGCCCCCCTCCAAAATGGAAAAAAAAAAGAAAACTGGTGTGCCCCCCCCCCTCCCCCCAATTCATAACCAGACCCTTATCCGAGCATGCAGCCCGGCAGGTCAGGAAAGGGGGGGGAGGGCAAGTGGGCATCAAAAAGTAATAAAAGCAGTTTTTGACAATTCCTTTATTTAAAAATAAAGTGTCCCTCCATGTAAATCCACCGACCCACCATGCACCAGTTTGTGATGTCACAAGGGGAGGGGGTGATGCCAGGTGGCCCGGCCTTTACCAATATAAGAACTTTCAAACCGTGGAGGAGGCATTCGGTGGTTGCCCATCAATGAAGGTGAAGCAGGTTTTTTTTATTCTTTGAGTGCGCAGGGCGGTATGATTGACGATAGATTTACATTGGGGAATTAATAAAGGAACTATCAAAAACTGTGTTTTTATTACTTTTTGACACTTTTTTTGGTGAATGGGTAGGGGTACATAGTTGTTAAAGGGGGCTTCCAGATTCCCTTTAGCCCCCCGCCCACAGACTCCCACAGCCCAGGGTTGTGGGGAAGAGAACCTTGTCCCCATCAACATGGGGACAAGGTGCTTTGGGGTGGGGGGGCAGAGCCCCCGCTGCCCCAAAGCACCCCCCATGTTGAGGACATGTGGCCTGGTATGGTTCAAGAGGGGTGTCACTCACTTACCCCTCCTTCCTGACCTGCCAGGCTGCATGCTTGGATGAGGGTCTGGAATGGATTTTGGGGGGGGGGGGAGCCCATGCCGTGTTTTGTTTTTTTGTTGTATTTTTTTAACAATTTTTCCCCTTAAAATCCATACCAGACCTGAAGGGTTTAGTATGGGGGGGGACCCCACGTCATTTTTTTATTTTTATTTTTTAGTCAGGTGCCGGCAATTGCAACAGTGAGTCAATTTAAATGTGATTTGATTTGTTTTTCTTTAGAAATGTAATTTTTGCTGCAGCATGTTCTATGCATGCTACAGATGCACCACTTTCCAGGCAGACTAAGGGGACCCCCCAGGCACTATATTTAACCACCTCCCACCCGGCCACTGTATATATACGGCCAGGTGGGAGCTTCCCCGTTCTGACAGGACGTGTATTTACGCCCTGCAGAACGGGTGCTCGCAACGCGGCGTGCTGCGGCTGGATCCTGTGATCATTATGATCACAGGATCCAGCCGAGCAGAGATCGGGATACGGGTGCAGTGATTGGCCCTCCCGATCATGTGACGGCTGTGTCCAATTACAGCCTTCACATTGTAAACCGAGACGAACGTCTCTGTGACAGTTCTCCCCCCGCCGAGCTCAGTGCGGGGAGGGGGGAAGCTGTAGCTATGTGACAGCTTTATGCATGAAAATTATTTCATGCAGAGAGCTCTCACAGATCGCCCCCCACACAGTGCACCAAGCACCACTGATACCCCTGTCCCCATAAAACAGTCCCCAAAACATCTGTATGTCCCCCATCACATCTGTCACAGTCCCCAAAACATCTGTCTGTCCCCGTCACATCTGTCACCATATACAAAACATCTGCCTGTCCCCGTCACATCTGTTACAGTCCCCAAAACAGCTGTCTGTCCGCCAACACCAAATAAACCCCGATTTGGGTTATTTTTCCCAAAGTAATGTAGCAGTATCATTTTTGGTCAAAATTTATGAAGAGAAATTACTTATTTGCAAAATGTTATAACAGAAACGAAGAAAAATGCATTGTTTTTGAAAATGTTCAGTCTTTTTTAATTTATAGCGCAAAAATAAAAAACCCAGAGGTGATTAAATACCACCAAAAGAAAGCTCTATTTGTGTGAAAAAAATTATAAAAATGTCATTTGGGTACAGTGCTGCATGGCCCCGCAATTGTCATTCAAACTGCAACAGCGCTGAAAGCTGAAAATTGGTCCGGGAAGGAAGGGGGCTTAAGTGCCCAGTATTGAAGTGGTTAAAGGAATTTTTCATTTTTATTTAAGCATCATTAAAATCACTGCTCCTGAAAAATTGATTGCCTTTATATAAAGTTTGCATTCATACATGTCCCCCAGTGCAATACCTGGGCCCCCATAACCCTTTTATGGCCAATTACTTGCATATAAGCCTTCAAAATGAGCACTTTTAGTTTTTCCTGATCGGCTCACATGGACTTCAATGGGGTTCGCCATTTGAACCGAACAGGGGGTTGATTGGCCCATCTCTGCTGATGTGTTAATGGTGCGTTTGTGTCATGTTAAAAAAAACATTTGCCAAAGGCCCCCTTTGTGATATATTTTTTTTTTTTTTTGTTGCATGGATTTTTATATTCTAATCTCAGCTGGTAATGCTTTTAAAAAGCGTCTTAAACGCACTGCAAATGCCAAAACGGCATTTATGTTGCGTTTGCAGCACATTTACTTTGACATCAATGGAAGCATTTGGGATTTGCAAAACCTGGCACACAACACGTTGGGTCAATGATGTGATGCGAACGCAACCATATGAACAACACTGGGTGCTAAAATGCACACCATTTTGACAAGCTTACTTGGAGCTTCAAACGTCCTTATGAAATGCCTGCTTTTGAAGCCTGTGTAAACTTCGCCTAAATGACCCTTTACCGAGAAAAAAAAAATAACATTTCTCTTTAAGTCAGCAAACTTGTTTCCTCTGCTATGCTTTAAAAAAATCCCTTGGCCTGAAATAGCTTTCTAGAACCACAAAAAGTGAGTTTCCTAATTGAACGTAATTGTGTGTTATATGCAACAGCATAATTAAGTGAAACTTGTTATTTGATGATTGAGATTCTAGAATGAATTGTGTTGTTGGGTTCTTGCTAAGCGCCTCCATCGGGGACTTGGTTTCAGTGGAGTGCAGCTGCTCTGTTTGATTTACACTGCTGCGGCTGTGGCTGGTCATAAATAAATCCTCTTATATAGTTGTTATGAACACCTGTTAGATCATCTGTCAGCAAAGCAATGTTCACATTTATCATAGTGCGACGACTATTCTCCCTCTATCCATTTCCAACTGACTCGGCCTCTACCGGCAGATCACTACTACCCCATCATAATTGCTCATTTCCACTCTGCGTTACAACTTGCAGATAAAAGATTTCACTACATGGCCAAATTTCATAAATAAAAGAGGAGCTGGGTGCAGTAAAAGTTTATTTTTGTCGTCATTTGTCACGCAGTTATTCTATAAATCAAATGGAATTGCGCTCTTGCCAGTTCAGGTGTTACTGTCGGGCCAGACATGGAAATGGTCTGTTTCTTCTCTGGAGACGAGATGACATAGATTTCAGACCGAGCCGGCTTATGACTTTGTTTCGCCCATTCTCTTTTATTAGCTTTTCAAACAAAAGATAAAAAAAAAAAAACAACTGAAATGTTGAGGCAAGGAACAAATAGTGCACTCCTGAGTAGGTTCATTATGTTACATCCCGCATTAAAGGAAATCTACTTGATTTTTTAAAAAGCTTTAAAGGGGAGTTCCAGCCTGTAAAAAAGAAAATTAAGAGCAGCTACAAATACTGTAGCTGCTAACATTTCATATAAGGACACTTATCTGTCCAGGACTCCCACGATGTCGGCACCCCAAGCCAATTCGTCCATCGGCTTTGGGTGCAGGCGCCGGCATTGCAAATTAGGGAAACCAACAGTGAAGCCTTCAGGTTTCACAGCCAATTTCCTACTGCGCTTTCTGGATGGTCCCGTCTTCTGGAACATACAGGTCCCAGAAAGCAGTGGGGGGGGGAAGGAGGAGGGGGCGATGCAAATACGGAAATTACGCACCTCGCTGTGGGCAGGGCAACTAAAAAAACAACACAAAAGGTCCGAAACCATTTAAAAAATAAGAATATCCAAAAACGAGGTGGGGTGGGGTGCTTTATTGTTCAAGACCTAGTTGCATTTTAGCCTGAAACTCCGCTTTAAGCATCTGATTGACTTAAAAGGTTTACTCCAAACATGAAATTGCATCAAAGTAGCTCAGGAGACGCAGCATATCTGCTGAGTAGCTGCAGTCTTCGATTGACAGCTGTGCCCTATTAGCTAAATGTAGTTTCGAACAATAACTTTTAATGGGTATGCAAATGTGTTCTCTGGTTCCAGCCATGCCTTCACCCTTTACCTTCACATACTGTAGAATCAATGGTGGAACGCATAGTGCAGAATCAGATAACAAGTAGCCCCCTAACTCTCCTCTCCTTTGGTCCATAATATGAGGAGAGGTGTCTGTAGTCTACTTTGACTACCCAATGGTGCAAGAGAATTAAAAAACAGGATTTTGCAAGGAGAAAATTCTCTACTAGTTTAGTAAATTGGCCCCCAAATATTTTATCAGTCAACTGTGGTGTTTAAAAGCACATTGTCTCTCATTTATGTAGACCACAAAAACTGCCAAAGACAAGTAAAAATGTTTTCATTGACTGTATAGCTACTCCATTTATTAATTTTTAATTTTCTTTTTCCAAAACGGTTTCACCTGTTCTCTGGTTTGTATGTTCTTAGGTTTTTACCTTTACCTTCAACCTTCCTTTGGAAAGGAGAGGTCCCAGCCCTCTAGGTTGCTTATTATGAAACTGATTTTCCCTCATTCAGCAAGGATGTTGATTGCATTATCTGCAGTGCCTTTTTATTGAATGTATTCTTGAATTTAAGTTACAAGCTTGGAGATCTAAAAACCCTAATAAACAGCTACTCACATTTTTGTAAATATTTTATATCTTTTCAAGTGACAACACTGAAGAAATTATACTTTGCTGCAATGTAAAGTAGTGAGTGTACAGCTTGTATAACAGTGTAAATTTGCTGTCCCCTCAAAATAACTCAACACACAGCCATTAATGTCTAAACCACTGGCAACAAAAATGAGTACACCCCTAAGTGAAAATGTCCAAATTGGGCCCAATTAGCCATTTTCTCTCCCCGGCGTCATGTGACTCGTTAGTTTTACAAGGTCTCGGGTGTGAATGGGGAGCGGGTGTGCTAAATTTGTTGTTATCGCTCTCACTCTCTCATACTGGTCACTGGAAGTTCAACATGGCACTTCATGCAAACTCTGAGGATCTGAAAAAAAGAATTGTTGCTCTACATAAAGATGGCCTAGGCTATAAGAAGATTGCCAAGACCCTGAAACTGAGCTGCAGCACGGTGGCCAAGACCATACAGCAGTTTAACAGGACAGATTTCACTGAGAACAGTCCTTGTCATGGTCGATCAAAGAAGTTGAGTGCACGTGCAAGTCTCAACTCATATACAGAGGTTGTCTTTGGAAAATAGATGTACGAGTGCTGCCAGCATTGCTGCAGAGGTTGAAGGGGTGGGGTCAGCCTGTCAGTGCTCAAACCATACGCTGCACCCTACATCAAATTTGTCTGCGTGGCTGTAGTCCCAGAAGGAAGCCTCTTCTAGAGATGATGCACAAGAAAGTCCGCAAACAGTTTGCTGAAGACAAGCCGACTAAGGACATGGATTACTGGAACCATGTCCTGTCTGATGAGACCAAGATAAACGTATTTGGTTCAGATGGTGTCAAGCGTGTGTGGTGGCATCCAGGTGAGGAGTACAAAGACAAGTGTGTGTTGCCTACAGTCAAGCATCGCGATGGGAGTGTCATGGTCTGGGGCTGCATGAGTGCTGCCGGCACTGGTGAGCTATAGTTCATTGAAGGAACCATGAATGCCAACATATACTGTGATATACTGAAGCAGAACATGATCCCCTCCCTTCAGTATTCCAACATAACGACGCCCAAACACACCTCCAAGATGACCACTGCCTTGCTAAAGAAGCTGAGGGTAAAAGTGATGGTCTGGCCCAAGCATGTCTCCAGACCTAAACCCTATTGAGCATCTGTGGGGCATCCTCAAACGGAAAATGGAGGCGCGCAAGGTATCTAAAATCCACCAGCATCGTGATGTCATCATGGAGGAGTGGAAGAGGACTCCAGTGGCAACCTGTGAAGCTCTGGTGACCTCCTTGCCCAAGAGGGTTAAGGCAGTGCTGGAAAATAATGGTGGCCACACAAAATATTGATACTTTGGGCCCAATTTGGACTTTTTCACTAAGGGGTGTACTCACTTATTTTGAGGGGACAGAAAATTTACACTGTTATACAAGCTGTACACTCACTACTTTACATTGTAGCAAACTAATTTCTTCAGTGTTGTCACATGAAAAGATATAATAAAATATTTACAAAAAATGTGAGGGGTGTACTCACTTTTGTGAGATACTGTATATTTTTTTAGCATACATGCTCCAACCACACAGTGGGGTTGATCTAGTGAAACTGGAGCACACATAATCTGGAGCAGCTGAGAATAGTAGCCAATCAGCTTGCAGGTTTTGTTGTTGAAGCTTAATTGAATAAGCTGAAGTTAGAAGCTGATTGGTCACTATGCACAGCTACACCAGATTCTGTGTGCACCAGTATTAGTAAATCTCCCCCATAGTGTGCCAACCCCCCCCCCCCCCCACCAATTCCTCCACTGGCTTCAGCTCACTAAATACACAAAATTTAAAATAACATAAAAAGCCATCCACAACTGCCCCAAGCTACGTCATCAGCCTCATCTCAAAATATCACCCAAATCATCCTTTTCGGTTCACTCAAGACCTCTTGCTCTCTAGTCCCCTCGTTACCTCCTCCCATGCTGATCTCCTGGACTTCTCCAGAGGCTCTGCCTTCCACTAGAACTCTCTGCCCGAATCCATTCAGCTAGCTCCTACTCCACCTTCCAGCACTCCTTGGAAACTCCTCTGTTTAGGTAAACCTATCCCACTTCTACCTAACAAAAGCATTTTATTTTCTCCATCAACTCACCCCCCACAGGAGTTTGATTTTGGGGTGGGAAGTGGGGTGACTAGGTTTGAAGGTTTAAGGTACGGGAAATAAAATGTGAATGAAGAGTATTGCAAGTTAGAGTTAAAGGAACAGAGTGTGTGTGGGGGGGGGGACACAGAGAGAGAGGAATAAAAAGAGGGAAACGAATAGCAACCCCCCCCCCCCCCCCTTGTTTGGGTTGACTCAAAGCAGCAATAGGTTTGTGCAATAGGGATTCCTATGGATGCCTACATAAATTCTGATGTAATATATTTTTATTTAGATGATAGATTCGTATCCATAATATTTGTAGCGTAGGACAGTTCCACTATACAGTATTTGATGCATTGGGGTTGATTTACTAAAGCTGGAGAGTGCAAAAACCGGTGCAGCTGTGCATGCTAGCTAATCAGCTTCTAACCTCAGCTTGTTCAATCAAGCTTTGACAATAAAACCTTGAAGCTGTGTGGAGCTGCACAAAATTTTGCACTTTCAAGCTTTAGTAAATCAACCCCATTGTGTCTTGGTCTGCACATCCCTGGAAGCATACTGTGTTTTAAGAAGGGACATACTCTGTTTGGCCATACATGTAGGTGTAAGTTACCATGGTCAAATAACTTTCAGAAGTTTTCCAGGGTGAAATGATTACTGGATAATAGAACTATTTGATGTAAGGCTCCAAATGTCACTTCAGTCTTCCATTTATTTCCTTCGGGTTAAGCATATAGGATCATTTTTAGAATGTGTGGTGGTGGTCAGGGAGAGTTTCAAGATAACGCCACAAGGTCTCAGGTGTGAATGGGGAGCAGGTGTGTTACATTTGGTGTTATCGCTCTCTCTCATACTGGTCACTGGAAGTTCAACATGGCAACTTATGGCAAAGAACTCTGACGATCTGAAAAAAAGGATTGTTGCTCTACATAAAGATGGCCTAGGCTATTAGAAGATTGCCAAGATCCTGAAACTGAGCTGCAACACAGTGGTCAAGACCATGCAGCGGTTTAACAGGACAGGTTCCACTCAGTACAGGCCTAGCCATGGCTGACCAAAGACGTTGAGTGCACGTGCTCAGCATCCTATCCAGAGGTTGTCTTTGGTAAATAGATGTATGAGTGCTGCCAGTATTGCTACAGAGGTTGAAGGGGTGGGGGGGGGGTCAGCCTGTCAGTGCTCAGACCATATGTCGCTCACTGCATCA
>BLSH010501599.1:808151-820501 GCA_018402905.1 Glandirana rugosa
GTTGTCCAAAAACGCAGAGGGTATCTCCCAAACGGGTCCGGTTTCGAGACAGTCTTTCGTTTCTGTAGTGTTTCGGATGAAACGAAGACAGGCATCCCTTGCGGACCCCGTCGTAGAATTTAATATAGGGTTGGACCAATTCTTTGGGTGACGTATCTTGACCTAACGGGGGTTTAGCGATATATATAATATCTCCATTATAAAATGTCTTTGAACTCGTAGTCGTCTTCGCGGGACGTTGTGTCCAACACGGCCTTGCCGGTGGCATCCTCCTTGGTCTACTCGTCACGCTATGTCCTCGCAGACATTGCGATACCGTTTGACTAGGTATTGTGATGTCTTTGCTTTCTGACAGAGCTTTGGCCTGGGCAAACCCTCTATGGGAGACGCAAAAACCTGTTGTGCAGTTACCCAGATTTTGGGGCCTTCTTTAAAAGGGTAATTGATGTTCCCGCACGCTCCACTACCGCTACCAAAAGCCTCATGTCCATCAAGCAGGGTATGAGAATAGTTGCCAATTACGCCTTTGAATTCTGTACTCTGGCAGCAGAGGTTGTTTGGAACAATGAGGCTCTTGTGGCTGCTTTTTCTCATGGTCTCTCAGATAACATCAAAGATGAGATAGCAGCCCGAGACATACCCACTGAGCTGGAGAGGTTGATCACATTTGCCATCCTCATTGACTCCAGACTCCGAGAGAGACCTTCTCGGAGTTATTTGATCACCTCAAGGGGGCAATGGTTTCACGAAGCTTGATCTGAGAGGGACATACAATCTCGTGAGGATCAAGAAGGGCGATGAGTGGAAAACTGTGTTTAATTTCAGGACAGGCCATTACCAATACTATTACCAATACCTCATAATGCCATTTTGTCTTTGCAACGCTCCGGCAGTTTTTCAGAAATTCATCAACAATGTCCTCCGAAATATGTTGCAGCAATATGTGGTGTATGTGGTGTATCTTGACGATATCCTCATATTTTCAAAGTCAAATTCCTGGGTTATGTCATTTCCACTGCTGATTTTTCAATGGACCCTGAGAAATTATCGGCAGTTCTACAGTGGCCCCGACCCGTGGGTTAAATGTCCACTACAATGTTTTCTTGGCTTTGCCAATTATCATCGGAAGTTTATTCGTAACTTCTCATCTCTGGTCAAGCCCCTGACTGATATGACCAGAAAGAATGGTAACCCACAGAATTTGTCTCCAGAGTCCATTAAGGCCTTTGAAAGTCTCAAGGCAGCATTTGTTTCTGCTCCTGTGTTGGCACATCCGGATCCTACGTTACCCTTCATCCTTGAGGTTGATGCATCTGAGACTGGAGTTGGTGCCCTTCTGTCCCAACGTCCCACCTCCGAGAGTGCTATGCATCCTTCTGGCTACTTTTCCAAGAAGTTGTCTCCTGTGGAATGCAATTATGAGATTGGGGACAGAGAGTTGTTAGCGATCATTTTAGCTCTTAAAGAATGAAGGGTACCACTATTCCGGTTCTCATTTTGACTGACCACAGGAATCTCACATTCTTGTCTGAGACTAGATGCCTCTCCCCCAGGAGGGTGTGATGGGCTCTTTTCTTTCCAAGCTTCAATTACATAGTCTCATTTGTATCCAGGACTAAGAATGTAAGGGCTGATGCATTGTCGCGACCGTTTTCCTCCGCTTCCAAGGTGGAGTCAGTTCCTGTTCCTGTGATACTTCCTGATCGTATTCTGGCTACGATTCGTACAGTCTCACTTCACCTTTGGGTGACAAGATCCTTGCTGCTCAGATCCATGCTCCTCCTGAGAAACCTTGTGACCACTGCTTTGTCCCTGAGAGTCTCCGTACTGCTGTGCTCCAGACTTACCATTCTCCCAAGGCTGCTGGTCACCCAGGGAAGAATCAACTCAATTGGGCTATTTCCCAACAGTTCTGGTGGCCTAGTCTCCACGCTGATGTAGCCGCCTTTGCAGCATCCTGTTCCGTGTGTGCTCAGAACAAAACACCACGACATCTTCCAGTAGGTCTTCTACAACCCATACCCAATGGAGAGCGGCCTTGGACCCACCTGTGCATGGATTTTATTGTGGAGTTACCTAACTCTCAGGGTAACACAGTTATCCTTATTGTGGTTGACCGATTCTCAAAGATGTCACATTGTATTCCACTTAAAAATTTCCAACGTCCAAGGAACTGGCACCCATTTTTGCTCAGGAGATCTTTCGCTTACATGGGCTTCCCAAGGTGATCGTCTCGTACAGGGGTAGCCAGTTTGTGTCCTGGTTTTGGCGAGCCTTTTGTGCACAGTTGGGAATTCAGCTTTCCTTCTCTTCTGCGTATCACCTGCGTCCAATGAGGCGACAGAACAAGCCAACCAGTTCTTGGAACAGCTTTTACTTTGCTATATTTCTGACTACCATAACAACTGGTCTGACCTGTTACCTTGGGCAGAGTTTGCTCACAATAGTGCCGTCAATACCGCTTCTCGATTGTCTCAGTTTATGGTGAATTATGGTTTCCAACCCTGACTCATTTGTTCCTCCAAGGATTCCTGTGTTGGAGGAGCAACTCCGTGGTCTTCATTCCACTTCGGTACCGGTCCAGGAGTCTTTGCGATGTGCCAATGATAGGTACAGACGCCATGCTGACCACAGATGCCTACCTGCGCCGCCTTACCAAGTTGAGGAGAGGGTCTGGCTGTCTTCTCGCAACCACCGACTTTGTATTTCCTCACTGAAGCTGGCACCATGGTTTATTGTGCCTTTCCATATTCTCCGCAAAATCAACCCAGTGGCTTATGCTTTAGACCTGCCTTCTAATATGCGAATTTCTAATGTATTCCATGTCTCCTTGTTAAAACCTTTGGTATGCAACCGCTTCACCACCTCTGTATCACGTCCTCATCCTCTTCAGGTTGGGAAACTGCCTGGATCAGATCGCAGATGCCTTCGTCTTGGTCAACATCTCTGGAGGAATCTTTGCTGTGTTTTCCTGTGAAAGACTTTGCCTGTTTGACGTTCCCTTCTGGTTCCTGGATTTAAGACACTGCTCAACTGACTCTCCTCCTGGCTCCTCACCCTGTATTCCGTTTGTTTGACCTCGCTGATCTCTGGACTCCTGTTTCACTGGCTTGTTCTGACTATCCGCTCTGGTTGCCATAACCTGGCTATGTTTTGAATACGTTTACTCTGTTTATAACATTTGACCTTTATTAAAAAGTGTGATTTTACTGTACTTCTGTCTGTCTGATTCATGGTTCCTGACGAGAAGTCTCTGTACAGAGGCCCCTATTCATTCACAAACCGAGACACAGTTTACTATGCTACAGTTATGAATGAACACGAGAGATTGGTACCGTGACACCTAATCGCATCAAGAAGTCCTCTGCACATCCACTAGAGATATATCCTTCAACAAATGGAGATCATATATTGTATTATCCTTAAAACAGCTTTATTGAGGTCACGCTTAAAAACCCCCCTCTGACGGCTGAACGAACGATTCACCCGGGAATACCGCCGGTTAGGTGATCTTTCGGGCAGTGAGAAGGATTCGTGTGTGCTGTCATATACAGATAGGCGTGAGATCGTTTTAATGCTGTCTTTTATTGATCTTTGTGTAAGTGCATACCCTAGAGGGGAGTTTTTAAGTGTGACCTCAATAAAGCTGTTTTAAGGATAATACACTATGTGAGCTCCATTTGTTGAAGGATATCTCTAGTGGATGTGCAGAAGACTCCTTGATGTGATTAGGTGTCACGGTGCCGAGCAGATTTATGTGGACATCTTGAGTGATCCTTTATGGGCATTGCATTGACTTCCATTTGGTGAGTCTCTCCATATAGGGGAAAACCCTGATATCACGTGGTGTGGTGGAGGTTTTTTGAACATTCTGAAGACTTCACAGATGAAACATTGTTTATGGACTCATTAACATTTTTGTTGGGACTCATCTGTTCTCTCTCCCTCTTTTTTGTTGCACTTTTAGGCCGACATCACTTGGGGTGATGTAGTGAGCGCTGCTATTTACAGTATAGTAGATTATATTATATCTGCACTGTGATATGTGGTTTAATTTTGGTTTTAATTTTTAATTGCAGCAGCTGAGGCTAGTGCAGATGTATTTGGAGCATCAACACTATCCGTTTACAAGCCAGTTGTGTATGGCATACCAGTAGCGTTGATTATTAATTTCATTAACCAATATTGGGCTATTTAATTTTACACATTATTTAACTACACACAATAGAGGGATAAACTTTGTTCATATTTAATTTTAGAGGTTCACAACCACTTTAAAGTTGTCAGCTGATTGACCTCTAGCGGCTCTGATTTTAGGCACAGTGCCAAGAATAGAGAACAATTGGGCATGTGCAGAGAAGGGTGAGACAGTGCATTACTGGATTATTCACAGTATAGACACTTATTTTTAATGTTTTGCATACCTGCAAAAGGTGGCCAGCCTGAAGTGATGTATCCGGACTTAAGTTTCTGACTAAAGTTCCACTTTAATGAATAAACCTGTATATTCTGTATTAAACCCATATAAATCACCTTTGAAAAGTTTACCACACTATACTTTGGCCAAAGCTTATCCCTTGTTTTAAGATCAGTCTGCAGAGTATGCAAGTTATTAAACTGGTATGGAGATGTACCTAGGACGTTTTTCAGCTATTCACATAATCAGAACTAATAGTGATAATAGAGAGAACAGCCAGTCCTATAAGGAGACATGACACATTTATATGGAACATAAGTAATATAGTTATTGTATAGATGAAGAATTAGCAATAATAACAAAAAAATGATCATTTGTATTATTATATTATACTATTGCCAAGTCATATGTCATAAATATTACTGTGGATCGAGATATATTTTCTTTAGTAAAATTTATTGTGGTCGTCCATAGGGAGCACAGGGGTGGATAGTTCAACGTTATAAATCTATATTATGAATGTGTGCTTTTTATACTGGCTAGTTAAGGGTATTCTTATCGAATAAAACGCACATGTCTGGCAAATATGATGAGCTTCATGGAATCGGCGACCACTGGAAAAGATTACTGTTCTGTGCATTACATTTACCCCTACACAATTGGCAGCAGACATTCAAAGCCAAATTGTTTGCACCTAAGAGCTTTAAATTGCTATTCTCTGAAGGACTGGACTATACACCGTGGTAGTTTCTGTCATATTTGAAGACCTATGTAAACAGAACCCACTGTGAACACTTATGTACGGTTATATTTATCTATTTGGAGCATACACATACTAGGACCACTGTAATCAGGAGCCAAATAACCTACCAGCATGTCTTTGGAGTGTGGGAGGAAACCCACACTGGCACAGGGAGAACATGCAAACTCCACCCAGGTAGGTAGTAGTGCGGTTGATATGTGAACTGATGGCCCTAGTGAGTGTCAGACAGAAGTGCTAACTATCAATCCACTGTGCTGCCCACAGCTTTGTATTGAATCTTCACTAAAGCAAACTAGGAATGCAGGGTTAATAAAGATAACACTTCAGGTGTTTACAATTTACTTCTCGAATCCTGTTATTTTTTTGGGGTGTTAGAGGAGTGGACACAATGTTTGCGTATACACTATGTTGCCAAAAGTATTGGGACGTCTGCCTTTACATGCACATTAATTTTAATGGCATTTCAGTCTTAAGCCTTGTATACACGAGCAGAATGTTGGGAGACATTTGCCTGTTCAAAAAAAACGGCCGACATTCTTCCCATATGTATGTCCAAAGAAGCCAGCTGTTCGTCCAGCTTCCGTCGGAACGTGCATGCTTGAAAACCAGCAGCCGACCAACTCCTGATCACTGCCAATGGCAGAGAGCGCTGACCGGAATGTTCTGGCGAGGCCCTGTCAGAACACAACTCTGACCAGAGCGGGGTTGCATGTGTGTACCCAGTCTTAGTCTGTAGGGTTCAATATTGAGTTGGCCCACCCTTTGCTACTATAACAGCTTCAACTCTTCTGGGATGGCTGTCCACAAGGTTTAGGAATGTGCCTATGGGAATGTTTGACCATTCTTCCTGAAGCACATTTGTGATGTCAGGCATTGATGTGAGCGAGAAGGCCTGGCTCACAGTCTTCACTCTAATTCATCCCAAAGGTGTTCTTTCGGGTTGAGGTGCAGACCAGTCAAGTTCATCCACCCAAAACTCGCTCATCCATGTCTTTATGGACCTTGCTTTGTGCACTGGTGGGAAGTCATGTTGGAACAGGAAGGGGCCATCCCCAAACTGTTCCCACAAAGTTGTGAGCATGAAATTGTCCAAAATGTCTTGGTTCCTTTACTGGAACGAAGGGGCCAAGCCCAACCATTAATAAACAACCCCACACCATAACCCCCTCCCCCTCCACCAAATTATTTGGAACATTGCACAAAACAAACACCAAGAGGTTAAGGGCTGAATCACACCTAAACGCAGTGTGGGAAAGGTACATTCTGTGCGCATTTTGCGCACCGCAGCTGAACACGCTGCATTTGTGAGAGTGTGCAGGTGTGAATGAATTGTTAATGGCACCCCAAGCCCATCTTGCAGACACAGCACATTTGGGAGCAACAAATTGCATGGTGCCACAGTACCTTCTGAAAAGCTAATGCTCGCACTTTTCCACATTCCAGTGCATTTTGCAGCCTTTTCAAATGAATAGACTGCAAAACCAGATCACATTTGATCACAAGTGTTCTCTAAGATGCTTTCCAGTACTTTTTAACCACTTTTTGACTGCCCCACGCAGATCTACTGCGGCAGAGTGGCCCTTCTGTGCGAAATCACGTACCTGTATATGATTTTGGGCACGGGGTCTGGGGCGCGCGCCGCCACTGGCCCACACCCGCTGTGATTGGACACAGCAGGAGCCAATCAGTGGGTCCGGCGGACATTTTGAGGAAAGGCCTCATAGGTCTGCCTATGTAAACAAAGCAGACCGCCATTCTGCCAGAGGGGAAAATGGAGATCTTGTGTTTCTGCCAAACCTCAACACAGGTCTCTGTTTTCCCCTAGTCAAAGCACATCCCCCACAGTTAGAAAACATTCCATAGGAACACATTTAACCCTTTGATTGCCCCTGATGTTAACCCCTTCCCTGCCAGTGTCATTTATACAGTGACGGTGCATTTTTTTTTAGCACTGATCACTGTATTGGTGTCACTGGTCCCCAAAAAGTGTCACTTAGTGTCAGATTTGTCCACCAAGATATCGCAGTCCTGCTAAAAATCACTGATCGCCACCATTACTAGTAAAAAAAATAAAAATAAATTAAAATTCCATAAATCTATCCCTTAGTTTATAGACGCTATAACTTTTCTGCAAACCAATCAATAGACGTTTATTGGGATTTTTTTTACCAAAAATATGTAGCAGAATACATATTGTCTTAAATTGATAAATACATTTGATTTTTTTACATTTTTTTATTGTGTTTTATAGCATAAAGTAAAAAATATTGTTTTTTTCCAAAATTGTCGGTAACGCAAAAAATTAACAAACCGCAGAGGTGATCAAATACCACCAAAAGGAAGCTCTATTTGTGGGGAAAAAAAGGACATCAATTTTATTTGGGTACAACATCGCACAACTGCGCAATTGTCAGTTAAAGGAACGCAGTCCCTTATCACAAAAAATAGCCTGGTCATGAAGAGTGTAAAACCTTCCGGAGTTCAGAGGTTTCATATTTT
Source organism: Glandirana rugosa (assembly GCA_018402905.1). Classification (NCBI taxonomy): domain Eukaryota; kingdom Metazoa; phylum Chordata; class Amphibia; order Anura; family Ranidae; genus Glandirana; species Glandirana rugosa. The sequence continues at coordinate 815,831 of BLSH010501599.1, forward strand.
TTTTTTTTTTAAATCACATGCCTGCCTTTTCCAGTCCTATACCTGCAAGGTACTATTGGAATGTGGTATTTACATTGAATATTATTACCCTGTTAACTGTAGTGTTTTGTTTTTTTTGTTGTTGTTTTTTTTTTTTAAACACCAGCCGCTTGCTGTTGACTTTAAATTATCATCTTTGTGCATCTTTAACCACCTCAGCCCCGGAAGGATTTATCCCCTTTCCTGACCCGAGCATTTTTTGCGATGGGGCACTGCGTCGCTTTAACTGACAATTGCGCGGTCCTGCGACGTTGTACCCAAACAGAATTGACGTCCTTTTTTTCCCACAAATAGAGCTTTCTTTTGGTGGTATTTGATCACCTCTGCAGTTTTTAATTTTTGTGCTATAAACAGAGTGACAATTTTGAGAAAAAAACATTTTTTTTTTACTTTTTGCTATAATAAATATCCAAAAAAATAAAAATAAACAAATGTATTCATTGGTTTAGGCCAATATATATTCTTCTACATATTTTTGGTAAAAAAAGTTGCAATTGGCGTATATTGATTGGGTTGCGCAAAAGTTATCGTGTCTACAAACTATGGGAATAGATTTATGGTATTTTTATTATTTTTAAAAAAATGTTTTACTTGTAATGGTGGCGATCTGTGATTTTTATTGGGGCTGCGACATTGCAGCAGACAGATTGGACACCTTTGACACTTTTTTGTGACCAATGACATTTATACAGTGATCAGAGCTAAAAATAGCCACTGATTACTGTATAAATGTCACTGGCAGGGAAGGGGTTAAACTGCAGGGGGCGATCAAGGGGTTAACTGTGTTCCTTCCCTGTGTTCTAACTGTGTGGGGGCTGGCCAGAGGCATGACAGATCTGAATGTTCCCGATTACTGGGAACAGTAGATCTGTGTCATGTCCTGATAGAACAGGGATCTGCCATGTTTACATCAGTGGATGCCCATTCTGCCTCTGTAGAAGGCAATTGCGGGTCTCCAGCGGACATCAATCTCACGGAGCGCGCAGCGCCCACAAATCGCACATGCGAAGCTGACGTACGACCTGCAACGTGCAACTGCGGCGGCTGTTCGGCAACCAGTGGTAGTAAACCCATGCATTTAACAGGTTAAAAACCAGTCACATTTCCGGCACGTGCCGGAAATGTAACGCTCCTATTGGTTGTGCTCTAAACCAAACTGTCAAACCATCCAATAGCTGATCACATGTGCAGCATCATGGCAGTTGTAGATTAAACAGAGGCAAAGATGGCAGCTTCCTTGGCTGAAAATGATAGGAGGGTTTACTACCACTTCCGGGGCTAAAATGGTTAAACTTCACCCACAATCCATGCATAGTGTTTGCCATGTATTCCAATGGCCCTAGTTTACACCAAGTCAACTCCAATGCTTTCAACAAAAGTACAGGCTGCTGCATTTGTTCAGCCGAAACGCATGAGATGCATGTAAACACACTGGAATGCACATTGTTCTAAAGAAAATAAAGATTTTTCACGTGTCAAAATAAAAAAGAAGGAAAAAAACACACTAGAACGCATTAAAAATGCATGGAAAAATTCATTGAGAAGACTGAAATTGTGGTGTGGTGTGGCCTTAAGTCACAAAGCCACAAATGACTTTTACCTACAGACTGCATGTACTTTACACTAATGAGCAGAAGAACATGAACAGAAAAAAAAAAATCTGAATTTAAAGAAAGAAAAAAAAATAAAAATCCACCAAACAAATAGGTGACAAGAAGATTTTCTGCTTTTTAGCACAGGCAGCGGGCCAAGCTGATGGGGCTGCTAATTCGCACATTTCATGGTGTCTGTCACAGGTCTGAGGAGGAGGAAGAGGAAGGTATCTGGGCTGGAATGGAGCCTGTCCCAGCAGCGGAAGCACCTGTCTGCCCTCAACACTTCTTATTAGCTAGCAGCTTTCTGAAAGCAGCCAAGGAGTGACAAGCTGGCAATGCCAGGACCGGCACAGAGTGACAGGCGCAGGCAGCCGGCTCCATTGTCTGCCCTTGATGAGCATGTCATTAATGGAAATAGGAGAATGTGAGGGACACATCAGTATTCAAATAGCCTCCATTCTTGCTGTCTTTCAGCTGGTGAGCGCCTGGTCTTCACTTCCCCACATACATCAGGAGGATTGTGACTGCATACAAAGTACCCGTAAATGTGACCGCTATCAATTCCTGCCTTCCTCCACGATTGGACACAAGTGCTGAATACAATCCACGGCCCTTTATTTTCATAGGTTTGACATTTGTACTCTAAGGCCTCATACACACGGGCGAATCTTAAAAAATAAGCAAAACATTGGGCCCGACATCAGGGAACAAAATTGGCGTTTTTTGGCGTTATGCATCGGCGTCAATAGACGTCTTTAAAAAAAAAAAAAAATCCTCTGCTATTTTTCTACCTTTTTACGTTAGTGTCAAAAACGCAGATTAACGCTGGTACGGCGTTAGTGAGCATTTTGCGGCGTCGGCGTCAAAAACGCCAAAACGTTACAGCCTCAGAATGCGCTGGTCCTGGGTTCTAGTTTTAGCTAACTAACGCCGACACCCTCTACAGCTCAAAAACATCAGCGTTTTTATGGGGCAATTGACTAACACGGAGAGCTGCAAAAAACGCCAGAAAACGTCGGCGTCAAAAGACGTCCGTGTGTATGAGGCCTTATTCTAGTGCCTTAATCGGTATGGAAGGTACATCAAATATGGATTGTCTAACAGTCAACAAGTCTTTAAGGTAGAGATTACTCTGCAAAAGATACAAAGACATAGTCATAAGACCAATAAAACTGAATGCACTGAAATAACCTAAACTTATGGAATTTAATTGCCAAAAATTCAAACAATTTTAGCACTACTGTGCATCAATCTAAGCCACCGTTCACATCGGTGCGACTTGTCATGCGTTTTGACAGTTTAAAATCGCATGACAAGTGGCACCGTATTCGTGCCTATGGAACTGTTCAAATCGGTGCGACTTCAACTTGCACAGTTTTGAAAAAGCTTCCTACATTATTTTTGGCAATTTCATGCACGACTTGCATAGACTACGGTGTATAAAGCTGCAGAGGTGTTGGCAAACCACACATGAAATTGCACTGATCGGCGGCTTTGACATCGCACTGAGGTATTTGTGATTTCAAAGCCACATCCAGTGTGAATGGGGTGTAAGTGTGTAGGGGCAACATGTTTTATTTATGTTGCTGCACTGGGACCCCTAGTTCAAAATACCACCTGGCATGGTGCATGGAGATTGTGTGCTCGTCAAATTTAGGCTCCGTTCACACTTTGCATATTGGGAACTAGCCTTCCCCCTCTCGATTTTGGTTGTGCAATTTTCAATCAATTCTGACACACATAAACGGCCATAGACGGTTCAAATCTCAACCTGTTCAGCAGAGATTCAAACCATGTATGGGAAGGTTGATTGTACCCAAGTTGATCAATAGATCAACTTGGGCCGTTGGATTTTCCATGCGATTATTGCCAGCGGCTATAGCCGCTAGTAATAATCACTGTGTTCTCCTGGCAGGGGTGGCTCCCCCTGTGCACCTGCCAGGAGAACACAATAGCTCCACAAGGGGGAACTCTCCCATCAACACTGACTTGTGTTGTGCACCATCTACAGTGCCTTGAAAAAGTATTCATACCCCTTGAAATTTTCCACATTTTGTCATGTTACAACCAAAATGTAAATGTTTTTTATTGGGATTTTATATGATAGAGGAACACAAAGTGGCACATAATTGTGAAGTGAAAAGTGTGGTGTGCATTTGTATTCAGCACCCTTTAGTCTAATACCCCTAACTAAAATCTAGTGAAATCAATTGCCTTCAGAAGTCACCTAATTAATAGAGTCCACCTGTGTGTAATGTAATCTCAGTATAAATACAGCTGTTCTGTGAAGTCCTCAGAAGTTTGTTAGAGAACCTTAGTAAACAAACAGCATCATGAAGGCCAAGGAACACACCAGACAGGTCAGGGATAAAGTTGTGGAGAAGTTTAAAGCAGGATTAGGTTATAAAAAAAATATCCCAAGCTTTGAACATCTCACGGAGCACTGTTCAATCCATCATCCGGAAATGGAAAGAGTATGGCACAACTGCAAACCTACCAAGACATGGCCGTCCACCTAAACTGACAGGCCAGGCTGGTGACAGGTACTTGGGTCGACTGATGGGATGGTGACAGGTAATCGGGTACTCTGATGGACTGGTGACAGGTACTCTGATGAGCTGGTGATAGGTACTCGGGTACTTTGATGGGCTGGTGACAGGTACTCGGGTACTTTGATCGGATGGTGACAGGTACTTGGCTACTCTGATGGGCTGGTGACAGGTACTCGGGTACTCTGATGGGATGGTGACAGGTACTCGGGTACTCTGATGGGCTGGTGATAGGTACTTGGGTACTCTGATGGGCTGGTGACAGGTACTTGGGTACTCTGATGGGCTGGTGACAGGTACTTGGGTACTCTGATGGGCTGGTGACAGATACTCGGGTACTCTGATGGGATGATGACAGGTACTCGGGTACTTTGATCGGCCGGTGACAGGTACTCCGGTACTCTGATGAGCTAGTGACAGGGACTTTCATGCTGGTAACAGGCACTTTGATGGGCTGCGACAAGTACTCTGATGGGCTGTGACAGGTA
>BLSH010501599.1:833447-851357 GCA_018402905.1 Glandirana rugosa
CCTTACCAACCACTATAATTTAAGGACAAACACCGTGTAATCATATACACTCCCCCCTTTGAAAAGTTCTACCCACCACTGGTACCGCCGGTGAAACTTCAGCCTGTAAAACTTAGGTTGAAAACAAAAAAGTTATCCTTCTCCCAGTACACTGTGTAGTTTGAATAACCCTTAAAGGTACCTCCTGGAAGGAGCAGCTCACCCGGTATTGGTTTTTACTGACCATAAAAACCATAAAAAACCATATACTGTGAAGATACGAGATGTGCAGCACCTGAAACTACGGATACTGGAAGCCTGTGCTAGCATTTCTCCTGCGGTGTTGCTATCAGTGTGTGAAGAGTGGGAGAAGAGGGTTGCATTGACAATCCAACACAATGGGCAGCACATTGAACACATTTTATAAGTGGTCAGAAACTTGTAAATAACTCATTTGATTGAAAGGACAGGTCAGAGTCTAGGATTACACATAGTACCCTGGCATGAGTGGAGGGATTGAGGACTGCATTATTGAGTTTGATGGAAAAGTCATGGAGGGGGGCATGGGTGGGGGGGGGGGGAGGGAATATTACTAGCTCGGTTTTAGAGAGATTTAGTTTAAGGAAGTGGTGTGACATACATGCTGATATGTCAGTTAGCAAGTTAGTAATGCAAGAGGAGACTGAAGGAGTGAGGTGAGGAGTAGACAGATTTGGGTGTCATTGGCATATAAGTGATATTGGAAACTGTGGGCGGTTATCAAGTGACCAAGGGAGGATGTGTAGATAGAGAAGAGAAGGGGTCCAAGAACAGAGCTTTGGGGTACCCCTACAGAAAGGGGCAATGGAGAGGAGGAAACAGAGTTGTAGGTAACACTGAAGGAGCGCTGTGATAGGTAGAAAGAGAACCAGGATAGAGCGGAGTCTTGGAGGCCAAGGAAACAGAGTTTATTGAGAAGGAGCGGGTGGTCAACAGTATCAAAGGCTGCAGAGAGGTCAAGGAGTATAAGTATAGAGTAGTGGTCATTGGTTTTGGCCCTTAGTAAATCATTAGTGAGTTTTAGTAAGGCAGTTTCCGTGGAGTGCTGCGAGCAAAAGCCAGACTGCAGGGGGTCAAGAAGGTTATTTTCAGGTAAGAGCAAAGACGGTTGTAGACTAAGCATTCTAGAAGCTTAGAGGTGAATGGGAGCAATAAGATGGGTCTTAAGTTGTTCAGGTTGGTGGGGTCCAGTGAGGGCTTTTTAAGTATGGGAGTGATCTGCGCATGTTTTAGAGGGGAGGGCAAGGTGCCACTAGATAGGGAGAGATTGAAGATGTGAGTGAGGGAGCATAGGATAGAATAAGAGGGCGACCGTAGTAATTGTGAGGGAACAGGAACCAGGGGACAATTGGTTAAGGGGGCATCTGAGAGAAGTTTTGCAACCTCTTCAGTAGTAGCCAGTTCAAAAGAGGAGAGTGTTGACTGTGCTGTTAGGCAAAGTATGTTGGATGGGGAAGCTGTACGCACAGTGGCAGTGTCCTCATGTATTGCATCAATCTTGTCTTTGAAGTGCTTGGCAATCTCTTGGGCAGTGATTGAGTTAGTGGGTAGAGGGGGTGGGGGATGAAGCAGAGAGTTAAGGGTTGAGAAGAGCTGACGGGGACTGGTTGACAAGGTATTAATAAGAGAGACAAAGTAGGTTTGGAATAACCCACTTCCACCTGAGTTGGATAAGCTTAGGGGTTTTGAAGCCTGGAAGCAGCCGGGTATTACTAGTTTACAACAGCTATATGATGGGGATGTATTAAAAACTTTTTAGTATCCTAGCAGAGACATACCATAATTCATCCAAAATGTTTTTTCAATATCTTCAGTTCCAACATGCTTTACAATACCAGGCCGCCACTTTTCCCTTACAACATAACCCATCCTCCATTCCTACCATGGCAATATCTATCTCCTGTTCCAAAAAGGGATTAATAAGGGACCTGTATTCTAAACTGCAGATAACTGTTAGTGCCTGGGTACAGATGAGCTGTAGACAAAAGTGGGAGAAGGGTTTAAATCCACTAGAGGATGACCAGTGGCAGGCCCTAGAGCTTGGTAAAGAGGGGTTGCTCAGCGCTTGTCACATAACAATAATAACTTAAAACATAAAGGTTAATTCATATGAATGTGGTAGGTTAAACGGTGCATAAAGGACAATATTGCTGTAAAAAGAATAAATACATGTCTCAAGGCTGGACACCAATAAAATGTTTCATACCATGTGCTAGTGCTCTAAAATAAATATATATATATAAAAATATTATAGTAAAATACAATCATTTTGTGTCTCAAGGCTGGACACCATTAAACCATATCGTATGTCCATAAACATATAAATGTGCGAACAGTTCATCCAATAAAGTGCATAAGTGCCGTCTAAAATGTTGCTTCAAAATATTGCCAAAAAATTTTCTTAGCTCTGGTATCCTTCCACCAATATCCAGTGACAATTTTAAAGTGATGTATATAAACACATTTGTGACTGTGATCGATTCTGTGCTCCTTTAAGTGCTCTAGCGTCTCACCTGAGTGTGCTAGGGCTATAGCACGTAAAGGTATCTTTGCTTGGGATGGTGTGGTTTTGATGTTTCTCCACCAGGGGGTCTCTCACTTCGCCCAGAACGAGCCCTCTTTTCCTCCTATATCAGGGATATGCAATTAGTGGACCTCCAGCTGTTGCAGAACTACAAGTCCCATGAGGCTTAGCAAGACTCTGACAGCCACAAGCATGATACCCAGATGCATGATGGGACTTGTAGTTTTGCAACAGCTGGAGGTCCGCTAATTGCATATCCCTGTCCTATATTGTTGTCAATTCCTCTATGTGTGTACTCAACAATTCATTTCCCAGTATATGTGGAAAGAAGGTTTTGAACAGACTCCATAGTGTAGTAGAGTTTAAAAAGTAATTTATTTAAATAAATATTAAAGCACTCACAATTGCAATAATTTAACCAGCATATCTCCACGAGCTGCAAGCTCGTCCCTTTAAGATTCCTCAAAGTAAGTTCACCTCTGCTCACGCCTTATGCTTTACGTCACGCCGCTCGTGACTTCTACTTGGGGATGTGGGATTTTTTGTTCCAAGCAATTTTAGTGAGCGCGAAAGTAATACACTCTATCAAAAGGCCCTAGAGCTTATTCCTATTGTCCCTCTTTCGCCCTCCCAACGCCTGACACAATTGTTTGTTTATTTTACATAGAGTTCAATACAAGCCTCATCGGTTAAACTCTTGGGGCAGGTTGGCCTCACCAAATTGCCCACGTTGTGTAGTAAACACACAGGTATTCTTATTCATATGGTTTGGCGCCACCAATACTGGACCACGATACAACTTGCTCTGCACTCAGGCTCTGTATATCACCTGTAAAAGAATTTTATAAGAATTGCCCTCACCCTCCCACAGCTCCACAATGGCGTGAAGCAGTCATTACAAACCTGCGAAGGGAAGAACTAACATACAAACACATGGAGTGTCCCAAAAAAATTAACGGGGTCTGGGACCTCTGATTGTACTCGGCAGAATCCAATTTTGGTTTTTTGGTTCATTAGCAAGTTAGAGAAGTGGTGTTGTTACTCTGCTGGGATTAACGTTTATATTTACTGCCAATTGTGAGAGTTGGGCTGAGTGTTTATGGGTTTTTTAAACTAACAAATTTAGTTGTGCTAGGTGGTAACTAAGGAAGGGGTTAACGTGTGTGTGGCGCTGTCATATGAATGTGTGGCTAGTGAACCAAGAAATACATATAATTTTAAACAACATAAATGTTCCAAACCAAAAGGTGAATCATACAGTGATATACTGTAAATAATAGCAGATGTTATCAGTGTATTTTCATACAAATAAAAGGAGTCCAAAAGTTTGGGAATTCGTCTGTGGAGGGGGGTGAGGGGACGGTGGAGCAAATGGATATTGGTAGGTGCATGCTACCCTCCCAAACCCCACTCACCAACCCTTCTGCTGCGGTTATCCTGAGTATGAGGATGGCTTGGATCCCGGAGAATGCGGCACAGTCCAGTGGGTATCGACGGATCACATGGAAAAGGGAAACACCAATGTGTAGGATATCATGTAAAAGAGACACGAAGTAGTAGGCAGTTACTATGAAAATTGAGAAGTCAGACGCTCAGATCCGGAGATTACGGTAATTCCTTCAAGTAAAACTGGAAGTGAGTAGGACGCTCTCTAGCTCCTACTTACGCGTTTCGTCATGTCGACGTCAGAGGCAGCCTCTTTGACGAAACGCGTAAGACAGAGCCAGTCTGCAGAGTCTGCCTGTTTGCACATTGCAATTGCCTACGGGTGTCCTGGCCCTAAATCCTCTCTCCCACAGTTACTGCCAAGAGACAATAAATCTCTGTTTGTTCTTTTTGTATTTTAAAGTGACTGGCGCCCAGTTATTCCACCTTGCACTACACCCACCATGCCTAGTAACCTGCAACCTGAGAAGGAATGTCAGCTGCCCCAGACTCTGGAGGTCACCAAAGGCCTACGATTAAAATGCACAATGTATCTTTTGTTTTGTTTTTTTGTTTTTGTTCTTTATGTTGTAATGAAGCAATAATGCATATTAGTTGCTGTATTGATGCTTGGCTTTTCCTCTGTCCAAAATGTTTGTAACCTACTTTCAAAAAAAAAAAAAATCTATAATAAAAACCACCTGATTTAACTGCTTCCTGACCGTCGTATACAGAATGACGGCCGCAAAGTGGCTGAGTTATCCTGACAGGGTGTCATATGACGTCCTCAGGATAACAGTGTAGCGCGCGCGTGCCCGCGGGAGGGCACAGCGCGGCAATCGCGGGTGGCCCGTGTCCCCGGGACACAGGCCATGCCCAATCAGGGTAAACAGCCAATAAAATCGGTTGTTTACCACGTGATCGTCTGTGTCTAAACAAAGCCAGTCACTTCAGAAGAATCAGTTGCAGAGGTGCGCATGAAGCGCGCCCCCGGAGAAGTACACGTCAGTGATCGGGGGGAGCGGGTGTCCCTTGGACACAGTGCTTCCCTGATCAAGGTAAACAACCAATGAAATTGGCTGTTTACCACGTGACTGGCTGTGTCCAATCACTGCCGGTCACAAATGTAAACACAGCCCTGTCAGTTACTATCTGATCTCTGCTTCTCCTCACACCGATCGTGTGAGGAGAGGAGATCAGTGAGTAACAGTCAGTGTCTTGTCAGTTTACTGTCAGTGTACACCAACACAGCACACAGCCCCCCCAATAAAGAGAACCTGTCACCTGCGCTGTCACACAGCCCATCAGGATCTGTCACAGCTTGTCAGGATCTGTTAAAGCCCGTCAGGATCTGTTACAGCCATCAGGATCTGTTACAGTCCATCTGTCACAGCCCGTTAGCCCATCAGCATATGTCACAGCCCGTCAGCATCCGTCACAGCCTGTCAAACCGTCAGCATCTGTCACAGCCCATCAGCCTGTCAGAATCTGTCACAGCCCGTCAGCACCAGTCACAGCCCAGGTCACAGGCCCAATAACAGTACTGCCATTAATACTCTCATAAATAACATCAATAACAGGCCATCATGTCTGAGGAGGCATATGAGATGCTCGCTGTGTCGGATGATGAGAGCAGCGGGGAGCTCCCATCATTCAATTCTGGTTCGGAATACGATCCAGTGGAGTATAGCGGATCGGAGACAGAGTCAGAGGAGGAAACCGTGGCCCCTTAGAAGATCAGGCCCAAGATCTGAAGACCTGCCTTCCACCAGCAGCGCCAGACCCCAGGAAGTGGAGCCTGGAGCTAGCAATGGAACTGGACGCCCTGCACAAAGAATCCTCTCCTACCTTCCCAAAGCCCTGGCAAACCTCTTATGATTGCCTGCCAACTCGGGGTCCGCTAGAATCCCCCCTTCACAGCGCAGCCAGGAGTGCAGCCCTACACCACAAATTTTACCCAATTTGAGTATTTTTACTTTATTTTTCCCTGAGGATTTGCTGCAGAGTTTTGTGGACCAAACAAACTTATATGCAGAATATTTCATTTCATTAGCGTCATCTCAGGCTAGACTAATTCAAAATATTTTTGGGCCTTGCTCTTAATACAGGGCTTACAAAGAAAAACAAACACCATTCCTATTGGTCCACCAACCCCATCCACCATATGCCAATATTCTCAGCAGTTATGTCCAGGACATGCTATGATACAATAATGCGTTTCCTGCATTGCAATGATAATGCTCAGTGCCCTCCCCGAAGTCACCACAGCCATGACAAACTCTACAAAAATACGGCCCCTAATCAAATCGTTTTCACTGAAATTTGCTGAAGTGTTAATCCCCTATAGAAATATATGTGTGGACAAGTCCCTCGTACATTTTACTGGCCGGCTGCAGTTCAAGCAGTACATACCAAACAAGAGAGCCAGGTATGGGATAAAAATGTACAAATTATGTGATGGAGCCACTGGCTATGTATACTCATTCAGAATTTACGAAGGAAAAGACTCCCAGCTCCAGCCCCGTGATTGCCCCACATATATTGGAACCAGTGGGAAGATTGTCTGGGAGCTGGCATACCCCCTGTTTGGAAAAGGCTACCATTTATACATTGATAATTATTATACCAGCCTGCCCCTATTTCGCCACCTTTACAGCAAAGACTCTCTGGCCTGCGGCACCTTCAAAAAAAGGGAAAAAAAAGAAGGGATTCCCACAAAACGGCTAAATAAAGGAGAGTATGCCTTTATGAGAAACGAGGAAGTGTTGGCGATGAAGTGGAGGGACAAGAAAGAGGTTCACATCCTCTCTATCATCCACAATGACACCGTGGTGGAGGTTCAGAGACGACACTGCACCGTTTTAAAGCCTCAATGTGTCCAGGACTATAACATGTTCATGAGGGGGGGTAGATTTAAATGACCAGATGATGCAGCCCTATATGTCAAACAGAAAGTCCCATTTTTGGTACAAGAAGATGGCGTTTCAACTTTTTCCTTTGTCTGCTTCCAAAAAGCATCCCAAGACCCATCCATCACCTACCTCAAATATATTGAAGATCTTCTCATTGCCCTCATTTACAAACAAGGACCCATACCAGAAATCATTTGCTCTGATAGTGTGAGCCGGCTTCATGAGCAACATTTTCCCTACAACATCCCCCCCACAGAATCCAGAAGAAGATGCCAGAGGAAATGTCATATTTGCAGCAAAAGAGGAATTAGAAGAGATACGAGTTTCTATTGCCCCGATTGTCCCTCCCAACCTGGCCTGTGCATTGGAGATTGTTTCAAAATTTATCACACATCTGTCAGATATTAGTTCCCCTTATTCCTAAGATTGTAATTTCCCCGTTTCAACCTTTTGGGATCATTTGCCTGCTACAACATTTTTACCTTCCATGTTAACTGACCCTGGCCTGTTTACCGGCGATGTCTTTGCCTGCCGTTTTAAACCATGTTTCTGACATCCACATGCACCGACCTCAGCCTGTTTACCGATGTTGCCTTTGCCTGCCGTGTTAAACCATGTTTCTGACATCCATGTGCACAGAGCTCGGCCTGTTAATTGACCATGTCTTTTGCCTGCCACTTGGACTGATCTTTTGCCCTTCTACTTTAGTAGACAGGGGTCTCACATATGTGAGGAGCTCCAGAAAAAGTGTTCAGAGCATAGAAAACCAGTTTTTGGTTTTCTGTGTTCCCAGAACAGGGTCTGGTTTCCCGGAGGCTTCACAGCTTTTGGGTGGGAGAAGCCTCTACCCCTGGCCCTAAGCATGGTCCTGCTGCCTGGACCAATACTTTTGGCTGTGCTGACCATATCACTGCCTGTAGTAACCCAGGACTATCTGGACCATGTTTCTTCCTGCTGCCTGGACCAATACTTTGGCTGTGCTGACCATGTTGCTGCCTGTAATGACCCAGGACTTTCTGGACCATGTTTCTTCCTGCTGCCTGGACCAATACTTTGGCTGTGCTGACCATGTTGCTGCCTGTAATGACCCAGGACTTTGTGGACCATGTTTCTTCCTGCTGCCTGGACCAATACTTTGGCTGTGCTGACCATATTGCTGCCTGTAATGACCCAGGACTGTCTGGACCATGTTTCTTCCTGCTGCCTGGACCAATGCTTTGGCTGTGCTGACCATGTTGCTGCCTGTAATGATCCAGGACAATACTTTGGCTGTGCTGACCATGTTGCTGCCTGTAGTGACCCAGGACTTTATGGACCATGTTTCTTCCTGCTGCTTGGTCCAATACTTTGTCTGTGCTGACCATATTGCTGCCTGTAATAACCCAGGACTTTTCAGACCATGTTTCTTCCTGCTTCTTGGACCAATACATTGGCTGTGTTGGCCATATCTCTGCCTGCTGCCTCTACTGACTATGGACAGTATTTCTGCGTGGACGTCTCTGCTTACTACCCTGGAACAATGCTTTGGCTGTGCTTAAAGTATCTCTATCTGTATGAACTATGGACAGTATTCCTGCCTGCTGCCTGGACAATTGCTTTTGCTGTTGCTGACCACATCCCTGCCTGCTGCCTGGACTGATGATTGCTCTCCTCTGTGGACCACTGCACTACATAACGACAGGTAATCTTTTATTATTTAGTATGTACATGCTATGTGTTAGAATATGAAGGGCCTTCAAAAATGTGTAATTTATGCTTCTAAAATGCCTGACGGGGCTACTTCAATGTTGGGCCTCTGTATGTGGCCAGGCTGTGTACAAGCCTCACACATGTGGTATTGCTATACTCAGGAGGAGTAGCAGAATGTATTTTGGAGTGTAATGTTTGCTATGTACATGCTATGTGATAGAAATACCTTATAAATGTACAACTTTGTGTAAAAAAATGCATTTTCTTTTTTTTCCCACATTTTCCAAAAACTTCTGGAAAACTTCTTGAACCATTCAAATGACTCATTATGCCTCATAGATTATACATTTGGGTGTTAGCTTTCCAAAATGGGGTAGTTTTTTGGTTATTCCATTGTTCTGATGCTCCAGGGCCCTCAAAAGTGTAATAGATGGTTGAGAAATGAGGTGCAATTTATGCTTGTAAAACGCCTGAAGGTGCTATGTCAATGCTGGGCATCTGTATGTGGCCAGGCTGTGAATATGTCCCACACATGTGGTATCGCCATATTCAGGAGGAGTAGCAGAATGTATTTTGGGGTGTAATTTTTAGTATGCATATGCCATGTGAGAGAAATAACCTGTTATAATGAAAATGTGATTGAAAAAAAAAAATCTTGATTTTGCAAAGAATTTTGGGAAAAAATTAAACCGTGAAAAAACTCACCATGCCTCTTACTAAATACCTTGTTATGTCTACTTTCTAAAAAGGGGTAATTTGGGGGGTATTTGTACTGTCCTGGCTTATTAGGGTCTCAAGAAAAGTGGGTTTTTGTTCAACAAGTGCCGTTGACCAAGACAGATGCTGAGGGTGCGCTATATAATGACATTATTTTGGCTAAAATTTTTGGACCTAACCCAACCTGCTGTAGGGACATCCGTAGAAAGGGCCAACCGATCCTATCAAAGGCCTTCTCCGCGTCACATGCGACCAGGCAAGTGGGGATATGATGCCTGTGTGCGTAAGAGATTAGATGAAGTGTCTTAGTCGTGTTATCCCTGGCCTCTCGACCAGGGATAAAACCCACCTGGTCGTTGTGGATCAGGCCTGGCAACAATGGAGCAAGATGGTTTGCTATAATTTTGGAAATAGCTTCAAATCAATATTCAACAGCGATATAGGCCTATAACTGGCGCAGGCGGGGGGGTCCTTACCAGGTTTGGGAAGTACCACAATTTGCGCCAAAAGTATCTGGGTTGACAACGGGTGACCTTCGTCTATCTCCTCAAAGGCTTGTGCCATTACTGGGGCTAACAGGGGGCAAATACTTTGTAGAATTTAGGTGAGTATCCATCCGGACCCAGGCTTTTGCCATTCTTGAGGGATTTAATGGCACTTAGGAAATCTGAGGTGGAAATAGGTAATTCCAATTCCTCCTTAGCCATGTCCGGGATCGTGGGTAGAGCCGTTTCACGGATATAATTCGCCATGGATTGAGAGGCTGTGTGTGTAGATGTCGGTGCCCGTGTAGCGGTGGGGAGATTATAGAGGGCAGAGTAATAGCCCCTAAATTCCGAGGCTATTTCTGAGTTTTTGTGGAGTGTAGTGTTGTCTGACGAACGGATGTGGGTGATGTTGTGTCTGTGTTGCCAGGGTGGATAATTTGCGCTAGGTGTTTCCCACATTTATTGGCCTGGCTGTAGTGCAAGTGTCTGGCTCTGTCTCTGGCAGCTGTGGATCGCTCTGTAATATGACGTAGAAGATCTCGATGTGCGTTTGACAGGTCTACTATGACTTTGGGGTCTAAAGTGCGTTTGTGTGTGGCTTCGAGCGAAGCAATGAGGGCAAAAAGTCATTTGGTGTTTTCCGTGCGTGCCTTTTTCAGCCGTGACCCGTGTTTAATGAAAATCCCTCGTAGGATACATTTCAGTGTCTCCCACTTAGTCATTTCCGGGGTACTATCGTTAGCGTGGGTCAACGTGAACTCGTGTATGGCCCCAGATATCTCAGAGGTGTAAGCTACATCTGAAAGTAGATTGTCATTTAGGCGCCATGTTGCTCTGCGGTTCGGATTAGGGAGTCTACCCAAGGTCAGGTGTACTGGGGCATGGTCAGACCATAGTTTCAGACCAATGGAGCAGGAGGGGCTAAAGTCCAGTAGGGACCTGGAGAGGAATACATAGTCAATACGACTATATGATCCGTGTGCAGGGGAAAAATATGTGTAGTCGGAAGGGTGCAAGGCTCTCCAGGAATCCACTAAGGTCACGTCTTCCAAAAGGGATCGTATTCTAGCTAGTGTAGAAGGTGCGATGTGGGACTTACCCGTAGATGTGTCTATCCTTGGGATGAGGGGTAAGTTCAGGTCACCTCCCAAGATCACGTTGTGGTTACCAAAGGATGCCAGACGCGCTGTCACAGAGGAAAGGGCAGAGTGTTGGTCCTGATTGGGAAGATATATGTTAGCAATTGTAAATATAGTATTTTGATATTTGAGTTTTATGAACAGATACCGACCTAAGGGGTCTGCAAGAGTGTCCAGAACCTCTGGAGTAAAGGAGTTGTGAAAAGCTATAGACACGCACTTTGACCTCGCCAGTGGGTTGGTGCTGTGAAACCACGTTCCGTAATGTTTATTACAGAGGGGTGGTATCGCATCCGAACAAAAGTGTGTCTCCTGCAGCATCAGGATCTGCGTACGGGCCTTGTGGAAGTGGTATAGGATTTGTCTCCGCTTTTCTGGCGTATTAAATCCTCTACAGTTCAAGGAGGATATTTTCAGTGTTAAGGTGGAAGCCATGATTAATTCGTGGAGGAACTACAGGCAGAAGATTCGACATAACTCACCATATCAGGAACAGGGGTATTATCAAGCGAGATAAAAATGAAGATCAGTAAAAAAAGAAAAGTTAGAAAAGAAAGGGTAAAGAGTAAGAAAACAGAAGGTGGCCCAAAGATTGGCCAATCAGCAAGGTATAGTGCCCCTCTGGGGGGGGTCAAAACACATGTAAATAATGGAGAACAGTTGGGGGCTCTCCATCCATCCATACAAGGCTAACAACATGCAGAACAATCAGATGGGGGGGGCAGTGTCCCCTAGTGACCATACATAGAAATGACATTGGTCACATTTAAGGAGGGGATTTCCGTACTAAGTAGTGTAATCCACAGAGTCACTTAAGGCTCTGTAAACCCTAACATGGGGTGCATAACCTATTCCATGCCGGGCGTCCCACCCCGGCCATGAACAGTAATTTAAAACGGGTAAATGTTATGGCAATAGTTGTGGGGCCGGTTAGGGAGGGGGGGTCCCATTCTCCCCACGGGCATCCGTGGGGGAAGAGGGATGATCAGGGTGCCATAGTGGATGGATCGAGGGGTCCCCCCAAGAGCCTGTAGCTCCACATATCGCAATGAAACTGGCAACATATAGTTTAAACTGAGGAACATAATATAAACTGTACATGTCATATAGATTCAACAGACATTGCCACCATATTGTAAAGAATAACTCGCAATGCAACAATAATAACTTAACGGTGGGTATAATAGTTTAGGTCAGTCAGGCCTGTGAGACCCAACAGGAGCGGAGTCAGCCCGCCAGGGTGTGGGTCCAGGAAAATCTGGGACACCAGGATCCAGGTGTACCAGATATGGGTGTCATTCCCATCGGCCGATGGATATGAGCTGAATTTCAGCCCACCGAGGACTTGGAAGCAGTGGATCGGGAGCGTTTATTCTTCATGTGAGTCTTCCATCCTGTGGAGATAGGAAGACCAGGAGTAGCAGAGCGGAGGGGCCAATCCGGGATATTGATTTGGGGGAGTTCAAAAGTCCACCGATTTGTGGGAAGCAGAGAGGTGGAATGGGAACCCCCACTTGTATTTAATTTTCCTCGCCTGCAATGCTTCTGTAACTGGCTTCAACACTTTCCTCATAGACAATGTCTGTTTAGATAAGTCAGTTAGCAGCATTACTGGGGTGTCGTTAAACATTATTGCGTCCTGCAGGCATGCAGCTTGCATAATCACATTTTTTGACATTGAAAAAATGTATCCTGCAGATCACATCCCTTGGGTATGCTGGGTTAGGATTGCGGGGGCCCAGAGATCTGTGAATGCGGTCAATCTCTAAAGCTTCCACCCTGGGTTTCTCTAGTAGCTGATTAAATATGGCCGTGGCCGCCATTGCTAGGTCTTTTGTCTCAACTGTTTCTGGCAGGCCCCTGATGCGTATGTTGTTCCGACGACTTCTGTTTTCTTGGTTGTCCACACCGTAAAACAGCGGCTGAATTTGCGTGGTATGTTCCTGCAAAATTGCGTCGTGCTCACTTAGTTTAGATACAGTACTTTCCACAGTACTTTCTATGTCTTCCATTCTGTGACCCAGGTCCCTTCTCAGCTCTGCAATTTCCTGTCTATGAGATCCTTCTAGCCTGGTAATATAGGCTTCTATGTCATTTTTCGTTGGCAGAGCTTTTATATAGGCTTCCATGTCCCAGTTGGTCTTAGGGCTTTGGGGGGTTGGTGAGGGGATCCTGGATCGCGTGGATCCACTTTCAGAGTCTGGTGGGGAACCATGTCCTGTGATCTGATGAGACCAAGATAAACTTATTTGGTTCAGATGGTGTTAAGCGTGTGTGGCGGCAACCAGGTGAGGAGTACAAAGACAAATGTGTCTTGCCTACAGTCAAGCATGGTGGTGGGAGTGTCATGGTCTGGGGCTGCATGAGTGTTACCGGCATTGGGGAGCTGCAGTTCATTGAGGGAACCATGAATGCCAACATGTACTGTTACATACTGAAGCAGAGCATGATCCCCTCCTTTCGGAGACTGGGCCGCATGGCAGTATTTCAACATAATGACCCCAAACCCACCTCCAAGAAGACCACTGCCTTGCTAAGGAAGCTGAGGGTAAAGGTGATGGACTGGCCAAGCATGTCTCCAGACCTAAACCCTATTGAGCATCTGTGGGGCATCCTCAAACAGAAGGTAGAGGAGCTCAAGCTCTCTAACATCTACCAGCACTGTGATGTCATCATGAAGGAGTGGAAGAGGACTCCAGTGGCAACCTGTGAAACTCTGGTGAACTCTATGCCCAAAAGGGTTAAGACAGTGCTGGAAAATAATGGTGGCCACACAAAATATTGACACTTTGGGCCCAGTTTGGACATTTCACTTAGGGGTGTACTCACTTTTGTTGCCAGCGGTTTAGACATTAATGGCTGTGTGTTGAGTTATTTTGAGGGGACAGAAAATTTACACTGCTATACAAGCTGTACACTCACTATTATACATTGTAACAAAATGTAATTTCTTCAGTGTTGTCACATGAAAAGCTATAATAAAATATTTACAAAAATGTGAGGGGTGTACTCACTTTTGTGAGATACTGTATATGTGGGCTTTAACAAAAATTTGTTGGTTGAACTGGATGGATGTCTTTTTTCAACCAGATTAATTGCAGTATGTAATTGTGTAACTCTGTCGCAGCTGGTGTAGCTTTGCAAGACAGCCAAAATATGAGCCAAGGACAGGGGGACAGGTAAGTATTATTATACCAGTTGGCTTAAAAAATAGAAAAAAGTGTGCCTTTAAGGCCAGTTTCAATGAAAGAGAATAAACTTGACATCTATTTTATGGGAGGAAAGGATTCCAACACTAATATGGGGAGGACATATGCTCCATGCAGAACACTCAGTATACGGTATACTCCATGGTGGAACCTCCAGCCCAGCAGTAAATACAAGAGTGGTAGCTTTGAATGTAACATGTTGTGAAAGGTTATCAAGTGAATTTCATAGTACAGGAAAATGTGAGCAACTAAGTGTGACTATACCTGCAACAAAATGTGAAGTATGCTTCTAATTAAAAAAACAAATGAGAGTTCATTTATAATTCACAACAATTCTCTTTGGTTGGTTGCTCTTCTTTTTCACTGAGATCCACCCAAGATATACACAGTCAATAATTATTTTTTACTATAGAATATGCAATGATATTTCATCTGTGACATGAGGACTGAGACTTCTCGAAGGTAAGTGGCACTATGGGAGTGCTAGTAACCAGTGACGTAGCGTGGGGGGGGCAGGGGTCGGTGGCCCTGGGCGCAACATCTAGTGGGGCGCATCTAGGGTGACCATGTGTCTTGGGATCTAATACCCCTAAAATGGCCCTGGTATTGCCACTGCCTGTCACTCACTCTCAGCCTGGGCTCCTGGTCGGTGGAGACCCACTTTACGTCCTTCTCCACCGGCCGCTGGCTCACTGCCCAAACTGGTTGCTAGCCGCGGCCTGCCTGGCGTCTAACAACTGGTGACATCACGAGCAGGAGAGAGGCAGAGGCCCAGCATTCACAGCAGAGGAGGATTCATCTTCCTCCTCCTCCACGCCTACTGCTTTTATCTTCTCCGTTGGACGGCATGCAGAAGGAAAGAGCGGGAGGCTCAGGCACTGCAGTCACAGATGAGTGATCATGGTTAGAATCCTCAGTCAGGTCTCCCCCAGCAGCCAACGTTCTGTGCTGAACTGTCAGCACTTCAGAGCAGAGCTCTCAGCTCAGTGTGTGTGTCAGCCTGCCTGCAGTCACTTATAAGCCTCTCAATGCATTCTGCAAACAAAACGGTCAGCAGATGTGTATGCTGGCAGAAGAGGAAAGGGCATGAGATGACACCCTTGGAGGGATGGAAGGAGGACACATCCTTAGATATCAGGGCAGGGTTCATGCTAAGACTTGTAGTCCTTCACTTTTGGGGGTGTCCCCCCCAAAAGTGAAGGACTACAGGTCCCAGCATGAACCCCTCGGAGCTTAAGATGTGCCCCCCCAATTAGGGAATGACTACAGGTCCCAGCATGAACCTGTGAAATCTATGGGGTCACACCCTTAGATCTCAGGTCTTCATGCTGGAACTTGTAGTCCTTCAATTTTGGGGGTCACATCCTTAGATATCAGGGGTTCATGCTGGGACTTGTAATCCTTCACTTTTGGGCAGGCCCCGGTGTGGGAGGAGTCACATCAGCAGTCAGTGGCAGGAGGGGTGTTCACCTTCCCAGAGTTCCGGTGTGTCAGACTACTGGTAGGCTGCGGGTAGCAAGTGGCACTGCATCTAGTGGCAGGCTATGGGTGGAAAGTGGCACACTGCATCTGGTGGCAGGCTATGGGTGGCAGGTTGCACACTGCATCTGGTGGTAGGCTGCGGGTGGCAAGTGACACTGCATCTGGTGGCAGGCTATGGGTGAAAAGTGGCACACTGCATCTGGTGGCAAGCGGCACACTGCGTCTGGTGGCAGGCTATGGGCGGCAAGTGGCACACTGCATCTGGTGGCAGGCTATGGATATAAAGTGGCACACTGCATCTGTTGGCAGGCTATGGGTGGAAAGAGGCACACTGCATCTGGTGGCAGGCTATGGGTGGAAAGTGGCACACTGCATTTGGTGGCAGGCTATGGTTGGCAAGTGGCACACTGCATCTGGTGGCAGGCTAGGGGTGGCAATTGGCACACTACATCTGGTGGCAGGCTATGGGTGGAAAGTGGCACATTGCATCTGGTGGCAGGCTATGGGTTGAAAGTGGCACACTGCATCTGGTGGCAGGCTATGGATGGAAAGTGGCACACTGCATCTGGTGGCAGGCTATGGGTGGAAAGAGGCACACTGCATCTGGTGGCAGGCTATGGGTGGAAAGTGGCACACTGCATTTGGTGGCAGGCTATGGGTGGCAAGTGGCACACTGCATCTGGTGGCAGGCTAGGGGTGGCAATTGGCACACTACATCTAGGGGCAGGCTATGGGTGGAAAGTGGCACATTGCATCTGGTGGCAGGCTATGGGTTGAAAGTAGCACACTGCATCTGGTGGCAGGTTATGGCTGGCAAGTTGCACACTGCATCTGGTGGTAGACTATGGGTGGAAAGTGGCACACTGCATCTGGTGGCAGGCAATGGTGGCATGTGATAAGCTGCATTTGGTGGCAGGCAACGGTGGCAAACTGCATCTGGTGGCAGGCGACAAGCTCAGAGTTCCCACTGATTCTGCATTATGGTGAGTTGAACTATTTTATTATATATTACAATGTAGAAATAGAAATAATGTGAATTGATCATCCTGATGCCATATCAAGCATGGTGTGGGGATTATTTAAGTGCTAACACCAGCCATTCGGCCGACAAATCCCCCTCCGCTGCAGAAATCGCTGTCAACCCAGAGATTACAGAAAGAAGAAGAGATAGAAAGACAGACAGAGAGAATAGGGAAAGCTAGAAGGAGAGATGGAAAAAACCAAGAAATAGGGAAAGAGAGAAATAAAAGGAATAGGAAGGAGAACAGGGTGGAAAAAAAGAAAGAGAGCAAAGAAAGAGGGATTAAGTGTGAGAGAGAAAAAAAGATAGAATATGGAGAAGAAGAGAGAAAGAAAGAGAAATAGAACAAGTGAGTGTTCGAGAAAGGAAAGTGAAACAGAGGAGAGAGAGAGAAAGAAAAGGAAAAAAGGGACAAAAGGAGAAAAAACGAGGAGAAGGGGAGAGAAAAAGGGGGAAAGAGAGAATAAATGGTGGAGAGACAGAAAAGGGGTGAGAAGAAGTAACGGAATAAAAAAGAAAGAGGGATAGAGGGAGTGCTAAAAGTGCACGGGTGCAAATTACTTACCTTACCCCGGGCTCTGACAATCCACACTACGCCACTGCTAGTGAGTGATTCAACCTATTTGGCATCAATGCAAAACTTACATTTTCAGTATGCTAACATCGTGCCTCTCTATATACAGGTTTCTTAAGCATATTTGTTTTGTTTTTTTGTGATTCTGTTGCAAAGTTTCTTACCCATTACATCACTTCCTGTTGCAAACTGACAACGGTAAGCCACTGCCTTGCAATTGGATATAGTGTTGTCAGCTTGCCTTTTATGGTTCTTCAGTTGGCTGTTGGGCTGCCTATCATATCTGTTAGATAGACAGCCCATGTGGCCAAGTGTAGGAGCACACAAGGCAGGCTGACAATGCTGTGTCCGTGTTGTAATGGCTTAGCGTTGGCAGCTTGCAACAGGAAGTGCTGTTACTGCCATGATCTTCAAGTATTACAGAATCACAAAAACAACTGCATACAGTGACCCAGGATGCTAATTACATTGAATAATAGATTTAGGCTTTACATGCATTTCAGCTGCAGCCTTCCAATTATGATTGAATTTAAGTATTTTGGAATCCCAGAAAAGCCACAGAATCCGATTACCACCATTACTCTTAGCATGGCTACAGATGCAGCATTACTCTAGATGATGAATAGTCACATTAGTTTGTCATGCTATCATTATAAAATACAGATGTTTTTTTAATGTATTCTGTTTCCATTTAGGTATTGAATACCACCTT
>BLSH010501599.1:872201-883173 GCA_018402905.1 Glandirana rugosa
GGTCACTGTGTCCACCCCGTGAAAACGTCGGACACTGGCTGCAAAAGTGCCCCACCTGTGTCACTGGCTGCAAAAGTGCCCCACCTGTGTCACTGGCTGCAAAAGTGCCCCACCTGTGTCACTGGCTGCAATTTACCCCACCTTTGTTATTGGCTGCAATTTACCCCACCTGTGATGCTGAGCTGTATACTGTGTCATGTGATGCTGAGCTGTATACTGTGTCCTGTGATGCTGAGCTGTATACTGTGCCCTGTGATGCTGAGCTGTATACTGTGTCCTGTGATGCTGAGCTGTATACTGTGTCATGTGATGTTGAGCTGTATACTGTGTCCTGTGATGCTGAGCTGTATACTGTGTCCTGTGATGTGATACTGAACACAATATGTGGAATACAAGGGACGGAGCGGGTGGATTCTATAAGGGGTGGGGCTTATTAGAAGTAGGAGGGGTCAAAAAGGAAGGGCGGGGCCTGGCGCCCCTCCATCCTAAAACTTCACCAGCCGCCCCTGGTGAGGACATCCCTACTATTTTTAAAAGGTAATAAATGTACTTAATAAATAGACTCGCAAACAGTGTTCATTTTGTTGACTAAAGTAATTTCTAAATTAACACTATTTTAGTATTTTAGACTAAAACGAAAACAATTCAGATGACTAAAATATGACTAAAACTAAAATGGCATTTTAGTCAAAGGGCTAAAACGAAATCGAAAATTGACATCAAAATTAACACTACTCTGCTGGTCATTTCTAAATCGGCAACACAATTCCATCCAGAGCTTATAATAATAGCACATTAAAGTTTAAACATGTATTGCACTATTGCAAAGGATAAGTAAGGGGTATCTACTAAGCTGCTGAAAGAGAAAAAGGTTTTTGTTATATTTTTTTCTTAATATTTAATGTTGGTAATATATTCAGGTCATATGTGCAATGGCATTACAGCCAAATCGAGTTTACAGATTTTTAGGTTTTTTGTATTTTAACATTTCACTTCTGTTTGCCAAAAAGTAATATTTTTGTTTGTTTATGAAACTTGGTTTTATTTATATAAACATTATATATATATCACAAGTGCTAAATCTGGGTCTGTAGTGCATGTTTTAATGTCTTAATACCATAAATAATATGTTATTAGATTTTTAATTTCAGGAGTATATAATTTGTTTGGAGATTCTAGAGAAATGTTTAAATAATGCATTATAATTTATCTAAACCCATTAGATTTTAGTTGACTAAAATGTACTGGAGATTTTAGTCGACTAAAATATGACTAAAACTAAAACAATTCAGATGACTAAAATACGACTAAAACTAAAATGGCATTTTAGTCAAAAGACTATGACTAAAACTAATTGGAGATTTGAAGTCAAAATTAACTCTACATCAAAGAAACGCA
The DNA here is from genome assembly GCA_018402905.1 of Glandirana rugosa. Lineage (NCBI taxonomy): Eukaryota > Metazoa > Chordata > Amphibia > Anura > Ranidae > Glandirana > Glandirana rugosa. The sequence continues at coordinate 873,600 of BLSH010501599.1, forward strand.
GAGCACGCAAAATGGATTTATATCCTTTGTGGCTATTGTGAAATATATTTAAATGAAAGATGCTATGTCCAGAGTTCGTCTTTAAATGATGTCCTAAGGATGCTACGTCACACTGGATAGTACCATTACAGAAGTGTATTAGGGAAACACAAAAAGATCTGTACTCATTACCCTGATTATTATTAGACAATATTAGTATTATTAGCGTGGCTTCTGTGGTTGCTTTCAGCAAAGACTTATTTAGTAAGATATAAAAAGAAAACATTTATTAATGTTTTTTTTTCTATATTAGGTAATTATTATTTTTAATATAATTATTATTATTGCTGTTTTTGTTGTTTACAGCATTACACATTAAAAAGACAATTAAGCCAGAGAATAATAAGCATAGTCTTAATTAAACGAGCAGAGGTAATCTTTATATCCACATTTTGTAGCTTGATATAGAGTTTGAAAATATATATTAAGTGATCTTTAAACACATAACAAACATACATCAATATTATTATTGTTAATAATTATCTTTACATTAGTACAATTCGGTAAATGAAACCTGTAAAGCTTTTTTACACAGTGACTATGAAAAAAAGCTATAAGGATCTACAAACCATATTTAAATATTTAATATAAGAAACAACAAACTATATTTATATATTTAATATAAGAAACAACAAACCATATTTATATATTTAATTTAAGAAACAACAAACTATATTTATATATTTAATTTAAGAAACAACAAAGCATATTTATATATTAAATATAATACCACATCAATCTTAAAAACATTACACTTTTAATGTAGTATTAATAAGTGATGCATCATTAGGGTTCATCTTATCATAGAAAATAAGACAAAATAATAATAAAAAAAAATCTCCTTTTTTATTTTTATTATTATCACTATTACTTTGTTATGAAGTGTGTTTTTGGTAGATAAATAAACAGATTTTTAAATATATGCAAACTAAAAAACCTCAACCATGTATTGAGGACAACATGATTAAAAGTGATTTATAGAGCCGGTATTCTTTAGAACTGACATTTCATTTTTTGTGTATGAAAAGTGTTTCTGTTTATAAATCTGTTTGCCTCTTCTCAAAGCCTCTAATTGCATCTCTGCAGATTATTTCTTAGGACGACATACATAGTTTTGTTCCAAAATTTTAGTATCCATGGAAATAATAAAAGCTGATTTATTTTTCTGATAATAAATGAACTTTGTGGCTTCTGAATGACGTTCTTATTCCACGAAAAAGCTGCCATGAGAATAATCGAAAAACAGGATTTTTAAGACTGGAAAAATGGGCAATTTCATAGAAACAAAGAGGGTAAGACTGCTGCTAGGACCGTTTGTTAATGAATTTAAATGCATATGCGTAATTAAAGCAGAAATGAACTGTATCCGAGCACCACAAGCTGAAAATGCTATCTAATTCATTTTTAATATTTAAAGTAAACTCATCCATCCATCCATGTCTTCATGCTTTATTTTGTTGAGAAAACACCCCTTAGCATTTCTAGCTGTGGCCATCTTGAGTAAGGGCAGATGAGTCATGTAGCATTTACTTCCTGGAATCCATCTGTCCTTAGCTCAGGCATGTATGCAGGAGGGTGTGCTTAGCTGAGAAAAACCCTCCTCCTCTCCTCCCCTCCTGAAGACTCCATGAATGTAGGACATAATTTTGGCTTAGGACAGAAACCAGGAAGAGACTGAAGAAATGTAGGGAAAAAAAGATTAAAACAAGTAAATATAATATACCTTCATATCTATTTACTAATGCTAGCAACATAAGGAATAAACATGGTTAATGTTGAATCCCTTTTAAATCCTACAAACAACATTTGCCTTGTGTAAATTAGATAAAGTACTATGCTTAGCAATCTCAGTGGTCTGAGGGCTGGTTCACACCAGGTGCATTCTTTGCCCGTTGCCCACACTGCTATCAAAACACGTTGCCTTTGGGATCGGCTGCAGGTGCCAATACATTAACGGCGCCCCAAATGCAGTACATTTCTGGGCACCAGATTGCATGGTACTGCAATACCAGTAATGCATGCACCACTTTTTGTGCAATTTAAGCCCAATTAAATGAATGGGTGGAAAATCACACTGCAGGGGAATCGCACAGGAACGCGAATCATGTTCTTGTGCGATTCTGGTGTGAACCTGCCCTGAATGGTCGTTTCAGCTTTCCACAAAAAAATAAGGTGAACTAACTCCAAATATCATGACCATCCCCTCCAGATCCTGCTGCACATAGCAGATGCAGATGTAGCAGATGCTACTGGTGTAGCGGTCTGTACACCGCAATACACAGCCCTGGAGTGAGCATCCATCATAATGCTTGCAATGGCAAGATCTCCTTGGTCAGCGCAGCCACAACCAATGAGGAGCACATCTAAAGGCTTCTTCTTTCAGTAAGGTGTCCTAGAAGAAAGAACTGGATACTTCTGGGCTGTGTATGGTGTATGGATGGCAACACTGGCAGCACGGGGCATCATGCCCCATGTATTCAGCGGGTCTGGCGGGGTAGCCAGGATAATTGGAGTTAGTTCGCTATTTCACTTCTTTTTCATGATAAGATGGACTTATCTTTTAAGTGTATTGAAATGTGATTGGTTGTTGACAGTTGATGCTTCTTGCACATCATCATGGATCAAGCCTGTTTTATTTAATAGTATTTCCATTAAAAATAACAGTGGACAAAATTGCATTGTTCCAAAAATAATTAAATATATTGGAAGCCCATTTCTTGCCTCACTACCATGCAAGCAGTTCTCTTCATACAATGGAAGTAGAAGTCCCCTTTAAAGTGTATTTAAATCCTAACAACGAACATCTCCCTAAGTGCAAAAATATATCCTTTGATCCTGTCTGAAATCCAGTGCTGTCCTATGCACTCTGCAGTGTGATGCCAAATAATGTTAGCAGATTGTGTGACGTAATTACACAAAGTAGGGAGATGTTATGTAGTCCTGCCCTAGGGTGACCACATTGCTACAAACCTTCATTACAGTGAATGAGCATTGTCACCCTAGGACAGGAAGTGTGTTACTGGTGAAAAAAAAGGGAAAGAAGCCTAAAAAAGCAAAACGAATGCAGCCACCACATCAAAGGACAGGTAAAGTGCAATATACTTAATTTATGTTCTTGGGTTTAGAAGCAATTTATATGTTAAAATAGTTCTCTATTATATAAAAAAAATCAAAATGTGACTGTTTTTTCTATTTTTCTTTTTTTTTACAGTTTGTGTTGAATAAATAATGACAGACTCCAGCATTGTTCTAGGCTGCAGTGTCCCGTGGCTCTGGAGTGAAGGCACAGTTCTGTGAGTGTTGCAAATGAATATTCCCAGGAGGATTCCTTGTTTTCATTGTGAACAGTGTGCAATCACTACTTTGGAGAGGGTTCTGAAAAGCTATATTAACACCCTGGATTAATTAGCATGATCAGTGAGAATAGCAAATGAAGGGGAATGGTCTGAAGTCATGTTTACATGATTAAATACTCACCCCTCCTTCCTGCCACAGTCTGGCCCAGTCTATGGCCCTTTGTTATTCTTATTGAACAGAGAAAGGGTGCAGTGACCATGCTAAATACCAGTGTTTATGGCGTGGGAGCTGATCACTCGTTTTTTGGCATAATGATGTGCCGTGTCCTGTCTACTGATTAAATATCTAGCAGAAAGCCCATTAGCTGGGGATTAAAGGCCCATCACAAACCCCTAAAGAGATGCTGGCTACAATATGCAAGAAAATGGTTCTGTACTGATTAAAGACCATATACAAAACAGTTTCTATTTCCTGAAATGGATATTTAGAAACATTATTGCAGTATTTATGCTATTTACAAAGCCAAACCGTTTATTTTTTTATATTTTTTAAATAACGTGATGAACCCCTGTCAGGTTTGTATTGCTAAAACTATTTAAAACCAGTCCTGTACTAAAGCTCCTCACTTTGCCTTAAAGCAGACCTGAATTGTATCTACATCTATCTTTGTATCAAACTGAAAACGCTGTTTAAAGGAGAAGTACAGCCAAAGCTGTGGATCACAGGAGTGCAGATCATTTTGCACTCCTGTAACCCGTTTTCAGCAGACAGCAGGCTGAAGCTCGCTGTTAGCAGAGGTTACAGGGCCCGTCCAGACTCAGGAAAGATCGCAACTATATGATCAAGATCTGCCCACATGCCTGGACCGCCACCTGGTTCAGCTTCTCAGCAAGCCGCTGACAGTCTGAGCCGCCCACTCCCGTCCCCTCCACAGCCCAGAGTTCTAATGGGGGGGGGGGGACTCAGTCATCAGCTCTCTCGGCTCAGGGAGCACTGAGAACTGAACAATCAGCAGTGTTTGATCACTCAGTTCTGAGCCTTAGAACCGGCGGGGGACAGTTGCAGTATCGGACCGATGCTGCATCCACCTAGGTATGATTAAAAAAAAAAAAAAATCCCATATTTCTCTTTTTAATTCAGTTTTTTTCTTTCTTTATTTTTTAATCCAAACATTTTTATTGATATTTTTTTTTTTTAAAACTTATTTTTTTTTTTTTTTTATTGATATTTAAGATCAGAACAAGAAAAAAGAAAAATCAGATAGCACTTTATACAGGATATACAAATGCGCATGTGCCATATGTCAAAAAGTCTGTTTTTGCAACTCTGAAGGAGTTTCTGAGCTAGAGGGTGGAATTGACAGATACTCTGTGCACAAATTCAAAAGGTGCAAAACATAAATGAACAAAACAGTAAATAAACAAAACAGCTTCCATTAAGTGGGTGTATCAAAAACCAAAATACCATGGAAGATATTAGCAACGGTAATTACAGCTGCATCAGCCTAACTATTACTTTAGTCATGGGGGGGGGGTTAACCCTGGTGAGTCTAGCCACCCCTGCCAAACCTGTTGAAGCTTACATATGGCATTACGGTAATAATGGGCAAGTTGCTCTCTCAATAATAAGGAATTAACATACTCAATCCACTGTTTAACTGTCGGAATGGTGGAGGCCATCCAATAATTCAGTTTTAATATTCAAAGAAAACTCACTTATGTATCCATGTCTCCTCCATGCTTTATTTTGTTGAGAAATCACTTTGAAAAACACCTACCTAGCCATTTTTTTTTCTTTTCTCCTCCGCTTTAAAAATCTTTATTTATGACCGTATAGAAGACACTATGATACATTCCAAAAAAGATGCAAAAACCAACAGGCTCCAATACAATTCAAATGACTAGAATGAGAAGCTATTACCAACAAGGTGACATTTAGGCAAAAGCAGAACATATTATATGGTACGTGATACAACAACATTTATAACCCTGTATTGCAGAGGGCTTATTCAAAAAGATTCAACGATCATAAAGACCCAAATAGATCTAATGGTTGACCCTCCTGAGCCCATAACAGACCGAGAAATACGAAGCCTTAGCAGGAAGAAAAACGAGAGAGGAGAAAAGAGACAAGGAAAAAAAGAGAGGAAAGAACATAAAACATAGCAAATCCTTCACCTCCTAGAGCAGGAAGAAGAACACAAAGAACATTGAAAACATTGCATTTAGTCCCCCATAAAGTATAATGAAATTTGTTGTAAAAGAGAAAAAAAGGAAATAGGGTGTACACATCACAACTCATATCTATAAGAAGACTTACACCATCAACTGACCTCCCTAGAATTTCTAATCACAACCAACTTGAGTAAGGGCAGAGGATTCATGTAGCATTTACTTCCTGGAATCCATCTTCCCTTAGCTCAGGTGTCAAAGCAGGAGGGTATGTTTAGCTGAGAAAGCCCCATCTCCCATGCTCCAGATTAAAGAAGAAAAAATGCTCACGAAGGCTCCTGGGATGCATGACATAATTTAGGTCTAGGCCAGGAAGCAATTAAAGAAATGTAAACAAAAAAGTTTAAAACAAGTAAATATAATATCCCTTTCAGTTTATTTACTAATTCTAACAGCATAAGGATTAAGATTAATGGAGAGAGTTTAGTTCTGTTTCAAAGAGAGGGTGCCCAGCAAATGGTGGCACCATGCAATGCTAAGTATTCAAAACTCCAAATTCCAGTAAAAAGTTTTACTAGACTTTCATAAAAGGCAAAGTGGAGTGACAATTTGGAGACATGGGGGTCACCTTTATCCAGGTGACAAACAGAACAACCAGATAAGTGGTACTGAATATATAACCCAATCAACGAACACAAAGCTGCCTCCCCCACCAGCAGGTATACATGCCATTTCTAGCCCCCCGCTTGATCAGCAACATGTACTGTATTGCCAAAGAACGAACCAGAGTGAATGGCAAACAACGCATACCTCCCCAATGGCTGTAATCAGGATGGTAAATGCTAAAACATTCTCATGGGTGCACGTTCTATAACCAGAAGTGCAAGGATGAGCCCATGCTTTTCACGCACTGAGAAACCCAAACTGTGCATGCATATGATGTCATTTCTATCTCAGCCATTCAATGAGCCACACTGAATGACGAATCCTGGCAAGGAAAATAAACAGGCAGCAGATTTGGGGTCTCTGCCCTAATGCAAGAAAATAACTGAAAATGTAAGGTGACTCACTGGGTAAGACATGGCAGTCTAAGCAACACATAATAGGAAAATAATTGATAAGAGGCACACAACACAATATAGTGCATAACTAAATCAATAAAGAAATATCAAACATGAACAAAAAACATATCATCGGAGGAGGTACCTTTGTGTTTATTGATTACGTTATATGCTTGGTATGTACCACTTACCTGGTTGTTGTTAGTGTGGGACAAGTTATGAATAACTTTTGGATTTTTCAAATGTTGTATTTGATCCCAGCCTTCTTGCTATTTTATATTTAGGCTTGTATTGCTGTGTCCCCCTACTGAAAGGAATAGTCCTCTTATTTTCCTGCTGACCACTGGAAAGAATGTGATGGGAAATCAAAAATGTTGCGTTATTGGAGAGATCTCCTCTTACTCCCTTTTGTTCCTCTGGAGCAGGATGTTAAGGGATATATCCCCAATGGGACACAAAATCATTCTTTGCTCTGTACAAAACTTACACTTGTTTTTTTGCCTTACATACATCTTAACCACATCAGTACCGGGCATGAAAACCCCCTTCCTGTCCAGGCCATTTTTCAGCTTTCAGCGCTATCACACTTTGAATGACAATTACTCAGTCATGCAACATTGTACCCATACGAAATTTGCGTCCTTTTTTCACACAAATAGAGCTTTCTTTTGGTGGTATTTAATCACTAGGGTTTTTTTTATTTTTTGTGCTATAAATAAAAAAAATGTAAAATGTTTTGAAAAAATGCCTTTTTCTTTGTTTCTGTCATAAAATTTTACAAATTAGTAATTTTTCTTTGTAAATTTTGGCCAAAATTTATACTGCTACCTATCTTTGGTAAAAATAACCCAAATACGTGTATATTATTTGGTCCTTGTGAAAGTTATAGAGTCCACAAGCTATGGTGCCAATCATTGAAAATTGATCACACCTGATATACTGATGGCCTATCTCATTTCTTGAGACCCTAACAAGCCAGGAAAGTACAAATACCCCCCAAATGACCCCTTTTTGGAAAGTAGACATTCCAAGTTATTTAGTAAGAGGCATGGTGAATTTTTTGAAGTTGTAATTTTTTCCCACAATTCTTTGCAAAATGAAGATTTGTTTTCTTTTCTTTTTTTTCCCACAAAATGGTCATTGTAACAGGTTATTTCTCACACACAGCATATGCATACCACAGATTACACCCCAAAACACATTCTGCAACTCTTCCTGAGTATGGAGATACCACATGTCTGAGACTTTTTCACAGCCTGGCCACATGCAGAGGCTCAACATGCAGGGAGTGCCGTCAGGTATTCTAGGGACATAAATTACACATCTAATGTCATGGCGACCTATCACATTTTTGAAGGCCCTGGAGCACCAGGACAATGGAATTACCCACAAAATTACCCCATTCTGGAAAGCAAATACCCCAACTAATAATCTATGAGCCATAATGAGTCTTTTGAACAGTTCATTTTTTTCCAGTAGTTTTTGGAAAATGTGGGAAAAAAATGAAAACGCATTTTTTTTACACAAAGTTGACCATTTATAAGATATTTCCAACACATAGCATGTACATAGCAAAAATGACACCCCAAAATACATTCTGCTATTCCTCCTGAGTATGGCGATACCACATGTGTGAGACTTTTACACAGCCTGACCACATACAGAGGCCCAACATTGAACTAGTACCTTCAGGCGTTCTACAAGCATAAATTACACATTTCATTTCTCAACTACCTATTACACTTAAATAAAATGAAAACACATTTTTTTTTACACAAAGTTATCCATTTATATGATATTTCCAACACATAGCATGTACACAGAAAAAATTACACCCCAAAATACATTCTACTACTCCCCACAAGTAAGGCGATACCACATGTGTAAGACTTTTACACAGTCTGGCCACATACAGAGGCCTAACATTGAACTAGCACCTTCAGGCATTCTACGAGTACAAATACAAATTACACAACTCATTTCTCAACCACCTAACTATTACACTTTTGAAGGTACTGGAGCACCAGGACAATGGAATTGCCCACAAAATGACCCCATTTTGCAAAGCAAACACCCCAACGTATAATCTATGAGGCATAATGAGTCGTTTGAACATGTCATTTTTTCCAGTAGTTTTTGGAAAATGTGGGAAAAAAATGAAAAATGCTTTTATTTTTACACAAAGTTGTCCATTTATAAGATATTTTCAACACATAGCATGTACATAGAAAAAAATACCCCCCAAAATACATTCTACTACTCCCCCCGTGTATGGCGATGGAGTGGTCACTGATGGGTGACGGGTGTCTGGCGCTGGTCACTGATGGGTGACGGGTGTCTGGCGGTAGTCACTGATGGGTGACGGGTGTCTGGCAGTAGTCACTTATGGATGATGAGTGACTGGCGGTGGTCACTAATAGGTGATGGGTGACTGGCGGTGGTCCCTGATGGGTGACGGGTGACTGGTAGTGGTCACTGATGGGTGACTGGTGGTGGTCACTGATGGGTGATGGGTGTCTGGTGGTCACTGATGGGTGACGGGTGAAGATCACTGATGGGTGACGGTGACGGGTGAGTGGCGGTGGTCCCTGATGGGTGACGGCTGTCTGGTGGTGGTCACTGATGGGTGACTAGTGGTGGTCACTGATGGGTGACGGGTGACTGGTGATGGTCACTGATGGGTGACTGGTGGTGGTCACTGATGGGTGCCGGGTATCTGGTGGTGGTCACTGATGGGTGATGGGTGTCTGGTGGTCACTGATGGGTGACGGGTGAAGATCACTGATGGGTGACGGTGACGGGTGAGTGGCGGTGGTCCCTGATGGGTGACGGCTGTCTGGTGGTGGTCACTGATGGGTGACTAGTGGTGGTCACTGATGGGTGACGGGTGACTGGTGATGGTCACTGATGGGTGACTGGTGGTGGTCACTGATGGGTGCCGGGTATCTGGTGGTGGTCACTGATGGGTGATGGGTGTCTGGTGGTCACTGATGGGTGACGGGTGAA
>BLSH010501599.1:883183-900601 GCA_018402905.1 Glandirana rugosa
CAGTGGGTAGTCATTGGTGGCGGTCACTGGGTATTCACTGGTGGCGGTCAGTGGGCAGTGGGTAGTCACTGGTGGCGGTCAGTGGGCAGTGAGTAGTCACTTGTGGCGGTCAGTGGACAGTGGGCAGTGCGTAGACACTGGTGGCGGTCAGTGGGCAGTGTGTAATCACTAGTGGCGTGGTCACTGATAGGTGATGGGTATCTGGTGGAGGTCACTGATGGGTGACAGGTGACTGGTGGTGGTCACTGATGGGTGCCGCTTGTCTGGTGGTGGTCACTGATGAGTGAAGGGTGTCTGGCGGTGGTCGCTGATGGGTGACTGGTGTCTGGCGGTGATCACTAATGTGTGACGGGTGACTGGCGGTGGTCACAGATGCGTGACGGGTGACAGGTGACTGGCGGTGTTCACTGATGAGTGACGGGTGACTGGCGGTGGTCACTGATGGGTGACGGGTGACTGGCGGTGGTCACTTATGGGTCACTGGCGGTGGTTACTGATGGGTGACTGGTCATGGTCACTGATGGGTGATGGGTGACTGGCGGTGGTCACTGATGGGTGAGGGGTGACAGGCCACGGGTGACTGGCGGTGGTTACTGATGGGCGATGGCCATGGTCAGTGATGAGTGACAGGTGACAGGCTACGTCAGTGTTGGGTGACAGGCCACGGTCACTGATGGGTGTTGGGTGACAAGCCATGGTCGCTGATGGGTGACGGGTGACATTCCACGGTCACTGACGGGTGACACGCCACGGTCAGTGATGGGTGACTGGTGAGACGCCACGGTCAGTGATGGGTGACGGGTGACACGCCACGGTCAGTGATGGGTGACGGGTGACAGGCCACAGTCACTGATGGGTGACGGGTGACATGCCATGGTCAATGACGGGTGACACGCCACGGTCAATGACGGGTGACATGCCACGGTCACTGACGGGTGATGGGTGAGAGGTACACTTTATGAAGACAGGTGCACTTTATGGATGCATTTGGGGTGACTGTTGGGGTGACAGGTGCATTGGGGGGCAGGGGGGATGTGTCAGTGTGCTTTTACTATACAGATCAGTAACTCACTGATCCCAGCTCTTCTCTCCTCACACTGGACACTGTGTGAGGAGAGAAGAGCTGGTAACAGTGAGTTACCGCTCTGTTTACATTGCATGTGATCGGCTGTGAAGTAGATGACAGCCGATCACAAGGTATCAGCCGCCTGTGTCGGTGACAGGCAGTGTCCAGCACTCCAAGTATATGCTTGCACAACACCCTGAATGATGACATATGTGAAAGGTTCAGTGTTGCCTGTAAAATAAAAATAAATCCATACACAAAATGAAAAATACCCATGGATTGGATTGTGATAGAAAACCAGAGCTTAGAAACCTAGATCAGCACAGAGAGAATATTGACATTGGGGACATGGCAGGGATGTGTCCTTTCCTTAATACTTGAATAATGTAATAAAAGGTGTCACTCTCTCTCGCTTCAGTAAGTTGGGAGGTATGGAATAATAATTTTTTTAAATTCTGAAATTTGTATTTTTACAGCACTTTAAAAAAGTAAAAGTATTTTTTTAGTCTTGTAAGTGTCCTGGTAGTAGCGGTGTTGGGTGATGGTAAATTGGTCATTGATTTATTCATTGTTTTTTAAATAAACCCAAAGACTATTACTTAAAGACAGATAGACTTGTGCCCCCTCCCATGATTCCCATGTATCCTTTTGAACATGTCACTGTTACAGATCTCCCTCAAATGGAATGACCCTTCTCTCTTTCCATAAACTCATGTTGTTTCTCCTTTGGGAGAATGGGTAAAGGAGCATATTCCAGTCTGGTTTGTGCACCAGCATTCTTAATATTCTCTTCCTTTCAGAAGCAAATAGACCATACACTTATCTGAATGCTAATTTGCTAGTTAAATGCCCACCCTTCCTGACAAGGGAATGAAAGACTTTTAAATCACAGATGTAGAGTATCAAATGCAATAATGCTCTCGCAATGGTGCACTGAAGCTTCAATTAATTAACCTCTGGGCTAAGTGGGCAGGTACATGGTGCGGGGCACAGGCGGTGAATGGGAAAGATTTAAATGTGCATCTCATTTCCCCAACACGGACTGTGCTGTTTGCTTCAAAAAGGAGTTGTATTCCATCCCATAGTCTCATTTCTAGCTGTGTTTAATCCTTTTAATTCCACCTGAGACCTGTCTAAGAATTCAGAAGGAGCCGCTGGTGTCTGAGACCTGACAGAGCAACCCATAGCTGTGTCTAACCTCAATTATCCAGCAGAAGACTAGCTTCACTGTGGCTATTATAAAACCTGGGGCAGATAAGATTTTCTTTTGTAATACATAGGAAATATACAAAACTACTGGTTCATCAAGTCATCTGGGACATGGCTTCTCACTTATTGGTGTATTCCACCCTAGTGCTGAAAAATACATGAGATACTTTTCTTTGTTTATCAACCCCAAATAGTACGTTTATGAAGGTGACAGACGTTTGAGAAAAACGACGGCAGGGATATTTTGTCATATAAAAATTAAACAGACTTTTGTAAAAATTACTTTCTATAAAGTCACTAGAGTGTACTTGGCAGATATCTAAAGTGGGATACAAATAATAATGTTGAAAAACACTGATCTGACGTTTATAAGCACATTTAGGCGTTCACAATGGTGGCATTGACGGATCTGTAGGCACTGAGGTTATCCTGCCTTACCAGTAGCACCCCTGTATCGTTTCTCCTGTTTACCCACCTTCTAGACCTTTGAACGCAACCAGTAGATTGCTATCTGAAACATGTAAAGATGATGGCCCTGCATCCGCAACATTTAAAATGCCCTCTCAGTACAAATTTCCTGTGTTAAAATAATCTTTCAGCACTCACCAGCATGTTGGTCTAAACATTCAGAACCTAATCACTTTGCCAGCCATATTTTAACGGAAAGTAGCTGTTGACCAGGTAAATGCAACCCAACTAGTAGACTTTCCAACCAAGTTTGTCTGGGAGTATGCCCATCAACAACTCAACTGACACATAATTCTACTAATAATCATATAATGTCTGTTGGAATTTTTGGTATTTGCTCATATACACAACATCAGTGCAGATTGGCTTTGTTCTGTGTATATAGTGTAAGAGGCTCGTCTTGGCTATTGGGAATGTCATCTGTGTATCGTTTTTATAAATATAGACAACATTGTTGAACAGCTTGATGTTCAGTGCTTGGGTCTGCTTTCTGGGGCTGCTTTAGGCATGGGGATCCTAATGGTACACACAAATATTCTTTGTATGAACAAACTTGATGCTTGTTCCATAAGTTACTGAAACCAAGGATTTGGGAGGAGGGGTCACAAGGGAGATCCCTCTACTAAATGTACTTTTTGTACCCATGAAATTCACCTGCTGTCAGGACCTGTTGTTGCTTGGGTCACCTGTTGGTGGCACTGTTGCTTTTAGCACCAGAGGGTGTTGTTCTGGTGGCCACCAGCGGGTGTCTCCCAGCAGATGGACTTACAGACAATCAGGCTACACCTTATGTGGTCTGCTGGGAGTATATAAGCCCCACCCTTCACTAGGCTCATTGCTTCAGTATTTTCTGCAAGCCATTTTTCCTGCTTGAGCCTGATCCGTCCTGTACCTTGTATCCTAAACCTGATCCTGAGTTCTGTCCCCTGTGACCTGCTTTCTGCTGCTTCTGGCTTTCTGTTCCCCTTGTCTCCTGTCTCTGCCTGTATTCTTATGTGTGTTCCCTTATTTGTAAGTAGTTAGTTAGGTATTTACTGGGGTTTTTTTGTTCAACTACTTTCCACCTTGCTTGTTTATTGTCACTGGTGCTGGTATTGGATGTGTGTCATTTTCATAAATAAACAATGTTTTCACTTATCCATATGGTCCTGATTCCTTAACCACTTGACCACTGGGCGCTTAACCCCCTTAACAACCAGACCAATTTTCAGCTTTCAGTGCTCTCACATTTTGAATGACAATTACTCAGTTATGCAACACTGTACCCATATGAAATTTGCATCCTTTTTTTCACACAAATAGAGCTTTCTTTTGGCGGCATTTAATCATCATAATTTAATAGGGTTTTTATTTTTTGCGCTATAATTAAAAAAAGACCGAAAATTTTGTAAAAAAATTAAATTTTTTTGTTTCTGTTATATAAATTTGGAAAGTAGTAATTTTCTTCATAAATTTTGGGCAAAATTTATACTGCTACATATCTTTGGTAAAAAAAACAAATTAGTGTATATTATTTGGTCTTTGTGAATGTTATAGAGTCTACAAGCTATGGTGCCAATCACTGAATATAGATCACACCTGATGTACTGGCGGCCTATATCATTTCTTGAGACCCTAACAAGCCAGGAGAGTACAAATACCACCCAAATGACCCCTTTTTGGAAAGTAGACATTCCAAGGTATTTAGTAGGAGGCATGGTGAATTTTTTGAAGTTGTAATTTTTCCCACAATTCTTTGCAAAATTAATATTTTTTTTTGCTTTTTTTTTCACAAAATTGTCATATGTTAACAGGTTATTTCTCACACCCATCATATGCATACCACAAATTACACCCCAAAGCACATTCTACTACTCCGCCTGAGTATGGCTATACCACATGTGTGAGACTTTTACACAGCCTGGCCACATACAGAGGCCCAAAATGCAGGGAGCACCATCAAGCATTCTCGGAGCATGAGTTACACATATAATTTCTTAACTACCTCTTGCACTTTTGAAGGTCCTGGAGCACCAGGACAATGGAAACACCAAAAAAATTACCCCATTTTGGAAAGCAAACACCCCAACCTATGTTCTAGAAGGCATAATGAGTCTTTTGAACATGTTATTTTTTCCATTTATACAATATTTCTAACACACAGCATGTACCTAGCAAAAATTACACCCCAAAATATATTCTGCTACTCCCCCCGAGTATGGCGATACCACATGTGTGACACTTTTACACAGCCTGGCTACATACAGAGGCCCAACATGTAGGGAGCACCGTCAAGTGTTCTAGGGGCATACATTTCAAATCTAATTTGACTATCTATTACACTATTGTGAGGCACTGTGGTGGCATGGATAGGCACTGTAGTGGCACGGATAGGCAGTGTAGTGGCATGGATGAGCAGTGTAGTGGCACAGTTGGGCAGTGTAGTGGCATGGATGGGCAGTGTAGTTGCATGGATGGGCAGTGTAGTGGCATTGATGAGCAGTATAGTGGCATGGATGAGCAGTGTAGTGGCACAGATGGGCAGTGTAGTGGCACGGATGGGCAGTGTAGTGGCATGGATGGGCAGTGTAGTGGCATGGATGGGCACTGTAGTGGCACGGATGGGCACTGTAGTGGCATGGATGTGTCAAGAATGAGAACTTATGTGGTATGGATGAGCATGCATGATGCACAAATGAGCCATGGATGGGGATAGATGAGCACGGATGGGGATGGATGAGCACGGATGCGGATGGATGAGCACGGATGGGGATGGACAAGCACGGATGGGGATGGATGAACACGGATGGGGATGACTGAGCACGGATGGGTGGATGAGCACGGCTGGGTGGGTGAGCATGGATGTATGGCTGGGTGAGCATGGATGGATGGATGGGGGAGCATGGATGGCTGGGTGGGTGAGCATGGATGGAAGGATGGGTGCCTGAGCATGGATGGATGAGCATGGATGGGGTGAGGATGGCTGGGTGGGTGAGTATGGATGGGGTGAGGATGGCAGGGTGGGTGGTGAGGGTGGATGGATGGTGGGGGGTGCAGTCCCCTACTGTCACTTAGCAGTGCTGTGGGCACTACATATCGCCCACAGCGCTGCAGCACGTCCTCTCTCTCCCCCCTCTCCTCTCACAATGCACCGATCGGTGCGGAGAGGAGAGAGAAAAGCCGGCGCTTCCGCCGGCTTGTTTACATGTGATCACTCTGTCATTTGAAGGAGTGATCACGTGGTAAAAGGCCGCTCACAATGGCCTTTTGCCACAATCCGTGATGCGCCAGGTCCCCTGGACCCGGCGGTCACGGATGTTCCCTTGTGCACGCCCCAGGGGAAGCGCGATTCTGGGAGGACGTCAATAGACACCCTCCCAGAATTAAGCAACCACCCTGTAGCCGTCATTCGGCTATGGGCCGGTTATTAAAGCGGTAGTTAACCCATGCATTTAACAGGTTAAAAACCAGTCACATTTCAGGCATGTGCCAGAAATGTAACACTCCCATTGGTTGTGCTCTAAACCATACTGTCAAACCATCCAATGGCTGGTGTCATAGCTGATCACATGTGCAGCATCATGGCAGTTGTAGATTAAACAGAGGCCAAGATGGCAGCTTCCTTGGCTGAAATTGATAGGAGGGTTTACTACCACTTTAAGTTGTTAAGGTGCAGCCAATTGATCTGATTACCCTTGTTGGATGCTTGCATTCTGACATAATACTGCAGCCATACCATCAGATCGGCTGCACCTGGGAATTAGGGATTTAGCATTTGTTAATTGCTGCAAGATACAGTCTGAGGAGGTCTTGTATTTTGCCCTGCTTATAGCAGAAGACAGGGAGTATTACTGCCAAATCTTGAGAGAGCAGACTAGGGAGCAATTGCTGGAGTATATCCATCTGGCTCATTACCTGGTAGATTAAGGCAGCTTTTTGTTCAAGGAAATTCAGCCCCCTCATTCAGATCTGTGCAGAGTTGCTTTGTCTAGCACCCCTACTGGTAGTGATGATTATTCTCCTCCCTTTAGTATGTCTCAGGTGGAATCTCTTGTGTGGCTATTAGAGGATGATAAAACCTATTTTATGGAGTATTACTCTGTATTTTCACAACAGGCGCTGTTGGATAGTTTCAATGCAGTACACTCTTTATTTAGACGAGGGGATTGTAAATTGAAGTTTGTTCAGCCGTTGCTTCAAACTTGGTCAGATATCTCCTCCATAGTATCAGTTGACATGCACCCATCCACTAGCCACCAGTTTGTTCAGAGTTCCCTCTCTCTGTTGTCCATAGCAACTCCCCAGAGCACCTCATCTGTAACTGCTCCTCTTTCTTTCAGTACTACTATTACTCCTCTACCTGCTGCACATTCTATTCTTAAACCTGCAAACCTGCAAAAAGAAAAGGAAATTCTTTCCAACCTCTATCATTCTGCCTCTGTCCTCTCCTGCCTCTACGTCAGCTACTGCAGTCCAGCCCGCCATGGTTCTGTTAGCTCCAGTCCAGCCCGCCATGGTTCTGTTGGCTCCAGTCCAGCTTGCCACGACACCATCTGCTTCAGTCAAGCCTGTTACCATACCACTTGCTCCACCCAGGTCTACCATAACACCTGCCACGTTGTTTCAGCCTATGGAAATTGGACTGTCTGCTACTGGCCCTATGGACTCTTTGCCAGTAAACCAAATTGATCTCACTGATCCTGCTCCTGATGCCCTGCCTGGTGGTCTCATTCCTGATGCCCTGCCTGGTGGTTCTGTTTCTGATGCCCAGTCTGTTGTTCCGGTGCCCACTGAACAAACCTGCTGTTCCAGTACCCGCTGCAATGCCTACTGCCCAGCCTACTTTTCCAGTACCCACTGCCAAGCCTGCTATTCCAGTGCCTGCTCCCCAGCCTGCTGTTCAAATACTCGCTGTCCAGCCTGCTGTTCCGGTGCCCACTGTCCAGCCTGATGAACCAGTGCTTGCTGATGACCCGGTGCCCGCTGCTTAGCCTGATGAACCGGTGCCCACTGCCCAGCCTGATGACCTGGTGTTCGCTGATGACCCCTGTGCCTGCTGATCCGGTATCTGCTGCCCAGCCTGATGACCCAGTGCCTGCTGCCCAGCCTTATGATCCAGTGCTCGCTGATGACCTGGTGCCTGCTGCCCAGCCTGATGACATAGTGCCTGCTGCCCAGCCTGATGACCCAGTGCCCACTGCCCAGCCTGATGATCCGGTACTCGCTGCCCAGCCTCATGATCTGGTGCCCACTGCTCAGCCTGATGATCTGGTGCTTGCTGATGACCCGGTGCCTGCTGCTCAGCTTGGTGATCCGGTGCCCACTGCTTAGTCTGATGATCCAGTGCTCGCTAAAGACCTGGTGCCTGCTGCCCAGCCTGATGACCCGGTGCCTGTAGCCCAGCCTGATGATCCGGTGCTCCCTGCCCAATCTGATGGTCCGGTGCTCCCTGCTCAGCCTGATGACCCAGTGCCTGCTGACCAGCCTGATGATCCGGTGCTCACTGATGACCCGGTGCTCACTGCTTAGCCTGATGATCCAGTGCTCATTGATGACCCAGTGCCCGCTGTCCAGCCTGATGATCCAGTATCCGTTGATGACCCTGTGTCTATTGATCCAGTGCCTGCTGCCCAGCCTGATGACCCGGTGCTGGATACCCAGCTTACCGCTATTGCTTCCCTGCTTGATGCCTAGCTAGCCGCTGATTCTTTCCTGTTTGATGCCCAGCCTGACTCTGATGCCCCTGTATTATCTGCCTCTTATGGTTTCATGCCCGCTGCCCAGCTAGTTCTTGATACCAGAACCAAACTTCCAGACCCTGGTGGTGGGGCGCATGATCTATTACCTGACTCGGATGGCACGCTTTCCAGTGGGTTAAGAGACTCTGGCCTAAAAAAGTGCAAAAGAGTCCGCAGACACGGAGGGGAAACTTTTTTTGGACTTTTCCTGCACCCTCATTGGCTGTCAGGTCAAGTACAAAATAGAGCATACGGAGGTCGCTCTTCAAGGGGGGAACTGTCAGGACCTGTTATTGCTTGGGTCACCTGGTGGTGGCACTGTTGCTTTTAGCACCAGAGGGTGTAGTTCTGGTGGCCACCAGTGGGTGTCTCCCAGGAGATAAACTTAAAGACAATCAGGCTACACCTGATGTGGTCAGCTGGGAGTATATAAGCCCACCCTTCACTAGGCTCAGTGCTTCAGTATTTCCTGTACAACAAAGAGAGCTATTGACAGGTTGAGGTGGGTCCTATAAATCTAAATCATCATACTGTAGTGCCACTCACCCTGGTGCCGGTGTCTTTCTTAAACCAAGAAAAATGCATATACAAAAAATTTGTTCTGGTATTGGATGTGTGTCATTTTCATAAACATATTTTTCACTTATTCATATGTTCTGATTCCTTAAGGTGCAGCCAATTGATCCGATTACCCTTGCTGGATGCTTACATCCTGACACCTGCATTGAAGTGAAGTTACCACGAGCCAATCACCTCCCAGCTGCAGTAGGATGATGATAAATGTACAACTTTATCACAGGGAAATTTTTCCTACAACTGTGTTAAGTATTTACATGTTTTTCTATGTCATTGAGATGATTTTAACCTTTGTACAATAACATTCTTGATATTTAATTTCAATAGTACAGTCAAAGTCCTTTAATTAGTGGTTAGGGTTTTTTTGTTCCATAAGTTAACAATTACTCCTTGTTTCCCATTGATGTACAGGGCACCATGTTACAACTAATGTCCATCATATACTGAAATTGTTAAGCTTGGGGATCTATGCAAATGTGTGATAGGCACAACATTTATGTTTGCGGTGCTTATTTGAACCCCTACTTTTATGGTAGGGTAGTTTGTCCACTTATCCTCATGCCAACCCACCGTAGCACTCAGGGCTGAACAAGTGAAGCACACTGGGGTGATGAATTCATAACATTGGCCAGATAACATCTTTTAAAAGCACTTCAGTCACAAGTTTCACAATAAGGTGTATTTGGTTGGACTTCTAGCTGTGAGAGGAATGCTCCTTCTCTCCAAGTGTAGAAAATAAAACTGAGCTCTATGGTGCAATAACATCCTTGAGTGTGGGTCATGATAAAATGAATGTGCACTCCAGTCTGTATTGACACAGCAGCTCCACAGTTGCCTCTATTACTTTTTCTGAAACTTTTGTGTGTTAATATCAATGTACGTTTTTACATGAACCATGGATATGGTTAACTAGAATATGAGAGGTTAAAGTATATCTAAACCCAAGAACCAAGATGTTATTTATTACAACTTACTTATCCATAAATATGGCGGCTTCATTAGGCTCTGTTGGCACTACAGAACATCCCCCCTTCTCCTCACCTAAATAACATAGGGCAAGGTGTTCTGTAGTTCACAGAGGTAACCCAGGCAGTAGCTGTAATGAAGGCTGTAAATTCTCATGCCCCTGCCCACAACAGAGAACCCCACTGTAGTAAAGAGGAATTATCTGCTCTAGGAGTGTCAAGCTTTTGTCTTCCCCGTTGTGCTCATTGGCTCATACAGGATACAGCAGTAATGTAGGGGGTCAGTGGGAGAAACCACCGAGCACTACAGGAAGTGTCAGTTTCTGTGAAGAATTTGGGGGATGAATCCTCTTCATTGGAGTGGTATTCAACTGCAAGGCATCAAGAAAAGTAAGAATTTAATATCTTCTTTACAGGTACTTCCTTAATGTCAACTTAAGCTTTTTGAAAAAAGTCACTTTTAATACTGCTATCGTTGCTACTACCTTCTCCTTGCTATTACTAGTAGTAATAATAATTGTGATTTCTTATTTATAAATGTGATGCATTTGATACAGTTCCACATAATGATCTCATACAAAAAATGTAAAAGCTAGGACTTAACCCTTGGGTGGTTCAGTGGATATGCAGTTGGTTAAAGGATAGATCCCAGAGTGTGGTTGTAAATGGGGTTCACTCAGAGCAGAGACCAGTCACTAGTGGGGTACCACAAGGCTCTGTACTGGGTCCTGTTCTATATATGTAAGTGATATAACTAAAGATTTGTTGGGTAAGGTATGTCTTTTTGCTGATGACACAAAAGTGTGTAATAGGGTTGATATCCCTGGAGGTGTCTGTAACATGAAACTGCCGTTCAATGTTTCTAAATGTAAAATATTGCACCTAGGGAAAAATAAACCCTTGACAGAGTACAACATTGGGGGTACAGTGTTAGCCAGCACTATAGAAGAAAAAGATTTGGGGGTACATATTTCAGATGATTGCAAAATGAGCAAACAGTGTGACCAGGCAGTGGGGAAAGCAAATAGAATTCTAGGATGCATCACTAGAGGAATCGCCAGCAGGACGAAGGAGGTCCTGATTCCCCTATACAGATCTTTGGTGGGACCTCATTTAGAATACCGTGTCCAGTGCTGGAGGCCTCACTTACAAAAAAGATATTGATAATATAGAAGGTATTTTAATTTTGGGAGCTCCTTCTGACTTTATTATTAAGGTTCACATGATCTTTTTCTTGTCCTGACAGCCCCCCCCCCTTTTCATCATTGTGGGGTGTGATATGCCTTGTGTCAATGTAGTCTTAGCTAGAGGTGGGTATGGTGATATATGGGGCTTGTCCATCAGTGGTTATTTGTGTCCATGTATTATATATCTGAGAGATAGACATCACCTTACAGGCATATCTGCTATGGTCATACACATACCATTTACGATTTATAATAAAAGTTTTAGACAAGTAGCATTTTGGTGTGCAGAGTAGCGCACCCTCGTCTAGCTTTAAGATAGGACGAGTCCAGAAATGGGTAACAAAAATGGCGGAAGGTCTGGGGGATAAAACATATCAAGAGTGACTTCAGGAACTTAATATGTACAGTCTGGAGGAAAGAAGGGAAAGGAGAGACATGATTGAAACCTTTAAATACATCAAGAGGGTGAATAAGGTTTAAGAGGGCAGGATTTTCAATATGAAAATAAAATCAAAAACACGGGGACATGACCTCAAACTAACTGGTGGCAAGTTTAAAACTAATCTTAGAAAGTAGGGTTGCACCGATACTAAGCATTTGAACTAAACTGATACTTTCAGGCTCGGTTCTTTCAGCTGATAGTGGGATTCCCCCACTGACAGCTGAAATGTAAAAAAAAAAAAAAGTTGGCAATTATCAGTTGTTAAAGTGATTGTCAAGGTTTGTTTTCTTTTTTTGTAAAATAATAAACATGTTATGCTTATCTGCTCTGTGCAAGAGTTGTGCAAAGAGTGGCCCCAATCCTCCTTTTCTGGGGTGTTCCGGCGGTGCTCCTGGCTCCTCCTATTCATCTCTGCATGGGGTGCTACCACGGAGAGGTGCTTTCCATGGGGGCACCTGTGCGGGCATGCTCCAGAGTCTTGCTGCTGCATCCATTGACACAGACAGCATTACTCAGTCCTGCCTCTTGCTCCCGTATCACTGGATTTGATTGACAGCAGCGGGAGCCAATAGCTCCTGCTGCTATCAATCTATCCAATGAGGACCCGAGATTAACTATTTTCATATTACTTGGTTTAGTAACACTTTAATGCATAGAATGCATTAAGGTGAGAAAACTTGAGGGTTTGCAACTACTTTAAGGAGTGGGGCCTTAACAACCGATGACTCATTCAGCTGTCAGTGTGGTTCCCTGCTGACAACTAAAGTGTAAACTGAAGTCCCGGCAATTGAAGCTTTAAAAAAAAAAAGAAAGCAGCTGGACAATGTTTATCAACAACATTGCTCAGCCGCTCAGCCAAAAGATAAAAAGAAATGTTTCTTTTTGCATCTTACTGTTTTTCTTCTTCTACAGATCTACAGATGAACTTTGATCTGCAGATGAAGTCAGTTTAACCGCTTCTGGACTGCCCCACGTACATTTAATGCAGCAGCGTGGCCCTGCTGCGCAAAACCATGTATCTATACATGATTTTGTGCACACAGTTTTGGGGGCATGCGCGTGCCACTGGAGCGCCGCTCCCGCTGTGATTGGACACAGTGGGAGCCAATCAGCAGGTTCAGTGGAGACCCAGATCAGCAGTGTGCCAATGTAAACAAAGCACACTGCTGATCTTTCATTGAGGGAAAGCGAGATCTAGTGTTTCAGCTAAGCTGAAACACTATCTCAGCTTTCCTGCAGTGTGACACTCCCCCATTCAGTTAGAAAGCACCTCCCAGGGAACACAGTTAACCCCTTGATCACCACTAGTGTTAACCCCTTCCCTGTCATTTATACAGGGATCAGTGCATTTTTTAGCACTGAATCGTGTATTAGTTTCACTGGTCCCCAAAAAGTGTCACTTGGGGTCAGATTTGTCCACTGCAAAGTCGCAGTCCCCCTAAAAACCACAGGTCGCAGCCATTACTAATAAAAAAATAAATAAATAAATAAAAATGCCATAAATCTATCCTCTATTTTGTAGATGCGATAACTTTTGTGCAAACCAATCAATGCACGCTTATTGAGATTTATTTTATTTTTTTACCAAAAATATGTAGAAGAATACATATTGGCCTAAATTTATGAATACATTTGTTTTTTATATATATTTTTTGGATATTTATTATAGCAGAAAGTAAAAATGATTGTTCTTTTTTTTTCAAAATTGTCACTCTTTTTTTGTTTATAGCGCAAAAAATGATCGCAGAGGTGATCAAATACCACCAAAAGAAGACCATATTTTTGGGAAAAAAAGACGGCAATTTTATATGGGTACAACATCGCACGACCGCGCAATTGTCAGTTAAAGCAATGCAGTGCCGTATTGCAAAAAATGGCATGGTCAGAAAGTGGGTAAAACCTTCCAGGGCTGAAGTGATTAAGGCAACCTGTCAAGTAAAAAAACATTTTTTTTTATTACTAAATGTTCCTCTGTTTAATCCCTTATTAACCCTTTATTTACTCTAATCAGCCTTAATTAACTCCTTATTCTCCTCCATTTAATTATTTTCCTACTGACTTTTTTTTTTATTCACTTATATTTCATAAACTATTAATAATTAAAACTTTTTTTTGTTTGCTTTGTTCGTTGATGTTTTTACATCTTTAACATATCACACATTTCACATTGAAAAAAGCGCAACAATTAAAAAAATAAGTAAATGTATTTATTTTGTAAATAACTTCTCAATGCTTTGCACCATTGCTGACAGCTGAAGTATAAACAAAACAATTGCGGTAGGAATTGGTAATTGGTATCGATATGTACTAAAAAAAAAAAAAAAAAGTATCGCTACTCATACTCATTGTACATAAATGGTATCGGTGCATCCCTATTAGAAAGTATTATCTTACTGAAAGGGTAGTTGATGTTTTGAATAGACTTCCAGCGGAGGTAGTAAGTCAGTCAACAGTAAGTGGCTTCAAGGATGCTTGGGACAAACATAGATCTATACTCAGACAAAAAAGTTAACTAAAAAAGAAACAATATATATATATATATATATAGAGAGAGAGAGAGACAGAGAGAGAGAGAGAGAAATAAATAAAAAATAAGTAAATAAGCAGACTTGATGGACTACTTGGTCTTTTTTTTTTTGCTGTCAACTTTCTATAATAACTAATTTTAGCCTTTTCAAAAAGTAATTTCAGGACAATCTATAACGTGTTTAAACTCACTAGAGAATTGCAAAGTCAGCAACACTAATAATCCTAGTAGATTCAGCATCATCCCCATTATAACTGATCCCTCTTCAGGTCCTTAGCAGAGGGATTATGGCACTGGTGTATTTAGCATGTGTTTGGTATACAAATCAGTCTATTAGTTGTGGCTATTAAAGGATAATATCAGCGGGGCTGTGAAACTGGCCCCTACCAGGCCTCCTCTGTTCAGCAATGTGCTGGGGGTCTTCTCCAGGGTTAATTGTGCTCTTTGTTGACACATACTTCCCTAGGGGCTGCTGCTTGTGCATCACAAATCCCCACTGAGTCGCCTTTTAATTGGCAAGGTCTCTAATCAGTTGTCATATGGAGCTGTTTAAACAGAGATTATGCGGGACACTCATCTCTAATCCACTCCGTTTAGAGAATAGGGTGCCTTGTGTGCCACTGCAGGAAGCAGGGATTACATGATTGTCTAATTTCCCAAGTAATTTCACACAATGAGATTAGTAGATCCAGGCTGCTAGCTGTAGAACACGTTTGATGTTCTTTGCCCTGTTTTTTTTTTTGCTGAATGATGGAGTTTAGCATTTGTCCTTGTCCAGGCTGTTTTAGTAACTCACACCCGGCATAAGCACTTCACAGCATCAGTGAGGATACCCCAGATGTACAGAGCCTCTCCAATTACCGAGCCAGGCCTCCACATTCACCCCACACCTGGTCAGACATTGTCCATGGGCACATGACTGTGGATTAAAAAATCAATATGCAGGAAAACATCAATACAGACTATCCAAACTCATTACTTTCATCTATCATATGATGTTTAATCAGTAGCAATAACCATAAAAAAAGTATGGATTGTAATGATTATGTATATGGAAAATACAATAAATGTATATTATATTGCTTCATGTCCCAAGCAAGGAGGGCTTTGTAAAAATTATCTAGACAATTTTTCCTAGAGAAAAAATATGCCATAGGACCAAATAACCAACCAACCAACCTTTCTTCCTTGAACCAGTTTTTTAAGAGCACCTTTCAGTAACTGTAATAAATAAAAATTCTGACAATATACAGCAACAACACACAAAACACTGCACCTTATATCATTAAAACGCAATCCATGAGCTTCAGCCAAGTGACTTTGCCTAGGCTGGGATAATGTCGTCATTCTGCAGCAGAGTTTCTCAACCAGGGTTCCGTGGAACTGTAGGGTTCCACCAGAGGTTGCTAGGGGTTCCTTGAGCAATAGTGAATTTCTGCCTCTCAGATAAATTCCCCACTAACACCATTGATATTTTTAGCCATTGGGTAATTCTTCCCAATGACCACAAGTGTAAGGAGCATTCTTCCCACTGACCATCACACGGATGTATCATGAGTTGTAGATTTTTCATATTTAGCAGGGGTTCCCCGAGACTGGAGAACTATTTCAAGGGTTCCTCTGTGTTGAAAAGGTTGAGAAAGGCTGTTCTACAGGCAGGAGGAATAATTTCCTGGGGACCTGTGTCACCAAGACAGAAAGTGGGAGGAAATCTAAACCATTAAATAAACTTTGTGTCACCACGCTAAATCAGACCCCTCCAAATTGGGTATAGTATAAGAAGTGCTGCTGCTTTCAAAACAGAATAATGCAAAAAAAGGAAAAGAAAACTAAACAGCAATAGTTTTCAGCAGCGCAAACCCACTAAGATTATAAAGTGCATTAGTAAAACAATGTCCAATAATTAGTGCATAAATGAAAGTGCAAGTGCTCAAAAACAGTCCAATGAGTGAATCACAGATCATCATTTGTGATAAAATTGCAAGTTAATATCCACTGCGGATAAAGATGCTTCCTCCACCAGTGTCACTACAGGATTGAAACTACATACTTAAAAGTTAAAGATAGAGAGAGAGAGAGAGAGAGGAACCAAAATAATATAAAAAATAAAAGAAAAACAAAAAAAGGATAAATTAGAAAAGATAAATGAAATATAGTAGGCACACTTGTAGGACATGAAAAAGGGTGACCTAGCATCAGATACATTTTTCATTCTAAAGTGCATGTAAAAAAACATTTTTTATTTTTTTTTTAGATAGAGTAGGTTCTAGCTATTTTTTGCTGCCTTTATCCCAATGGTAATATTTTCCTTCCCTGTGGGATAAATCTCTAAGTGAACAGAATTCCAATGATAGAGAGTTGTCAAAGGAACGTGTATCCACAATTTAAAAAAAATTGACACCACTTGCTCTTAAATGGTTTAGATTTCCTGCAAAAAAAAATGAAAACGAAACACCAATAATTTTCAGCAGCGCAAACGCACTAAGATTATAAAGTGCATTAGTAAAACAATGTCCAATAATTAGTGCATAAATGAAAGTGCAAGTGCCCAAAAACAGTTCAATGAGTGAATCACAGGTGATCACTCGTGATAAAATTGCAAGTTCATATCCACTGCGGATAAAGATGCTTCCTCCACCAGTGTCACCACGTGCCAGACATATACACACACTGAGGCTCACCAGATAAATGTTAGTCAATGCACATCAATTCTCCTGTGAGATCAACTGCCACCTCTGTGTTCCCTTCAGGGTCAGTTACTCAAGTAGAGAAAAAGCAAGAAAGCCTCTCATAGTGTATCATTCTTAAAAACAGAGCTTTAATCCAATAAAATTGCGCTTACATGCATTAAGTAAAAGACAACCATTTGTGTGTGTTTGTTGGATGATCTGTTACCCGTGTCCAATCGCTACTGTCAAACGTTTGTTCGTTCCCAGCGTCTCCACCGGCGCGTGACCAAGTCGGAAGTGACAAAATGCCTAAGGGCATGGCCATACAACGACTCAGGCGAGGCGGACTGATGCCGGTGGAGATGCTGCGAATGAATGAACGTTGCCGGTGGAGATGCTGGGAACGAACGAACGTTTGACAGTAGCGATCGGACATGAGTAACAGTCCGCCTAACAAACACACACAAATGGTTGTCTTTTACTTAATGCATGTAAGCGCAATTTTATTGGATTAAAGCTCTGTTTTTAAGAATGATACACTATGAGAGGCTTTCTTGCTTTTTCTCTACTTGAGTAACTGACCCTGAAGGGG
>BLSH010501599.1:900611-911898 GCA_018402905.1 Glandirana rugosa
AAAAAGCAAGAAAGCCTCTCATAGTGTATCATTCTTAAAAACAGAGCTTTAATCCAATAAAATTGCGCTTACATGCATTAAGTAAAAGACAACCATTTGTGTGTGTTTGTTGGATGATCTGTTACCCGTGTCCAATCGCTACTGTCAAACGTTTGTTCGTTCCCAGCGTCTCCACCGGCGCGTGACCAAGTCGGAAGTGACAAAATGCCTAAGGGCATGGCCATACAACGACTCAGGCGAGGCGGACTGATGCCGGTGGAGATGCTGCGAATGAATGAACGTTGCCGGTGGAGATGCTGGGAACGAACGAACGTTTGACAGTAGCGATCGGACATGAGTAACAGTCCGCCTAACAAACACACACAAATGGTTGTCTTTTACTTAATGCATGTAAGCGCAATTTTATTGGATTAAAGCTCTGTTTTTAAGAATGATACACTATGAGAGGCTTTCTTGCTTTTTCTCTACTTGAGTAACTGACCCTGAAGGGGACACAGAGGTGGCAGTTGATCTCACTGGAGAATTGATGTGCATTGACTAACATTCATCTGGTGAGCCTCAGTGTGTGTATATGTCTGGCACGTGGTGACACTGGTGGAGGAAGCATCTTTATCCGCAGTGGATATGAGCTTGCAATTTTATCACGAGTGATGATCTGTGATTCACTCATTGGACTGTTTTTGGGCACTTGCACATTCATTTATGCACTAATTATTGGACATTGTTTTACTAATGCACTTTATAATCTTAGTGCGTTTGCGCTGCTGAAAATTATTGGTGTTTCGTTTTCATTTTTTTTGCAGGAAATCTAAACCATTTAAGAGCAAGTGGTGTCAATTTTTTTAAATTGTGGATACACGTTCCTTTGACAACTCTCTATCATTGGAATTCTGTTCACTTAGAGATTTATCCCACATGGAAGGAAAATATTACCATTGGGATAAAGGCAGCAAAAAATAGCTAGAACCTACTCTATCTAAAAAAAAATATGTTTTTTTACATGCACTTTAGAATGAAAAATATATCTGATGCTAGGTCACCCTTTTTCATGTCCTACAAGTGTGCCTACTATATTTCATTTTTCTTTTCTAATTTATCCTTTTTTGTTTTTCTTTTATTTTGTATATTATTTTGGTTCCTTTCTCTCTCTCTCTCTCTATCTTTAACTTTTAAGTATGTAGTTTCAATCCTCTCTTTTGTTTCTCTTTTTGTTCTGCCCTTTGTTCCCCATTGTTTCCCCTGTTTTCTACTTTTCTTTTACTCGTTGTTCTCCTGACTTCTCCTCAGCCTTGGATTTATCTCTTGTTTATGTGTGTATTTGGTGAAAATTCCATGTCTGGCATCATTCGGATGCAATGTGTACCACCAGTAAACGTATTGCTACACCTCATTTCTCTCTCTGCGATTTACCATCTGTGAGCCGCTCTTTAACCTAATAAAAGTCATCTAGCTTTTGACTAACAAGAAAGGGAAACAGTGTTCATTGTGGGGTTTTAGGAAAATGGCTTGACTAATCTCTGGGATGAGAATGGAGTGATTTATAGGCGGATTAAACCGTAGGCCATGATTAGGGGGCTGGTAGTAAGTGCATTAGATGTCTAAGTGTGGCAATAGAGTAAATAGGCGTTTTATTTATCGCAGTGCCAGGGGCCTCTTAGCGGAAGAGCGCTTCTCCAAATTGAAATATAGCAGAGTTTACTCTCCTGATTAGAGCTTCCAGCGCAGCGCCCAAGGCTATCAGCGAGCAGGAGCAGCACGGCTCTGACACCTAATTGTCCCTGGATTAATGTGCAAACGGCAGCAACAAATAACCCTTGTCATGGCTATTGGTGGGACTGACCACTTCCACCAGACTGGAGAGCATTTTATATTGTCAACTAACAATAAGTGTCTCTAGACCAGGTCACAAGCTGTACACTTTCTATAGTTCTTGGCACTGTATGCTTGTTTTTAATTTACTGTTTTTTATTGAAGCTTTTTACATTTAATGTAAAAAAAAAAAAAAGAACTACTATGGAAAAAGAGGAAAAATGCCGAAGATAAAATAGAATAGGTTATTTACTAAATGGAAAAGATTTTCAATTATCAAAATGAACATTAGCTTTGCTTAGTAATTAGGATGAAGCCATATTCCTTTTACTCAACTAATTATATGCTAGCAAAACTCAGTATTTTAAAAGTTTCCTTCACAGATGATGAGGGTCTTTTTCCTTCTTGTGACACCCTGGATTACACATGGCATAGCAAGTATTTTGTTCTGCCCTTTTAAGCACTGGGCACTGTTTGGGACTTGGGGTATAATGTTTTTTTTGGGGGGACAGAGAGTCTATACTCACTGGGCATGGCATGTAGGATTGCACACAGTGTGTATGTGTCATTTATGTTTCTCGCATGCACATAGTGATGGGCTCCAGGGTTTATGGCTGATAATTTGAAAACAAGCTTTATGTTTTCTCAGATCTTAATGGGTACTGGTCTGGGTCCTAGAGCCTAGAGGCTTTATAGAGCTTTGGGTAGGATAAAGCCTCCATTCCTAGTGCCATACATTAGTGGGTGGCCAGAGTTCATTACTAGTCTATAAGGTCCACAGGCCATTATACTTTATATGTAAACTGACTAATGCTCAGGGTTCTCTCTCTCTTGCTCTCTCAGCAGTGGGAGCTTGCTGCTGCGTGAAAAAGTCTGAGTGATGAAAGAACATAAAAAAAGGTACAAGTACTGCTTGTTTGTTTTTGGTAATCGATTATGAGGACTGAGTTTAGTTAGTAGCTTGGACAAGCAGATGCTTTGTTAGTTTTATGCTATATAAACTTGCTGTAGGCAGTTCTGCTGTATTAAAACTGTGTTTGCTGCCTGAATAAAAGTGCAGGACAAACCTACTTGGAAAGATAATTTATATTTACTATACGTGTTTTTGGAAACTTGATATAAATGTATTGTTAGGTCAATATCTCTGTAGAGATGGAGGGGGTGAAAGGAGATTGTCATTTAGTACTGTGGTCAGATAGCAAAGCCTTTGGCAGGATGCTCATGTAAAATGGAATCCATAAATAGATGTCCAAGTTCCTATACTTTGATAAAACAAAAAACAATGCTGTAAACATTACTGTGTGTTTCAGGGTAATTATGTTCTGAATACTGAAAACTTTTTTTTTTTACAATTTCCTCTGTAAAACTACAGCTGCCCATACACTATCAGACAAGGCTGCAAGATCACACCGTGGCTATTAACAGTATTACCAACTCAATTTCATTGTCAGGACTGTGACAGCAGTTGTGAAGCCATTATGTTCAGTATATGCACGGTGCATGCTGCCTATAAAGAATGGTGATAAAATGTGCCCTATACAGTGACCAGTAATCCTAGCCGGTTTAAAATTACCTAAAGTAAAACTATAGGCAATGTTCTTTTCTTTTGGATAGAGCAAGGGAGGGTTATAACCCCTGTCAGATTTTTTTTTTTCGCCATCTGTGTCCCATTGCAGAGATTTTCCTTCACTTCTTGTCCCATAGCCAAACAGGAAGTGAGAGGAAATCCCTGCAAATGAAGGACATTCTTTGGGTACCCCAAGTTACAATAAATAGTGTTCCCATTGGTATTTCTCCCCTTTATTACTTTTCTGGGGACAACCCAAAATTTGGTATTTTCTGTTACTTTTACTTTCAATGATAATGGTAAACAGGACAAATCGAGAGGGTGAATCTTCTTAACGTGGGCACAGACAGGAATAAAAACTGACAGGTGTTGTAATCCATCTCCATTCTGTCCAAAACTAAAAAAAACAAAGTGTTGCCTTAAGTTTAATGCATACAGGGGACCTTCTTCCTGGTGGCAGCTTGAATGTTCGGCAACGGTGCATGGCTTCCCCCACAGAGCTGTGATTAGCACAATCGTACTCCATTGATACTTCCTTGGTAGGGATGAGGACCTAGAGCAGTGGTCTCCAAACTGTGGCCCTTTGCTTGCCTTTATTAGGCCCTTGGTCCCCCTAATACCAATGATGGAGCACTGTTTCTTCCACTGATAACAATGATGGGGCACTATTCGTCCCACTGATACCAGCGATGGGGCACTATTTCCCCCCCCCCAATACCAAATGGGGAAATGTTTATTCCCAGTGATGCCAGGAAAATTTCCACTCCCGCTGGCCGCAGTCCGCCCCCCCCCCAAAGTCTGAAGGACAACAAACTGGTCCTTTGTTTAGAAAGTTTGGAGACCCCTCAGCTAAAGTAAGAGTCTGAAGGAGACTGTGTTTTGCACATGAAAATCATTTATTGTGGTTGCAATGTTTTGCAGGCTCAGTTGGAAATTAATAATAAATGCAAATGTGGATGCATTTAGTATATATTTTTGCAAAAGGTGAACTTACACTTTTATATTGACAGACGGAGCCTTGTGGGTTGAAATACCCCTGGATCCTTTTATACTCGAACATTATGATTGTTTTATCCAATTACAATTATTATTATCCCTGTCCGTCTAGGAACTTTGGGAATTCCCTCCCACAATTGCATGTTCTAGCACCTCCTATTCCATTTTCCACAATGTAAAAATACATAAAGGTAGAATGAGAACCCCTGGTAATGGCCACGATAGGTATGCAGGCCCAGGAATTAAAGCAAAGAAAAATCTGCATTAATTTCCATAGAGATATAAAATAATTGTCAAGTAGTTTACCTCCCAGCATCAGCCCTGTTTGTAATATTAATTTTTGTGTAGACAGTCCCTTTAATACAGCCCTGCAGCTAAAAAAATAATACGAGAAAGCTTTCATTTTCAGCTCTCACTGCAGCCACATTTGGTGAAAAACAGTCTGTATTTTCCAAGTTCTTAAGTTTTATTGAGCATTAAAGCTGGGGTTCCCATGTGTTACAAGGAGGACAGGCTGTAGATCTAGCTTGTAGCTCACTGGTGCAAAGTCTCGTGATTAACCTTGACGCCTGCGATTTCTGATTTGAAATATGGTATTTCTTATTGTCAGACTTCAGTTGAAAAATCTCATAATTCCATTTTTTTCAGGTCCATTTGATTATCAATTGCACAACTCTCCCCTAAATTTAAACCATACAAATATGATTTATTTCATTTTCCAGATAGTGCGTTTCTGTTAATGGAGGGCTGGCTGTCTGCTATATGTAATTTCTCTGCTGTAGAATTACTTTGGCTGTCTCTAAGATGTTCCCATTTATTTCATGTTTTATTTTAAATTGATTTATCATTTGTGAACACTATTATTGTCTATGTATGTGCATTATGTTTTCATTTGAATTATATTCTGCATAGTGGTGCAATGGATAAGGGGTCGGTTTACACAAGATTTGCTCTTTTATGTTGAAAATACCTCCCAACTTTCTGAGATAAGAAAGAGGGACACCTATCAGTAAAAAACAGGTAAAAGACACCCATGCTATGCCCACATTTATGAGGCCTATTCAAATTGAATATGTAAAAACTACTTAGTTAAATCCACAAATGCCTTTTCCCACCTCTATTTTTCTTTTATACTGTTTTTTTCAAAATAGCAAATACAATAATTTAATCATAAGAGGTTCAATGAATGGTTTAATTTTAGCAAACCACTTTTGGTAGTTACAGCCCATTTTTAATATGGGTCCATACAGCAAAACGGAAGAGAAAAAGGGCACAAAGTGACAGTCCCTCCAAATAAAGAGCAGTTAAGATTTATGCCATAAGGCTCATCAATGGGATATACAGGAGGGGAACAGTGAGACATACCTTCAAATTTCAGAAAAAGGAACACCTTATGTGCAGGTGTCCAGGGAGCATCATGGTGAAAAGTGGGCAAGGCTATAATGCACTGAATCTTGGGCATGGTTTAAAGTGGAACTTCCCTCTCTCATTGAACATGACTACTTTTAATCCTTATGCTGCTAGCATTAGTAAATAGACAGGGAAGTATGTTACATTTACTTGTTTTATTTATTTATTTTGCATTTCTTTAGTTGCTTCCTGGTTTCTAGGCCTAGTCAAATGATGTTATACATCCCAGGAGTCTTCAGTAGGGGAGGAGGGTCTCTCTCAGCATGCCATCGTGCATGCATGCCTGAGCTGAGGGCAGATGGGTTACAGGAGGTAAATGCTACATAAATCACCTGCCCTAGTGCCCTTACTCAAGATGGCCTTGACCAGAAATAGTAGGAGGGTGTTTGTTAGCATATATTTTTACCTATTACTTCTAGTCCTGACTATCACCTTATTATTATCATATTACATTTACCTTATTTGCTGGCATTCCTCATTTCCCTATACCCGGATCTGCATGCAGGAGACAGCATATAAAGTGATATGACACAAATTAATTGTACACACTGTCTGTTTATTCTAAGCTTATACAAAATCATAAATACACAGGAAGAGAAGGGTGCAATCAATCATTTCACACCAAAATAGGGTACACATTCAAATTACATGTTTCCTTTACTTATCCAACTAGCCAATCATGATGATACACATTTCTCTTTGGGCAAAACCATTATGTCACTTAGAATATCTAAAAATACCCTTATTGACCTAAACAGCCGATGTTGGAAACATTTTCAAGTTCCTCATTTTGAGTTTCAATTTCAATCATAAGCATACTTATGCAATAATACATTTATACCTTGTATAAGCAAAATCTTACTTTTAAAGAAACAATTCAGCCTTAGAGCAGTGTAGACATTATTGGGGCTTTTCCCAAAATCCTTTTAACCACCTCTTTCGTCATGAAGGTGACGACTACAAATCCTGTTGCCCCCAGTATGCCCTTAACATTTACCTAGATTACTTTCCCATAAATTTACCACCATCCCAAGCATGCAAAAATAGAGAACATTAAACACATCAGAATTAGTAGATATCAAAACTTCAGCTGTATAGTAAGTGTCCATGAAAATAAAGGGGAAGGGGCGTAACAGTCCATAAAAGCAAGAGGGAGGGGGCATGACAGTCTGTAGGTTAATGAAAAAGAGTCCTCAAAAAAAAAACACAGAAAAAAATCCCTCTTGTACGGCTTATGAATGTCCACAAATTTTTTTTAAAAAGTCCACATTACAATTTAATTTTCCTAAACTTTTTAGACACCTCCAAAGGATTTGGTGGTTCCGTAGCCATCCCCGCAAACAGGAGACCCTGCGCCCCATAAAACTTGCGTCTTTTTAAGGACAGAACTTGACATCCACAAACAGACTGGAACTGATACATTTGGGCTTGGCTTGGGTCTTTGGGGTGGCACCTCAGATCTCTCTCTCTCTCTCTCGCGGTATTCACTGGAATTCTCATGGACTTGGGTTGGCAGCATCATGGCTCTTAGGCATTCCCAGAAACTCTTACAGGAGTGGCTTTCAACCTCCAGCTCGCTTCAGCATTAAAAATAGAGAGTAGTCATGCTTCTTACCCGTGATATCCGGGGATCTCTCCTTTGGCCAGAATACCAGAAATGAACAACAAAGATTTCCATATAAAAGATGTAGTTATTCCTTCAAGCAGCAGCCATCTGGATAATGGGGCAAGAATGGGGGTCAATGAATGTGGTCATTTTTTCACGTGAATGGGGCTGGGGTGGATACTGGCTGGCTTAAATACTACTCCATTCAACAAGGATAACCACATAACCCCCTCAACTTAAAACCTTCAACCAATCGGAGGCACTAAAAATAATATTCCTCATTAATTCAAACATACGTCTATTAAGCATGCAGGATTAAAAAGTTTCTTAGCAACAGTTTTCATTATATAGATTCAATATATTTAACTGAACATTTTCCAAACCCCAATATCCCAGCAGGATTCAATGAAACATAAATACCTTTAATTCCTTATTCCCTCTGGACCCAGGTGAAGGCCGGGGGTCTCAGGAAAAGAACATTTTACTCAAGAACATATTCCAACTCAGAACTTTCCTAACTTTGTAATATATCTGACTGACTATGAAAAGCAACATTTCATCACCAACACTTTACAGCTGAAATTCTGGGAATTCAAAAAGTAATATATACAAAAAATAGTCCAAAATTAAAAATACATTCCAAACTTCCCACCAAACTTTTAACATTTCACAGATTCAATACATGTAACACTTTATTTTGGTCCTAATTGCTTAATTTCAGTAACTCTTAAAGTATTTATAATTTCACCCTTTCCCCTTCTTTTTACCAAAACCCATTATCAAACGTTATTATTATTATCATTGTTTTTTAACCCTTAAGGAAAACTCTTGTAAATACATATATAGGTATTAGACCTAATATTAAACATTTCTTCCATAAGCAACAGGGGCTCAGCAACCTTTACCCCCAGAGTAAGGGCACACAATATATCATAGGATAAACATTTTGTTTGTGTACATCTTAAGGCATGAACAGAAACTCTTGCCTTAGGTACTTTACTGCTCAACTAATAAACCTTGTGTATAACCCAAATTTCCCCTGACATAATGAAACACATTCTCATTCATTGGCGCCATCCACTTACTTCATCCACTCACTTCATCCATACAAGACATTTTCATATATTCCCCTTAAAAGCCCCTTTTCCCATATTGCCATATACATATATATCAAATCCATATTATTAAAATGATATTTTGTTAATCAATGCATGGCTTACAAAATGTACTATTACTTCCCCTTTTCTCAACCACCTCTTTGACAGATCGCTTGGAATATCCACTTCCTCTTTTTTTTTTTTTTTATATAGCAAGAATTAATCTATATTTTACTGATTGATACACACTTTACCCACGTTATGATTATAATATTTCTATACTGGCATATGTCAAATACTAAACTAAGCTCCTAACCTAAAAGTAAAAATCAAACATTTTAAAATCCCAAAGCATTGTTATAATTATTCTAAACATATAATTTCTCTTAACTACTTGCCGACCGGCGTCTGATGGGGACAAGGTGGCTCGTTATCGCAAAACGCTGTCATATGAACGGTGGCTGCGATAACTAGTACTGTGAGCGCAGGCCGCTGGAGGCGCGCTCACACACTCACTGTGTCTGGGGGCGGGTAGGGTGGAGTTGATCGCCACCGGCTACCTGTGATGGTCCCCCCGCAGTGAGAGAACAGAGGTCCGTGTATGTAAACACGGATCTTCATTCTCATAGAGGGGGGAAGGGCTGTGATCACAGGCTTCCTGTATATGGAAGCCGTGATCACTCCCTTCCTCCTGCCAGCCCAGCCCACATACAGTTAGAACATGCCTAGGGAACACATTTGACCCTTAGAGCTCCCCCTCCAGGTTAACCCCTTCACTGCCAATTCCGCTACTCACCCCAAGTATGGCAATACCACATGTGTGAGACTTTTACACAGCCTGGCCACATAAAGAGGCCCAACATGCAGAGAGCACTGTCAGGTGTTCTAGGAGCATAAATTACATATAAAATTTCATTCATACCTATCACACTTTTGAAGGCCCTGGAGCACCAGAACAGTGGAATTACCCAAAAAATTACCCCATTTTGGAAAGCAAACACCCAAGGTATATTCTATGAGACATGGGCTGCAGATAGGTACTCAGGTACTCTGATGGGCTGCAGACAGGTACTCAGGTACTTTGATGGGTTGTTGACAGGTACTTGGGTATTTTAATGGGTTGGTGACAGGTACTCGGGTACTTTGATGGGCTGGTGACAGGTACTCGGGTACTCTGATGGGCTGATGACAGGTACTTGGGTACTTTGATGGCTTGGTGACAGGTACTCATGTACTTTGATGGCTTGGTGACAGGTACTCGGGTACTCTGATGGGTTGGTGACAGGTACTCGAGTACTCAGATGGGCTGGTGACAGGAACTCAGGTACTCAGATGGGCTGGTGACAGGTACTCGGGTACTCTGATGGGTTGGTGACAGGTACTCGGGTACTCTGATGGGTTCGTGACAGGTACTCGAGTACTCAGATGGGATGGTGACAGGTACTCGGGTACTCGGATGGGCTGTTGACAGGTACTCGGGTACTCTGATGGGTTGGTGACAGGTACTTGGGTACACTGATGGGCAGGTGACAGGTACTCGGGTACTTGGATGGGCAGGTGACAAGTACTCAGGTACTTAGCAGAATTATTTTTTTTTGGGGTTAATTTTTGCTATGCACATGCTATGTGTTAGGAATATCTTATAAATTGACCACTTTGTGTAAAAATAAAAGCGTTTTCTTTCCACGTTTTCCGAAGACTTGTGGAAAAGAATGAAAAGTACAAAAGACTCATAATGGCTCATAGAATATACATTGGGAAGTTTGCTTTCCAAAATGGGGTCATCTTGAGGGTAATTCTATTGTTCTGGTGTGCAGGGTCTTCAAAGTGTAATAGGTGGTTAGGAAATCATATGTGTAATTTATGCTTCTAGAACGCCTGATGGTGCTCCCTGCATGTTGGACCTCTCTATGTGGCCAGGCTGTGTAAAAGTCTCACACATGTGGTATCACCATACTCGGAACGAGTAGCAGAATATATTTTGGGGGTCATTTTTGCTATGTACATGCTATGTGTTAGAAATATCTTATAAATTGACCACTTTGTGTAAAAATAAAAGTGTTTTCATTTTCTTTCCATGTTTTCCGAAGACTTGTGAAGACTCATAATGCCTTATAGAATATACGTTGGGGTGTTTGCTTTCCAAAATGGGGTCATTTTGTGGTTAATTCCATTGTTCTGGTGCTCCAGGGCCTTCAAAAGTGTAATAGGTCATTAGGAAATTAGATGTGAAATGTCTGCTCCTAGAATGCATGACGGTGCTCCCTGCATGTTGGACCTCTCTATGTGGCCAGGCTGTGAAAAAGTCTCACACATGTGGTATCGCCATACTTGGGGCGAGTAGCAGAATGTATTTTGGGGTGTAATTGGAAGTATGCATATACTGTGTGTGAGAAATAACTTGTTGTTGCGCAAAAAAAAAAAAGTCTTAATTTTCTCAAGAACTGTGGGAAAAAAGTACAACTTTAAAAAACTTGCCATGCCTCATACTAAATACCTTGGAATGTCTTCTTTTCAAAAAGGGGTCATTTGGGGGGTATTTGTACTTTCCTGACATTTCAGGGCCTCAAGAAATGAGATAGGCCATCAGTGCATCAGGTGTGATCAATTTTCAATGATTGCCACCATAGCTTGTAGATTCTATAACTTTCACACAGACCCAATAATATACACTTATTTGGGTTATTTTTTACCAAAGATATGTAGCAGTGTAGGTTTTGGTCCAAATTTATGAACAAAAATGACTTATTTGCAAAATGTTATCATAGAAACTAAAAAAAAGTGTTTTGTTTTTTCAACATT
>BLSH010501599.1:918837-956566 GCA_018402905.1 Glandirana rugosa
TAGGGGGGGCGGGGCTGGCCGGGACATAACAGATCTAACTGATCCCAGTGACAGGGATCAGTAGAGCTATGTCCCGTCACAGAACGGAGAACCGCCGTTTTTACATCGGCGGTTCCCCGTTCTGCAGCTCTGTCAGGCGATCGTGGGTCTCGAGCGGACATCGAGTCCACCCGACCCACGGGCACGCTCGTTCAGCTGCCTCCAGCGGGCGCGCCGGGAGCGTGCACAGGGGACGACGTCCATGGACGTCATCCCGGCATTTCAGATCCGCGCTGGAGCCGTACTTCGGCAATAGCGCGGATCTGTAGGGGTTAATGTTCATTCTCTTTATGAACTGTTTGCCTGTTTCACTGCCCTGAGATATTTACCAATCAGTAAGAATATAAGTACCTGTTGGTACCCCTATCTTAGAATGTACCGATGTTTGTTGCAGCTGAGGCACAATAATTAAAGAATTTCCCTCTTCTTTAATACCTTTCATATCCCCCTGAATTCTAGCAGTGACTTTAACTGTAATCCTTTGTATGTTAGTTAACGCTTTAAGTTTGGATTGCAGTGAAAAACCCCTTTCTCCCATATGCATCATAGCAATACAAGTTTTCTTTTTTTTCTAAGTCTTTTTAAAACCTTATTTGATGCCATAGATACATTTGAGATCTCCCCCTTACCCTTTTTCATCTTGAAAAGAAAAATTAGCAGATTATGCAAACGTACAGATAGAAACACTTAAAGAAACACTTACCATATAACACAATATCCGGGTATTTGGAAAGGAGACTCCTAATTTAATTTGGTCCCTATTTCTGACTTATCCCTACCTGCCCGGGCTCCTCAACTTACCCACGAGCACCAATGCTTCCAATGGGCGTCTACACTTTTCCACGCACAGCATTACCTAAACGCTTAAGGCCAGCCTGGGCACAACAATATAGAAGCCCCAGGCTGCCACACCAAACAGTACGCAAGTTCTACTGGAGGCGTTTGTCCTATTAGGGGGGCAACCAAGGTGCAATATAGTAGTTAAACAACACATCAGCGGCCACACCACCCCCCAACAAAATGCTCCTTATAACTTTTTCCATTTTTTTTTTTTAAATCTAAGTCCCTACAAAATTTACCACAAGCCCAACTACCAAAGGTACCTCTTAAATCTATTTAAACATATTATCTAATTTCCAGAGTATTTTTTACTGACACCACCTGTTAGCATACTTTTTTTACCTATTGCTTCTAGTACCGACTATCACCTTATTGTTATCATATTAAATTTACCTTATTTGCCAGCATTCCTCGTTTCCCTACACCCGGATCTGCATGCAGGAGACAGCATATACAAAGCGATAGGACACAAATGAATTGTACACACCATCTGTTTATTCT
The DNA here is from genome assembly GCA_018402905.1 of Glandirana rugosa. Taxonomy (NCBI): domain Eukaryota; kingdom Metazoa; phylum Chordata; class Amphibia; order Anura; family Ranidae; genus Glandirana; species Glandirana rugosa. The sequence continues at coordinate 920,218 of BLSH010501599.1, forward strand.
CAGCTTATACAAAATCTTAAATACACAGGAAGAGAGGGGCGTAATCAACCATTTCACACCAATAAGTGGTACACATCCAAATCACATGTTTCCTTTACTTATCCAACTAGGCAATCATAATTAGGACCAGAGCACTTTTTGCGATTTGGCACTACGTCGCTTTAACTGACAATTGCGCGGTCGTGCGATGTTGTACCCAAACGAAATTTGCGTCCTTTTTTCCCACAAATAGAGCTTTCTTTTGGTGGTATTTGATCACCGCTGCGTCATTTCTGATCGCCGCTACAAAACAAAAGAAGAGCGACAATTTTGCAAAAAAACCCAAATTTCTTACTTTTTGCTAAAATACAAATCCAAAAAAAAAATATAAAAAAACTTTTTTTTTCATCGGTTTTGGCCGATTTATATTCTTCCTCATATTTGTGATAAAAAGAATCGCAATCAGAGTTTATTGATTGGTTTGCGCAAAAGTGGCCGCGTTTACAGGTGATGAGAATTCATTTCTGGGGTTTTTATTTTTTTTTTATTTTTTACTAGTAATGGCGGCGATCTGCAATTTTTAGCGTTACTGCGATATTGGGGCAGACATGTCGGAACATTTTGACACTTTTTTGGGACCATTGGCATTTATACAGCGATCAGTGCTATAAAAATGCACTGATTACTGTGTAAATGCCATTGGCAGTGAAGGGGTTAACCTGCAGGGGGCGCTCTAAGGGTTAACTGTGTTCCCTGGGCGTGTTCTAACTGTGGGGGGACTGCCCTAGCTGGGGAAGGGAAGTGATCACACCTTCCCCCTCACAGCCCTTCCCCCCTCACAGAACGGAGGTCCGTGTTTACTTACACGGACCTCCGTTCTTTCACTCCGGGGGGGGGCATGGCGGGTGGCCGTCGGAGATCGAATCCGCCGCACCCGCTCCCTGGCCCTGCCCGGACACAGTGAGCGCGCGGGCGCGCCTCCGGCGGCGCGCGCGCTCACTGGGCTCGATCTCGCAGCCGCCGTCATATGACGGCGATCCGCGCTATCGAGCCACACTGTCGCCGTCAATTGCCGATCAGCCGTCGGCAAGCGGTTAACACAAGGTGGGGAGTGTATTTATGTTTTATTTTTTTCAACAGGCTTTTTTATTGATGGGCAACATGCAGATATAAAACACTAGTTTTGCAGTTGAAATACATGAACTGTACAGAACAGACCTCACAGACCATTAAACTCACAGACCACTAGACCTCACACTAAACTCCCGTAGACCACTAACATGAATTTTACAAGCCTTATACACAGAATGCTGTGGCTCTCTGCCCCCCTCCCCCTGGATCACACTGCTGTCTTATATGCATAATAATCCGGTTCTCTGCCCCCCCACCCCCCCGCACTCTGCATCACACTGCTGCCTTACACAGACTCATCATTGGATCTCATTTCCTTATCCAGTCATGTGCTTGAGCTCCATGCTCCCTCCCACACTGTGTGATCAGCACTACCATTGGAAGTCCCTTCCTTCTTCACCTCCAGCTCTCTGCACTACTTCTGGCACCTCCCTCTGAGTTCACAGGAGCTGGAACTACAGAGGAGGCATCGGGCATCAATGCGCATTTAAAGTATTGACAGTCAGTGCACATCAAAAACAACACAGGTAACAACATTGGGCGGTATACATCCGCCACAATGTTGATTTGCGGCAGAACCCCTGGGGGCCACCAAAATTTTCTCATGGACCATCAGTGATCCACAGACCACTGGTTGGTGACCACTGTTCCCTACCATACTGTTAAAGTCTTCCCTACTACTACTGGAAATCATTTTGGGAAGATATAGGTTTGCTCCTCCTGTTTTAATTTATGCAACGTTTTTATATATGGAAGGGGAGACGTGGCAGCATATTTAGAAAGAAAACTATGTGTATTTTTGTTATACTCCTTTTTATTTATCATCGCTGCAGATAAGGGGTTGCGTTATTTAATAATTAACACATATAAAAGCTGGGGTATGTATTTTATTCATGTATTTCTGGTCAGCAGGAGTCATAAATCCCTGTCAATTCCTGCCTACCTCCTGGTAGCTGGTGGTGTTCAGAACCAGTCTGCTGTCCTTAAAGCGGAGTTCCACCCTGTTAAAAGTCAGCAGCTACCAAAAGGGTAGCTGCTGACTTTTAACAATCGGCCACTCACCTGTCCCTCGTTCCAGCGATGCTGCTGCCCGAGGGCTCGCTCGTCTCCCCCTCCCCTCGGCGGCGCCGGCATCACAAGTGTGGGCACCTGGCTTTGGCTTGTGAATGGCTTCTGGGACCTGTGAAGAAGATCGCTGAGAGGGAGCGGGGGAAGGTGCCCCTGGCACCAGGAGAGGAAGTGGACCTGGGACCCTGTGAGAACAGGGTCCACGGTCCCCCCCCCCCCACCCAAAAAAAAATGATATGCCAATTATGGCATGTCAGGGGGTCACCTTCTCTTAAAGCAGAAGTTCCACTTTTGGGTGGAACTCTGCTTTAAGATGAGAGGCACATTTTTTCTGGCTACCTATTTTACAACTCCTCCCCAATGCTGAAGGACATGTAGTCTGGTGTCAACTGGTGTATGTGTAAATCTCAACACTGGAAGGAAAGAAATCCAAATCCTTTTGCAGATAAAACTGTATATATTTAATTTGTGAATGTATCTGTTTGTCCGGAGTTCACCTTTAAAGTAGTGAACCCTCATGGAGTTGCACATATTTGCAATGGGCGAATCGGAGCAATCATGGTTGAATCCTGATTCTCCTGAATTGGTTTTCACATCTGTTAGCAACACATAGAAGCTCAGTACTGATAGCGTACACTTCATTCACCCAATTTCCTGGCTCAATTACGGCACCCATTACCTTTTTCAATGCTTGGACATCTTATTTCATAAAAAACAAATTCAATGAATTGCTTCCTAGCTTTTTCATTTTAATGTAAGGTAAAATACAAGTTTCATTATGCCTGGAAAATTGCCGTGATGATGGAGAGCACAGGGCCGTCAAGCAGGAGAAATAGATCATTTCAGCACATCCTGTTGCAATAAGGTAATTCAGCAGTGATGTTCCCACAATGTATGATGGGGATCTGTTGGCCAAGGGCTGCTTTAACTCTACAGCCTCATTAACAAGGTCAAAATCAATGTTATTTTATCATTTGAAGTCATTTTTGGCCTAACAACGAAGAGAAACCTTACTAGATGTAGCTTTAATATAATCATTTTCTTTTCATTGTTCTTTATGGGAAAATAATCTAGGCTGGAATTTAGTGGTCCCATTGGGGAGGCGATATCTTAAAAAAGGTGGTCTGAAGGACAGGTTTTACTGTACTTTAATAGCTTATAGATTAATATAAATCTTAATATTCATAATCTTTACCACTTTCCTTCTCAAATATATTTTAGCCATGTACCTATGTATATTTTATGCTTAAAATACAGCCAGAATGGATGATAGGTCATGTGGCGTCTCTAGGGTGCCCAATTGACTCGGTTTCAAAGATAATTCACGTTTTATTTATTTCTTTAGATACAGTGGGGGTAATTTACTATAGCGCCCAAATGTGCTCCAGCAGTGCCTGAAAATAGCGCCCACTTAAAGCCAATTAAGCTTTCAATTCTCAGAAGCTGGGCGGATATGCAAACGGAACAGAGCGCTATTGCAGGAGAACATACCTGTCAGATCCATATGCGGGAATTGTGGCTGTCAATGGGGATCGAACCTGCAAAATCCACAATCCTCCATAGAAAGCTTGTATGCCAGTTATTTGCCATAAAAAGTGTATTGGGACCTGGGTACTGCCCTAGGGGACTTGTATTGAAGCAAAAAAAAGTTTTTAAAACAAGCGTTCTTAACCCTTTCGCTGCCAGAGCCATTTTTGCATTTTTGGCATACATGTTTAAAAAATCATTTTAGGCCTGAAGATTATACAAAACCCCCAAACATGATATCTTTGCTGAAAGCAGACACCCTAGGGAATAAAATAGTGGTAGTTCCAATTTTTTATGTCACATGATATTACTGCAATGGTCTAGGAAATGCAAAATTTCAGTAAAAATACACTAACGTGAATTGTAGGGCAAATAAACGTAATAAATTAGCCAAACCTTACATTTTTGTGCGCCCTGTGAAATGGTGTCAAACTACAGTACCCTGTATTTTCTATGGGTGACGGTTCAGAAGCCCCCTATAGGTATGAGTTTAATGTTATGGAGGAGGTCTTGTGTTAGAATTATTGCTCTCACTCTGGCGTACGCGGCGATATGTAACATGTGTATAGCAATCAATGTTTTCACACATAGGCGCCCCGACGCATGTGTTTACATTCGTGCATGTGTATATGAGGGGGCATTAACATTTTTTTGGGGGGGGGGAATTTTATGTGTTTGCAAAAAATATTTTTTTTTTTACTTTTTTTTCATCACATAGGAGACAAAAAGTCCCCTATGTGATGATTTTTGGTGACAGGTTCTCGTTATTGAGACATGCAGGGTCTAAAAGACCCTGCATGTCTCTCCTGTACTCCACTGAATGTTTTGCAATGCAGATCGCAAAACATCCGTTCCTGGCAAAGCGAGGGACACTGAGAATATGACCCGGAAGTGACGTCAGAGAAGTCGCTTTCCGGGTCACTGCAAGAAGATGTGTATCCGCTCTCCTCCTTCCCCTCTACATGTTGCCGCCCGCCATGGACATCCCAGGCCCGCCGATGGGCAAGAGGAGCCCGGTAAGCATGGCAGGAGTGGCAATATAGATTAAATAAAAAAAAAAAAAAAAAAAAAAACAGCGTGCGCCCCCCTCCAGTCTATACCAGGCCCTTTGGATTTTAAGGGGGACCCCATGCCAAAATTAAAAAAAAATTTGATGTGGCGCCCCCCCAAAATCCATACCAGACCCTTGGGTCTAGTATGGATTTGGAGGGGACCCCCCACGCCAAAATTTAAAAAAAAATGGTGTGGAGGTCACCCCAAAATCCATACCAGACCCTAATCCGAGCATGCAGCCTAGAGGTCAGGAAAAGGGGTTGGCGAGCGCCCCCCCGAACCGTACCAGGCCACATGCCCTCAATATGGGGAGGGTGCTTTGGGATCCCCCAAAGCATCTTGTCCCCATGTTGATGAGGACAAGGGCCTCTTCCCGACAGCCCTAGCTGGTGGTTGTCATGGTCTGGGGGCGGGGGGCTTATCGGAATCTGGAAGCCCCTTTAACAAGGGGGCCCCCAGATCCCGGCCACCCTATGTGAGTGAGTATGGGGTACAGTGTATCCCCTACCCATTCACCATAAAAAGTAGTGTAATGTGATAAAAGACAGTAGCCAGTTTTTGACAATTCCTTTATTAAAAATCTCTTCTTCCTCCGGTCTTCTTCCAGTCTTCCTCCATCTTCTCCTTCCCCACTTCTTCCTCTGGTCTTCTCCTTCTTCTTTGGGTCTTCCTCCGGCTTCTTCTTCCCCACTTCTTCGTCCTCCAGTCTTCTCTTTCTTCCTCTGCCACTGCTCCTACTGCTGACCCGCTGAAGATGAAAAAAAAAACGGATTACGGATGGGGCGGATGACGTCATTTAGAGACCACGCCCCTTGTGACTTTACCGCCTATGATTGGTCCGTGATTTCACAAGGGGGAGGGGTCTCTGGATGACATCACCATGGCTTTATAAGTCATAGCACATGGCAGAGCCAGCAACTTCAGAGGGAGAAGACAGCGGAGACAGAAGACCCGGCAAAAGAGCTGAAGAAAGAAGACCCCGCAAAAGAGCAGAAGACCACACAAAAGAGCAGAAGATCCAGCAAAAGAGCAGAAGAAAGAAGACCCCTCAGAAGAAAGAAGACCCTGCAAAAGAGCGTAAGAAAAAAGGGGGGAGAAGAGACGCCGGAGCTGCCTTAATAAAATACTTTAAAAACCTGTGTACTGTGTTTTTTTGGGACTTTTTTTTAAGGTGAGTGGGTAGGGGTACAATGTACCCCATACTCATTCACATAGGGGGGCTGGATCTGGGGGCCCCCTTTTTAAAGGGGGCTTCCAGATTCCGATAAGCCCCCCGCCCGCAGATCCCGACAACCACAGCCTACGGTTGTCAGGAAGAGGCCCTTGTCCTCATCAAAATGGGGACAAGGTGCTTTGGGGTGGGGGCGCAGGCCCCCTGCCCCAAAGCACCCACCCCCCATGTTGAGGGCATGTGGGCTGGTATGGATTTTGGGGAGCCCCACGCAAATTTTTTTTACATTTTGACGCGGAGTTCCCCTTAAAATCAATGCCAGACCCAAAGGGCCTGTTGTGCATTGGGGGAGCATGCGATTTTTAAAAAAATTTTGGTGTAGAATTCCCCTTAAAATTTATTCCAGACCCAAAGGGCCTGGTATGGATTATGGGGGGGACCCATGCCAAATTTTGATTAAAAAATGTTTTTTGCGGTGTACCCTATGCATTTAAAAATTTTTTAAAAAATTGGCATGGAGTTCCCCTTAAAATCCATGCCAGATCCGAAGGGCCTGGTATGGATTTGGGGGGCCACACAATTTTTAAAATAAATTTTGGCATGGAGTTCCCCTTAAAATTTATGCCAGACCCAAAGGTCTGGATTTTGGGGGGGGGGCATGCCAAATATGGATTAAAAATGTTTTTTGTTTTCTTAATTTCGTGCTTAGAGAGAATTCACACTTAGTTGACATATTTCATGGCTTACCTAGTCCACAAAATAATTAGTAAACCCCTGAAATTCAGCTTTGGAGCAGGGATTTATTTTTTAAGGGTTTTTTGGGGAGGGGGGCTTTTTTTCCCCCCTCCCCTCCATTACACTTTCTACTCAGAACTTGCATGTGTGCATAACCAAATACTTTTGTATGCAACTAGATTTAATACAGATTTGAACGGGTATGAATTGTTTGCACTTCTAAAATATGTATTTCAAATCTGCAAAAGTCAAACATAAAGCAAAAAACTTTTTATTTCAACATTAGTAAAAACATTTGGTACATTAACCACTTCCTGCCCGGCAGATAGTCAAATGACACCCGAGCTGTGGTTCTATTATCCTGACCGAACGCCATATGATGTCCGACCGGATAAGCCGCTAGTGCGCGTCGGCGGGAGCACACATCGCGGCGATTGTGGACAGCTCGTATGACATTGGCTGTTTACCATGTGACTGTAATCACAGCCAATCACGTTTGTGTAGCAAAACGGAAGTGCACCCGCTGCATGCCCCCAGAGGCACGCCTGCGCGATCGGGGGGCGAGTGTCCCTCGGACACAGCGCTTTCCTGATCAGGGTAAACAACCAATGAAATTGGCTGTTTACCATGTGGCCGGCTGTGTCCAATCACATCCGGTCACAAGTGTAAACATAAAACTGTCACTAACTGATCCCTGCTTTTTCCCCTCACACACCGATCATGTGAGAGGAGAGAGCAGGAATCAGTGAGTGATCAGTGTCTGTATACTGTGTCTGTATACTGTCTACTGTGCACAACACAGCCCCCCCAATAAAGAGAACCTGTCACCAGCTCATCTGTCGCAGCCCATCTGTCGCACAGCCCCCCCACCAGTATCTCCATTGGTACTGCCACCAGTACCACCACTAAACACAGGCCCGCCACCAGTACCAGTACCACCACACAGGCCCGCCACCACTGGTACCACCACTAGTACCGCCATCGGTACAGCTACCAGTACCACCACTAAATACAGGCCCACCACCAGTACCACTACCGCCACACAGGCCCGCCACCACTGGTACCACCACTAGTACCGCCATCAGTACTGCTCAACACAGGCCTGTCACCAGTACTGCCATCGGTACCCCCACCAGTACCGCCATCGGTACCGTCACCAGTACCACTACTAAACACAGGCCTGCCACCAGCACCAGTACCGCCACACAGGCCTGCCACCACAGGTACCACCACCAGTACTGCCATCTGTACCAGTACCGCCACTCAGGCCCGCCACTTGTACCGCCATCCATCAGTACAGTCACCAGGCCCACCATGTCTCAGAGAGTATATACCCCTGAGGAGGCGTATGAAATCCTTGCCATGTCGGATGATGAGAGAAGCGGGGAGCTCTCATCATACGATTCTGGTTCGGAGTATGAGCCAGTAGAGGACAGTGGATCAGAGTCCGATTCAACTGAGGAAACCGTCTCCCCCCTCCTAAAAGAATTTGAAGATCAGAACCAAGATCTGAAGACCTGTCCACCACAAGCAGCGCCAGACCCCAGGAAGAGGGGCCCAGTACAAGTACCGGAACAACATGCCCAAGCCAAAGAACCCTAATCCGGGTCTGGGCCCAGTCCTTCCTTCCCAATGCCCTGGCAAACCCCGTATGGTTGCCTGCCAACTCAGGGTCCACAGTAATCCCGATTTCACCACACAGCCAGGTGTGCAGGTAGACACCACAGATTATGCCCCACTGGATTATCTTATTTGTTTTTGGATCAAACCAAACTCTACACACAGCAATTTATTGCTGCCAATCCCACTTCATCTTATGCCCGCCCGTTTCATTGGCGATGTCTGACACTGGACGAATTCAAAATATTTTTGGGCCTTACGTTGAATATGGGGATTACAAAGAAAAAAAATAAGTCCATGGGTATTGGTCCACCCACCCCATCCACCACATGCCCATATACTCCTCTGTCATGTCCAGGACAAGATACAAGACTATTATGCGTTTTCTCCATTTTGGCGATAATTCACAGTGCCCTCCCCGAGATCACCTCACATAAAATAAATTGTACAAGATACGCCCCCTAATTATTGCCTTTTCCCAGAGATTCGCGTAAGTGTTCATCCCGGATAAAAACATCTGTCCCTCATACATTTTACTGGCCGGCTGCAGTTCAAGCAGTATATACCTAGTAAGAGAGCCAGGTATGGCTTAAAACTTAACAAACTGTGTGATCGAGCCACTGGCTATGTGTACACCTTTAGAATATATGAAGGTAAAGACTCCCAACTCCAGCCCCGTGATTGCCCCACATATATTGGAACCAGTGGGAAGATTTCTGGGAAACAACCCTAGCCTAAGGCACCTTCAAGACAAACAGGAAGGGCTTCCCACAACATCTCCTCACCAAAAAAACTGCAAAACTGGGAATCTGCCTTCATGAGAAATTATGAGGTATTTGCCATGAAGTGGAGGGACAAGAAAGATGTCCACATCCTCTCTACTATCCACAATGACACTCTGGAGGAGATTCAGAAAAGACGTGACCCCGTTGTAAAGCCCGAATGTGTTCACGACTACAATCTGTTCATGGGGGGGGGGGGGGGGGCTGGATTTAAATGACCAGATGCTACAGCCCTATTTGACGACCCGGAAGTCCCGTTATTGGTACAAGAAAGCCGCATTTCACCTCTTCCATATGGCCATGTACAATTCTTTTGTGTGTTGCCAAAGATCGTCCGAAAGCCAATCATTCACCTACTTCAAATACATTGAAGAATTTACCACTGCCCTAATTTATCAGCAAGGACCCGCCCCAGCAAGTATTCGCTCTGATTGTATGAGTTGGCTCCACGAGCAACATATTATCTACAACACCCGCCCCCCCCCAGAATCTGGAAGACGACGACAGAAGAAATGTTGTGTATGCTCCAGAAGAGGAGTCAGAAGAGATACCAGCTTCTATTGCCCCCAATGTCCCTCCCAACCTGGCCTGTGCATCAGAGATTTTTTCAAAAATGATCATACACAAATCAGATATTAGTTCCCCTTATTTTTAAAAGACAGCCATTTCCCCATTTCAAATACCTGTGTGGATCTTTTGCCTGCTACCACGTTAACTGGCCCTGGCCTGTTTACCAATGATGTCTTTGCCTACCGTTTTAAACCATGTTTCTGACTACCACGTGTACCGACCTCGGCCTGTTAATCGACCATGTTTTTGCCTGCCACTTGGACTGATCTTTTGCTCTTCTTCTTCAGTACACAAGGGTCTCACATATGTGAGGGGCTCAGAGAAAAGCGTTCTGAGTAGAGAAAACCAGTTTTTTGTTTTCTGTGTTCTTAGAACAGGGTCTGGTTTTCCAGAGGCTTCAAAGCGTTTGGGTGGGAGAAGCCTCTACCCCTGTCCCCCTGGCCCTAAGCTTGATGGTCCCTCCTGTTGCCTGGACCAATACTTTGGCTGTGCTGACCATATCGCTTCCTGTAATGACCCAGGACTTTATGGACTATGTTTCTTCCTGCTGCCTGGACCTGTCAGGGCACCAATAGCAGGAGGACTCTAGGACCCAGAGTCCGTCAGAGCAGGAGGACTCTAGGACCCAGAATCCGTCAGAGCAGGAGGGCTCTAGGACCCAGCATCTCCGCCAGCACATCACATGGGCCTTTATAAGAAAGTCAGACCTTGGCTGGAGTGCTGTCTGATCTGCAGCTTTCCCTGTGATTCTGTGTTACCTGCAATCTGCTATCTGGAATTGACCCGGCTTGTTCTGACCTTGCTTATCGGATTCTTCTGCCTGCTTACTGTTGTTGTATTATCTGCTTGTGACCTGACCATTCTCTGCCTACTATCTGATATACCTGATGTTCCTGTATTGACCCGGCTTGTCTACTGTATCCAGCACCCAGGGTTGCCTCCCTGTACCTAGTGCCCAGCTGTCATCATCTGCAGTGCATCTGGTGAAGATCTGCACTCACCTGCATCTGGTAACCTGTCAGCCTCTACGGCTTCCACCAGGCACTCCTACCCCACTGTGCTCATTGACTGCTGTCTCCACTCCAGTGGTCAGTAGGCCAGAGTTGTATGAGAGGTCTCCTCCTACGGAAGTCAGGCTCTCCACCAAGGTACGTGACAAACATTACAGGACCAATACTTTGGCTGTGCTGACCATATCGCTGCCTGTAATGACCTAGGACTTTATGGACTATGTTTCTTCCTGCTGCCTGGACAATACTTTGACTGTGCTGACCATATCACTGCCTGTAATGACCCAGGACTTTCTGGACCATGTTTCTTCCTGCTGCCTGGACCAAGACTTTGTCTGTGTTGACCATATCTCTGCCTGCTGCCTCTACTGACTATGGACACTATTTCTGCCTGGACATCTCTGTCTGCTACCTGGAGCAATGATTTTGGCTGTGCTGACAGTATCTCTGCCTGTACTAACTATGGACAGTATTCTTGCCTACTGCTTGGACGATTGCTTTTCCTGTTGCTGACCACATCCCTGCCTGCTGCCTGGACCGATGCTCTCCTCTGTGGACCACTGCACTACTAAAGCCACAGGTAATCGTTTGTTATTTGGTATGTACATGCTATGTGTAAGAAATATGAAGGGCCTTCAAAAATGTGATTGGTAGTCAGAAAATGATATGTGTAATTTATTCTCCTAGAACGCCTGGAGGAGCTACTTGGATGTTGGGCCTCTCTATGTGGCCAGGCTGTGTAAAAGTCTCACACACATGGTATCGCTATACTCAGTAGGAGTAGCAAAATGTATTTTGGGGTGTAATTTTTACTATGTACATGCTATGTGTTAGAAATATCTTATAAATGGACAACTTTGTGTAAAAAAAATGCGTTTTCATTTTTTCTCCACATTTTCCGAAATCTTCTGGAAAAAAAATGAACCATTCAAAAGACTCATTATGCCTCATAGATTATACCTTGGGGTGTTAGCTTTCCAAAATGGGGTCATTTTGTGGGTAATTCCATTGTCTTGGTGCTCCAGGGCCTTCAAAAGTAAGGTAAAAGGTAGTCAACAAGTTAGATGTGTAATTTATGCTCCTAGGACACTTGATAGTGCTTTCTGCATGTTCGGCCTCTCTATGTGGCCAGGCTGTGAAAATGTCCCACACATGTAGTATCACCATACTCGGGAGGAGTTGTAGAATGTGTTTTGGGGTGTAATTTGTGGTATGCATATGCAAGAGAAATAACCCGTTACAATGACAATTGTGTGGGAAAAAAAAATCTTAATTTTGCAAAGAATTGTGAGAAAAAATTAAACCGTGAAAAAACTCATCATGCCTCTTACTAAATACATTGGAATGTCTACTTTCCAGAAAGGGTTCCTTTGGGGGGTATTTGTACTGTCCTGGCCTGTTAGTGTCTCAAGAAATGAGATAGGCCGTCAGTACATCAGGTGTGATCAATTTTCAGTGATTTGCACCATAGCTTGTAGACTCTATAACTTTCACACAGACTAAATAATATCTACTAACTTTGGTTATTTTTACCAAAGATATGTAGCAGTATACATTTTGATCAAAATTTATGAAGAAAAATTTACAGTAGAAACTAAAAAAAAAAGTGTTTTTTTCAGAATTTTCGCTCTTTTTTTGCTTATATCACGAAAAATAAAAAACCCAGCAGTGATTAAATACCACCAAAAGAAAGCTCTATTTGTGAGAAAAAAATGATAAAAATTTGTTTGGATACAGTGTAGCATGACTGAGAAATTGTCACTCAAAGTTTCAGAGCTGAAAATTGGTCTGGGGGGAAGTGTTCTAAGTACCTGGTATTGACGTGGTTAATGTACTTGGGCCAAACAATAAACAAAAAAAGGCATGGAAATGATGCTCCAGCATTTGACAATATAGTTAAAATGGCCCTGCTCAAAATAGCTTAAATCTACAAAGGGTAGGGTACAAAAAATTAGACACATTAACCAGTTGCCGACCAGCTGCCATCGTTTGACAGCGGCAGGTTGGCCTCCTTGCGCAAATCGCCATAGCTGTACAGTGGTGCTTTAAGAGACTGTAGGGGACGCATGCCCGATGCATGTCTCTGGAGCCGATGCATGTGGCCAGAGGGGCGATGTCCGTTGGTCACCCGCGATCGCTCCTCGCAGAGCCAGAATGGAGATCTGTTGATGTAAACAAACAGATCCCCGTTCTGTAAAGGGAAGTGGAGAGAGATCTGCTGTTCCCAGTGATCAAGAGCAACATTCTCTCTCCACCCCCAGTCACTACAGTCCCCCTACAGTTAGAAACACCTCCCTAGGGAACACTTAACCCCTTGATCGGCCCCTAGTGTTAACCCCTTCACTGCAAGTGTTATTTATACAGTAATCAGTGGCTATTTTTAGATCTGATCACTGTAGTGTCAGTGGTCCCAAAAATTGTCAAAAATATCTGATCTGTCCGCCGCAATATCGCAGTCCGGATAAAAATTGCAGATTGCTACCATTACCAGTAAAAATAAAATAAAAGTCCCTAAATCTATCCCATAGTTTGTAGACACGATAACTTTTGAGCAAACCAATCAATATAAGCCTATTGCGATTTTTTTTTACCAACAATATGTAGAAGAATATATATTGGCCTAAACTGATGAATGAATTTTGTTTTTTATATATTTTTTCTGGATATGTATTATAGCAAAACGTTTTTTTTTTTTCAAAATTGTCGCTCTTTGTTTGTTTATAGCGCAAAAAATAAAAACCACAGAGGTGATCAAATACCACCAAAAGAATGCTCCAAAAGGACTTCAATTTTGTTTGGGTACAATGTCGCACGCCTGCGCAATTGTCAATTAAATCGATGCAGTGCTCTATTGCAAAAAATGGCCTGGTCAGGAAGTGGGTAAATCCTTCTGGGGCTGAAGTGGTTAAACAAATCACATTAGAAAAGCAGGGATACAAATCAAGCTAACAAGCATGGCTAACCTTTTTTCTGTCATCAGATATCCTCGGCCCAAACCCCACAAGTTACATGTCAGAATTATCATAAGCAAAAACAAACAACATTAATACAAAAGCAAAAAAGGCAGCGCACAAACTACATCGACACACAAAGCAGGAATGAGTTAGCCACAACCTTCCTTTTCAACAAAACCATTACATAGCAGTTGTAATTCTAACATGTGAGATTTAGAAGCAATCATCAAACAACTTTAGTGGGGTGTGAGTCAGGAATTATGCCCCCCCCCCCCCCCCAAAACCCACATCTATTTGTAACCCAATATACAGACTGCAAAAAAGATTCAGGCCTGTTATTAGGCCAAACACAAATGCAGGCCTTTAAATAAGCTAGCTAAGATTGCTCACCTCCACACACCTAGTAAAGGACACACCCACCAGTGTAATTGATCCAATCTCTCTCACACCTGCTCATTACACACTTTTTACAAATATATGCCTCAGCATATATATCTGTGCAGAGTAAAGCCTCGTACACACGGTTCGACGGTCGTATGACTGAACGGACCAAATCGTATGTTGGCTGTTGTATCTAGCATACTGACATGCAGTACACGATCATACGACCAAGCTGAACGTAGTGTCGTGTTATGAACGTATAAAGAGAAAGTTTAAGTGCATGTAATTTGTGTCTGGCTGTTCCTGACTTCAGAGCATGTGTGTTTTGCACAATACAACTTGTTGGACCAACTTCTCTGTACACACAATACAACGGTCGTATGACCGCTTGTTGGTACTACCAAGTTTTCTAGTCTGCTCATACAACTTCTGTTGTACGACCGCCGTACGTCGGCTGTTCTAATTGTGCGTACTAATGATCAATTTTGCATTCAACGGTCGTTCGTACAACATGTTGTATACGACCGTCGAACCGTGTGTACGAGGCATTAGGCTGGCCATACATGTCCAATTTTCTTGTACAATTTTCTTTTAGATTTACCAAAACCAATATAATATGAGGTCAAATCTAAACAACACTTTCAATTGTATCCAATTAGGCAGGCCCTTGTATTACATAGTTGAAGGTAAATCTAAAGAAAATTGTACATAAAATTTTTATCGGGACTGTGATATTGCAGCAGACATGTCGGACATTTTTGACACTTTCTTGGGATCAATGACATTTATACAGCGATCACAAATATCAATAATTTAAATATCCACTGATTACTGTGTAAATGTCATTGGCAGTGAAGGGGTTAACCTGCAGGGGGAGAGCTAGGGGTTAAGTGTGTTCCCTAGGCGTGTTCTAACTGTGAGGGGGCTGGGCTGCCAAGGGCATAAGAGATCTAACTGATCCCAGTGACAGGGATCAGTAGATCTCTATTATGCTCCCTGGCAGAGCGGGGAATCACCATGTTTTTGTTCTCTGCTAGGCAATTACGGCTCGCCAGCGGAGATCGAGTCCGCCCGAACCGCAGCCACACTCCTGCCAGAGCACAGCGGGCACGAGGGCGTGCCACCATTTTATAGATGGCGATTCGTGGGACGCTGCCACTCTGCAGCAGTAAATGTATGCGAGTCGGTCGGGAACTGATTAAATTTGCATAAGCAATGGTATTGTTTGTGGTTTGTAAAGACACCTATGTGAGTTTGTGGAAATATTTTTTTGAGCTGGACCTCAACAAGTGAAAGTGACAAAGAAAAGAATATTTTAATTAAACATGAAAACATTACACATTCTAGCATTATTAAAATAATTAAAAATGTAGATGATGAAAAAGCAACATTGTTACAAGGGCAATTTCTTTGAGAGAAAAATACATTTCATCTCAACATGAAAATAATTTCTATGGGGAAGTTACAATTGTACCATTATAATCAATGGCTGAAACTTCATAACTCCCATTTTTACTTGCAAAAATCTCTCTTTAAACCACTACTCATTTTGGTATTTACTATAGCACCCTGTAAATACTTCATGGGAGTTAAAATGAGAGTCGTTTGCATGCCTGGGCATGCTCAGTTGTGCTCAGCTATGCTTGTGCACCTAGTTGTAAAGAGACGGGGAATTTATCTCTTCTCAGACTTTTAAAGATATTTCAGGGTAGAAATTACTTTTTCACACAGTTTAAAAGCAGATCTTTAAACAATATACCGCATATTTTAGTACCATTTAGGTGATTATATCATGCTCTAAACATTATTTCCATGTGCACTTCTCCAGGTCCTGACTAGAGTAAGGATTTGGGCACTGTCTGTTGCCTGGGCGCTATTGTGAATTTGAGTTTGGGAGTATTTTTCTGCCAGCGCTATTGCGAATACCGTTTGTGCGCTATTTACCGCTATTTGTCGTTTTGGAGCAAAATAGCGCTCAGGCGCACATTTGCGGCACTGAGCACTATAGTAAATAACCTCCAGTGTGTTTATATACTTATATTAGTCATTTGTATGTTTTAATTAGTTTAATATACTGTATACTTTTGAAAGGGCTATTTCACTCCAAATGGGTTTTTCAGTTATGGGTGTACTTTCCACCAGAGGTTTGGGTCCTTCCTGCTTAGGAACAGCATTCTTCTTACTGCTGTAGGTGGGCATGTCAGTCCCTCTATTATGTGTTCCATATTTTAAACTGCAGCTGTCCCCAGACTATGGACATAGTATATTTACACTCACCGGTCACTTTATTAGGTACACCTGTTCTAATGCTAGCTAGCACAAATTGCTAATCAGCCAGTCAATGGCAGCAACTCAATGCATTTAGGCATCTAGAGGTGGTGAAGATGACTTGTTGAAGTTCAAACCGAGCATCAGAATATGGAAGAAAGGGGATTTAAGTGACTTTGAACATGGCATGGTTGTTGGTGGCACACGGGCTGGTCTAAGTATTTAAAAAACTGCTGATCTACTGGGATTTTCGCGCACAACTACCTCTAGGGCTTACAGAGAATAGTCCGAAAAAGAGTAAATATCCAGTGAGTGGCAGTTGTGTGGACGAAAATGCCTTGCTGATGTCAGAGGAAAATGGACAGACTGTTTCAAGATCATAGAAAGGCAGTAACTCAAATAACCACTTGTTACAACCAAGGTATGTAGAATATAATTTCTGAATGCACAGCACATCGAACCGTGAAGCAGATGGGCTACAGCAGCAGAAAACCACACTGGGTGCCACACCTGTCAGCTAAGAATAGGAAACTGAGGCTACAATTCGCACAGGCTCACCAAACTTGGACAACAGAAGATTGAAAAAACGTTCCCTGGTCTGATGAGTCTTAATTTCAGCTGCGACATTCATATGGTAGGGTCAGAATTTGGCATTAACAACATGAAAGAATGGATCCATCTTGCCTTGTATAAACGGTTCAGGCTGGTGGTGGTGGTATAATGGTGGGGGGGATATTTTCTTGGCACACTTTGGGCCCCATAGAAATGCAGCACAATGCAAAGCAGGTCTAACACGGTCTCTAAACTGCGATGTGTACTGCTCTAATAAAATCAAAGGGATTTTACTGATCTGCCTTTAATGTGTGTTCCAAATGCCAGAATACAAACCCAGGTGACATCATCCCTAATATAAACAAACAGCAGGTTCTGTAATCTGTTAGAAACTGATTCAAACCTGACTTCAGTGTCTCTGTCGTGAGGATAAATAACTCCACAATATCTGCTGCTACCGAAGTCATTGAGGGTTTGATTTCAAGCTTTTTTTTAAATGTTTATCCTGAATATGAATATGTCTGGGTACAGGACATTTTAAAATGAACACTGAAAATAGAGAATTGGTTCTTTTTATAATGGCATGGGTGGGTGAGTAGTTCTATAAGTTTTATAGACTTTTTCACTAGTTTCTCAGTAGGTGATTTACCTTAGTGGGGTCCTTTAAAAGCTGATATATAATTTATATAATTTTGGATGAATTTAGCCTTAAAAAATTAAATGTCACAAAGACAAAACACATTTGGCAGGAAGTGACATCACCCCGCATGGTATTCCTAGAAAGTGATGCCGGTACACCTGGAAGTCAAGTCTGAATAGGAAGCTGCTCGCACAGGCTGATTGTGGAGCCCTCCCACAAGAGATAATGCTTTCTTTAACTTTGTGCAGGGAAAAGCTCTTATTAATGTGAGTGGACATTACTTATATGTTTTTAATGGGCAAGTTTTAAATAAAAAGATAGAAGGTTTTACACTATAGAGGCTTTTCTTGTTTTCTCTATGGAAACTTCTTAGGCGTATGGAGACGCACTGGTGAAAGAGTGGGCTTGAGAGTGTGTCACATACCTGATGGTAGAGTTTGGATTATGCAGTGAGAAACCTATCTTACTACCCTGATTCGGGAGCCCCTGGTAGAGTAGACAGATGGCTCAGGAGTGCAGGGTGGCACGAGGGTTGGACTGGGTCATGGATGGTAAGTGAAGGTCCACTGAAGAACTCGTGCTGACTGAAGAGTGGTGATGCAGGCCGGGTCTGTAACAGGCTGACAGTGTGGTACAGAAGGAGCAGTCAGATGGATGGTCGGGTACAAGCAGGGTTGGCAACAGACTGGTAGCAGAAGTACACAGGGGTCAGGCAGAGATGTGGTTGTAGACAAGCTGGGGTCGATGCAGGCAGATAACAAGCAGGTCAGAGGATAGCCAGGTCACAGGTAACAGGAAGCTCCAATAAACAGGTCACAGGGGGGTCATAGGTGCAGGAATGCTGTAGAACGGACAGCACTTGTTTCCTGGTGCTGTCCATTCAAATAGGTTGTCTCACGCCAGTGACGGTGTGCACCTGTGTGCGCACCTGCCGCATGTGCATGCCTCCAGCTGCCCCAACGGGCCATCTTAGCTGGGTTATTCCTCCAAAAAGACCTGACAAGTTCTTTGGCATGTATGTGTCTTCCAAGAGCTCTCCTTGGGTCCGTACCCCTTCTACTTGATTAGGAATTGAGTCGAGCCCCCTCTTACCCTGCAGTCAAGGATGGCTTCAACCTCATACTCCTCCTCTCCATCAACTAGAACTGGTTCAGGCGGAGCCGTTCTCCTCTCTGGAAAGTGGTCCATGATCACCGGTTTAAGTAAGGCAACGTGAAACACCGGGTGCACACGAAGAGAAGGGGGGAGATCCAGCTCATATGCCACTCTATTATTAATTTTCCTTTTTACTGGGAACGGTCCGATGAACTTTGGTTCAAGTTTCCTTAACCTGTACAGGTCCGCGCTATTGACAAAAGACGTCAACAGCGCGGACCTGAAAATCCGGGTGGATGTCCATGGACGTCCGCCCCTTTACACGCCCCCTGCGCGCACTGGGCGGCGGCGCGCGCGCGCCGCCGCCGCACGCTGCGTGGGCGTGCCCGCGGGTCGGGCGGACTCGATGTCCGCTCCTGACCCGCGATCGCCTTACAGAGCAGTAGAACTGGGAACCGCCGATGTAAACACGGCGGTTCCCCGTTCTGTGACAGGGGACAAACAGATCTACTGATCCCTGTCACTGGGATCAGTTAGATCTGTTATGTCCCGACCAGCCCATCCCCCCCACAGTTAGAACACACCCAGGGAACATTGTTAACCCCTTCACTGCCCCCTGCTGGTTAACCCCATTCACTGCCAATGACATTTATACAGTAATCAGTGGACATTTAAATTTCTGATCGCTGAATAAATGTCATTGGTCCCAAAAAAGTGTCAAAAATGACCGACATGTCCGCCCGGATATCAAATTCCCAATAAAAATCGCAGATCGCCGCCATTACTAGTAAAAAAAATAATAATAATAAAAACGCCATAAATCAATTCCCATAGTTTGTAGACGCGATAACTTTTGCGCAAACCAATCAATAAACGCCGATTGCGATTTTTTTTTACCAAAAATATGTAGAAGAATATAAATCGGCCAAACCCAATAAATAATTTTTTTTTTTTTTTTATTTTGGGATATTTATTAGAGCAAAAAGTAAAAAATATTGTTCTTTTTTCAAAATTGTCGCTCTTGGTTTTGTTCATAGCGCAAAAAATAAAAACCGCAGAGGTGATCAAATACCACCAAAAGAAAGCTCTATTTGTGGGGAAAAAAGGACATCAATTTTATTTGGGTACAACGTCGCACGACCGCGCAATTGTCATTCAAAATTCAACAGCGCTGAAACCTGAAAATTGGTCTGGGCAGGAGGGGGGTTTAAGTGCCCAGTAAGGAAGTGGTTAAGGGACAGGATAGCTTCAAATTTTTGGTTGCTAACCAGATTGCTCGGTTGCAGGTCTAACTCCCCTCGTCTCCCTCTGTCAAAAGCTCTCTTGTTGCATCCCTACGTCCGGGATAATGTCTCCTGCGGGAGTCTGTTATTTTCTTCAAGAAAACTTGTAATAACCTGTACTGCGCGCACCGCACTTTTTGGTACCAAGTTGGGTAGGAAGGTGGGGTGGTAGCCGAGATTCGCCCAGAACGGAGATTGGTTGTTGGTAGAGTGAACAGCGTTATTGTAGGCGAATTTGGCTACCGGTAGCAGTGAGACCCAGCTGTCCTGGGAGAAGGAAGAGTAGCAGCGGAGGTATTGCTCTAGGGTCTGGTTTGTTCTCTCCATCTGACCATTGGTCTGTGGGGGGTAAGCGGAGGAGAACGCCAAATCGATTCCCAAAGCCGAGCATAAGGCCTTCCATACCCGAGACGTGAACTGCACTCCATGATCAGACACTATGTTGGTGGGGATCCCGTGGAGGCGAACAATTTCTCTAATAAAGGTTTCCGCTGTTTTGGTTGCAGAAGGGGTGCCTTTCATGGGAATGAAATGTGCCATCTTAGTGAGACGGTCAACTACTACAAAGATGGTGGTGAATCCTATGGATGGGACAATTCAACTATAAAGTCTATGGAAATCTGTGACCACGGGCGCTCAGGAATAGGAAGCGGATTCAATAACCCCCAGGCCTTGGTTCTGCCGATCTTTTTGCGAGCACAGGTGGGGCAGGCACCGACATATTTCCTGCAATCCTTGTTAGCAAGAGGCCACCAAAAGGAACGTGTAAGCAGATCTGCAGTCTTGCGACCACCAAAATGTCCTACTAATTTGTGGTCGTGGCATAGTTCCAGTACTGCCAAACGTTGTTCTTCAGGGACAAAAATCTTTGTACCATACCACCACAGCCTGTTTTGCGTAGTTAGCCTGGGATCCAATGGGATAGAGGACCCGGCCAGAGATTGACTGATTTGCGATAATAGATCCTCTTGAGTCAAGAGAAAGCTCAGAGAAGGGATAATGGTGTCAGGTGGGGAGGATCCCCTGGTTCATGGAACATTCGTGACAGAGCATTTTTAGACCCGGGCCTGTCTGTAATATGTAACTGAAACCGTGAAAAGAAGGAGCCCAACGAGCCTGACGGGGTTTTAGTCTTTTGGTGTGCGCAGGTACTCCAAGTTTTTATGGTCTGTGAAGACTAGAACTGGGTGCGAGGCCCCTTCCAACAGGTACCACCATTCCTGCAAAGCAGATTTGATAGCTAGAAGCTCTCTCTCTTCCACGTCATAGTTCCTTTCCGGAGGTGTGAGCTTCTGAGAGAAGAAGGCAATGGGGTGGAGTGCTGCCTTTGGTCCCCGTCTTTGGGAGAGTACCGCTCCGACCGACGTCTCAGAGGCGTCCACCTCCATGATATAAGGTAAAGCAGAGTCCGGGTATTTCAGGACCGGTGGTGAGGAAAAGAGTTTTTTAAGCAACTGGAATGCTGTTTGGGCTTCAGAGCTCCAGTAAAGCATTTGTTTTCCTTTGTAAGCTGGGTGTTGGCAGCAGAGAACCCCTTAATAAACTTTCTGTAGAAATTTGCAAAGCCTACAAAGTGTTGAACCGCTTTCTTGTCGGTTGGTATCGGCCAGTCCACTATAGCTGAGACCTTCTGGGGGTCCATGGTTATGCCTGAGACAGAGAGGATAAAGCCCAAGAAGGAGATACTGGAACATTCAAATGCACAATTCTTAGCTTTAGCATATAGTCCTGATGAAGACGGCTTAGTACACTCTTCACGTGCCTGCGATGCTCCTCCAGGGAAGGGGAAAAAATTAGGATATCGTCCAAATAAATAACCACGAACAGATCAAGGTAGTCCCAGAAAACATAATTTACAAGATGCTGAAAAGTGACAGGGGCGTTACAAAGCCCGAATGGCATGACAAGGAATTTGTAATGACTGAACCGGGTTCGGAAAGCCATTTTCCATTCATCCCCTTCCCTGATGCGGATGAGGTTGTAGGCCCCATGGAAGTCCGGTTTAGAGAAGACAGTGGCAGAGCCGAGTCTCTGAAATCGCTCCGGAACTAAGGGGCAAAGGGTAGCGGTTCTTGACCATAATCTTATTGGGGTCTCTGTAGTCAATACAGGGTCTCAAAGACTGGTCCTTTTTCTCTACAAAGAATATTCCGGCCCCAGCGGGAGACGTAGAAGGCTGGATGAATCCTATTTTCAGATTTTCATCCAGATAGACCTTAAGGGCTGCTAGTTTCACTTTAGAAAGTGGGTAGATCCTGCCAAAGGGCACCTCCTTACCTGGTAGCAACTCAATTGGGCAATCATAGGATCGGTGTGGTGGTAAGACAACCATCCCCTTCTTGCTAAACATGTCTAGGAAGTCGTGATACACTGCGGGAACAGCAAGGCGAGTTTCGGGGTCCGGATCTGAGTCCAGACATAACACAGACGAGGGTAATTCCGGGGATTGCTAAAAACAGTGGTGGAGGCAATAGGAGGATTGAAACTGTACATTGCCAGTGACCCAGTCAATGTGAGGACTGTGTGCCCGGAGCCAGGGGAGCCCGAGAATGACAGGGAGGAGAGGGGATGCAATGGTGTCCAATAATAGGAGCTCAGAGTGACCATCAGATGTCCGGGTTAGGACGGTCTCATGAGTGACAGCACCAGACTTAATGGTGGACCCATCAGCCAAACGGATGGTCATCTGGTGAGTCTTGGGTTTTGAGAGGAATCCGGTGCTGGGCTGCAAAGTTCAGGTCCACAAAACAACTACATGCTCCAGAGTCAATGATTGCTGGAATTTGGATATTCCCGCAGTAGGATGGAGAGAACCAGGTGAGTCTTCTGGCTAGGCAAGAACAGTACCTATAGAGTATACAGTCACCAGATAGGGGTATACAGAGTCCCAGATAGGGTATACAGTCACCAGATGGGGTATACAGAGTCCCACATAGGGTATACAGTCACCAGATATGGTATACAGAGTCCCAGATAAGGTATATAGTCACCAGATAGGGTTATACAGCGTCCCAGATAGGGTATACAGTCACCAGATAGGAATATACAGAGTCCCAGATAGGATATACAGTCACCAGATAGGGGTATACAGAGTCCCAGATAGGGGTATACAGAGTCCCAGATAGGGTATACAGTCACCAGATAGGAGTATACTGTTACGTACCTGGGAGGCGAGCCAGACGGTAGAGGGAGACCTCTCCTACAACTCCGGCTAGCGGGCTGATGGGAGTGATACAGCAGCCGCGGGAGCACGGCGGGGTAAAAGTGCCTAGTCAGTCCGGGAACAGCAGAGCAGGATGCTGGAGCAAACTGGCTGGACAGCAGAGCAGGATGCTGGAACAGACCGGCTGGACAGCAGAGCAGGATGCTGGAACAGACTGGCTGGACAGCAGAGCAGGATGCTGGAGCAAACCGGCTGGACAGCAGAGCAGGATGCTGGAACAGACTGGCTGGACAGCAGAGCAGGATGCTGGAACAGACTGGCTGGACAGCAGAGCAGGATGCTGGAACAGACTGGCTGGACAGCAGAGCAGGATCAGGCAGGCCGGTTCAGCAATGAGCAGGCAAACAGCAGGCAGAAGGGGCAGGCAAGGACAGGTCACAAGGCAGGCGGGGTCAAGGCAGGCAGTGATCAGACAAAGGTGAAGGACAAGCCGGGTCAAGGTCACAGAGAACAGGTAACAGGATCACAGGTTCAGGAACGCAGAAGCTGCAGCCCAAACAGCAATGTGCCAGTGCAGAAGCCTTGTTTAAATAGTCCTTCTGGCGCCAATGTTCGTATCAGCCGCGCGCATTAACATATACAGTGTCCCAGATAGGGTAAACAGAGTCCCAGATAGAGTATACAGTCACCAGATAGGGGTATACAGAGTTCCAGATAGTGTATACAGTCACCAGATAGGGGTATACAGAGTCCCAGATAGGGTATACAGTCACCAGATAGGGGTATACAGAGTCCCAGATAGGGTATACAGTCACCAGATAGGGGTATACAGAGTCCCAGATGGGGTATACAGAGTCCCAGATAGGTGTATACACCAGATAGGGCAGTGCTCTCCACATGGCAGTGTCGGCAGGAGCCCGTGGGGAGTTTTAGACAAGAACTAACATTACAACTACCCCCCCACGGGCTCTAGCTGACACTGCCATGTAGAGGGAGAGCAGTTCTGCTCTCTTCAGCTAACAATGCTGCAGTGCTTGCTGCCTTACCTGAATATGGAGTAGACGCTCCATGTCAGCTCAGACAGCACTGCCATCTCTCCTGTCCTTCGCCGCACAGTCCCACCCCCGCCCACCGCACCAATCACTGGCAGTCCAGTGCTCAGGGCAGCCAATTAGTGAAAGTAAGTACGCCTCTTTGGCACACTTACTTTCACTTTTAAGACTGGTCAATAGGCTCACTACTTGCTGTCAGCAGACAGCAAGGAGCCGAGGAAAAAAAAAAGTCAATATACCGGTGCCCCTTATGGACCAGCCGCCGCTGATTGTGGGACAAGCGCCTCTGTCTTTCTTCTGGGGTGAGAGACGGGCAATGGAGGCCAATCTGTAAGGGCTCTGAGTTGTCTTCTGGAGAGGAGGACACTGGAAGAGCAGACCTTTTGGTGCTGTGCTCCCACAGGTGGCGGTCAATCTGGATGGCCATATCGATCAGAGCGCCCAGGGACTGGGGTACACCCACACAAGCTAGCTCATCTTTGAGTTTCTCGGAAAGGCCTAGCCGAAATTGGTAACAGAGAGCCGCGTCATTCCACGCGGTGTCAGCGCTGGAACTCGGAAACATAGTCCTCCGCTGTACAGTGGCCCTGCTGGAGCACGTGGAGCGGCTTCTGCGGTGGTGGCTTGGTGAGGGTCCTCGTAAAGCCGAGTCATAGCTAGGAAGAAGCGTGCAAGGTCAGTGGTTTCTGGGGTCTTTTGCTCAAGTAACTGGGCCCAGGCCTGAGGCTCATCCAGAAGAAGGGATATTGCCAGTCCCACCTTGGTGGTTTTCTGGGAGAAGGTGCGGGGCTGGAGAGCAAAAAACAGTTTGCATGAGTTGAGAAAAGCCCGAAATTTCTTAACGTCCCCCCGTGAACCGTTTGGGCAGTGGCACCTTGGGCTCTGTGGGCAATGTGACAATGGTACGGAAAGGAGGTGAGTCGGACCTGGACATGGGTGGTGCAGAGATCTCCAAAACCCGGCCCTCCAGCCGGGTGTAGCCATCTTGAAGATCTTTCACCGCTTGAGTAAGGCCAGCTAGATGTACACACAGTTCTTTCACAGGAGAGGGCCCCTGTGCAGACTCGGACATGCCTGTCCGTTACTGTCACGTACCTGATGGTAGAATCTGGCTTATGCAGTGGGCAACCTCTCTTACTACCCTGATTTGGGAGCCCCTGGTAGAGTAGACAGGCGGCTCAGGAGTGCAGGGTAGCACGAGGGTTGGACTGGGTCACGGATGGTAGGTGAAGGTCCACTGAAGAACTCGTGCTGACTGAAGAGTGGTACAGAAGGAGGAGGCGGAGGGATGGTCGGGTACAGGCAGGGTTGGCAACAGACGGGTAGCAGAAGTACACAGGGGTCAGGCAGAGAAGTGGTAGTAGACAAGCCGGGGTCAGTGCAGGCAGATAACAAGCAGGTCAGAGGATAGCCGGGTCACAGGTAACAGGAAGCTCCAATAAACAGGTCACAGGGGGGGTCACAAGTGCAGGAATGCTGTAGAATGGACAGCACTTATTTCCTGGTGCTGTCCATTCAAATAGGCTGTCTTGCGCCAGTGACGGCGCGCATCCGTGTGCACACCTCCCGCATGCGCCTGCACTCCCGCACACGCCTGCGCACAGGCATTCCGGTGGGGCTCTCAGATCATGGATCCTGACAGAGTGGCTCTGGAAGGTGTAATCCGCTGGGAAAATCTAAGTGACCTACTGTATTACAGGTGGTCATGGTGATCTGGTGAGTGGAACTGGAGGATCACAGAGGTTATTCACGGAGGATAAGCACATGAAGCAAATGGCATAATATTTTTTCAGGAATTTTTCACAGCATTGAGAACTTTTTGAAATATTTTGCATGGACACTTTAATATGTTTGGTGTATAATAATATGTTAAGCCCTGTATATGTGGTAATCAATATTATTTGACACTTAAGTTTGGATGTTATAATACAGCAGCTGGTGTATGTGTAACGGATCCTAGAGCTGGTGAATTGAGGTGATATCAATCTAAAATGTGTTTTTTTTTATTTGTGAACCATAGGAAAGGATTGTAACCTCTGTTGGGTTTTTATTGTTTGTGTCTGATCTAGGGAGATTTTCTCTTGCTTTCTGTCCCGGTGACCAAAGCGGAAATGAGGAAACAGTAATAAAAACCTAGCAGATGTTCTAAACCTTTCTACACTCTATCCAAAGCAAACATTAGCTTGGGCATAAGTTACATAATTTGGTAAGATTCTTTGAAAATATCAGCCATGTGTTTACAACATTTAATCTAACAGTTTTAATGTACAATTATGTTTACATGTTGGAAAATAATGGCAAAAATGGCCTTATGCAATAGATGAAGAGTACTAATTTTAACTGCTTACAGTAAGACATAGCAGCCAGTCCATCAATCACTGCTCTGACATGACCAGAGTTTATTATGATTGGTTGAACAGCACAGTGCATCTTCTTGTGAGATCTGCCAAATGGTGTAGTACTTATTTTCAAAAGAGTAGTCTCTTTAAAGTGGAGTTCCATCCAAAAATGGAAGTTCCCCTTTAAGCACTCACCCCCCCTTCTATGGCACATTTGGCATGTCATTTTTTGTGGGGGAGCAGATACCTAGTTTTGACAGGTACCTGCTCCCACTTCCACTCCGACCTGCTCCCACTTCCACTCCATTATTTTGCACAGGTGATTTAATCACTTTCACTGCTTTAGTAATTACCACAGCCGTTGTATCTGAGGGAAACCCTGAAAACATGACTTGTTGGGGGTACTTGAGGACTGGAGTTAAGAAACATTGGCCTAGGCGACTCGAGAGGAAGTTCTCCTCTCCATTCCCTCCCTGCAATCTTCTGGGGCACGTCACAGATCCCAGAAGATTGCCAGGTGTTCTGCCGAAAACTCCAACTCGCCACAATCTCCAACCACGTTACTTCCGGTAACTCTCCAGCAGCAATAATTAGAGATTTCGATGACTTGGCTGTTTTACACAGAACACCGGCAGCATATACACTACATTCAGGGGGGGAGCGATGAGGGTCGCAGCAGTCACGATGAGGGTCGCAGATTGCGACTGGGCCCTTCAGTTATGGCAGTCCGGGGGGCCCGCCCGCTATTATAAGGGGCCCGCTGCCCGCCCTAACGCATGCCCGTCCGCCATTGTGATCCCATCTGTGACTGCTGCTGTGAATGAAAGAATGTAAACAAGCAGCAGTGCACTCACTGCTTGTTGCCCCGCCTGTCCGTTTGTTCACGCTGTGTGAGGAGGGGGGAGCCTTTCTCCTGTTGGCCACTGACGCTGAGGGGAGGCAAGGCAGAGCTGAAAGACTGAGTCTTCTGGACTGCCCCGCCTATCTCAAATCCACTCCATAGAGAATACATGTAGGGAGGCGGGCGGTCACTGAAATCGAAAGTCATCTGATAGTGACACACCAATGATGAGTGAAGGGGGAGGAGCTCCATGTGCGAGTCCCCATGAGGAAAGGAGTGAATACCTCCCTGGCACAGTGACGGAATTCAGATGGGGGAATTGACTGATCATCATGTAAGTTAAGTTAAAAAAATGCCAGTGGTGCAATCGATCTCCAGCCTCACTTCTGCCTCTTGCTGAACCCACCCCACCACCACCGCAGATCTTATCCCTACCTCCCATCAGCCCATCCACCTGTCTGCTGCTGTGAGGGGCCCCTCCACTATTGTGAGGGGCCCACTCCACCCACCCTCCGCTATTGTGAGGGGCCCACCCACCCATCTGCTTCTGTGAGGGGCCCACCCACCCTCCGCTATTGTGAGGGGCCCACCCGTCAGCTGCTGTGAGGGGCTTGCCCGTCCGTTTGCTGCTGTGAGGGGCCCCTCTGCTAATGTGAGGGGCCAACCCCCCATCTGCTGCTGTGAGGGTCCCTCTGCTATTGTGAGGGGCCCGCCTGCCTATCTACTGCTTTGAGGGGCCCTTCACTATTGTGAGGGGCACACCCACCCATCTGCTGCTGTGAGGGGCTTGCCCTTCCGTTTGCTGCTGTGAGGGGCCAACCCCCCCATCTGCTGCTGTGAGGGGCCCCTCCACTATTGTGAGGGGCGCACCCACCTGTCTGCTGCTGTGTGGGCCTCTCTGCTATTGTGAGGGGCCCGCCAGCCTAACTACTGCTGTGAGGGGCCCCTCCACTATTGTGAGGGGCCCACCAGTGGTGGCTGGTGAAGTTTTAGGATGGGGGTGCCAGGCCCCGTCCTTCCTTTTTGACCCCTCCTACTTCTCATAAGCCCCACCCCTTATAGAATCCACCCACTCCATCCCCTGTATTCCACATATTGTGTCAGGAGTACACAGGTGGGGTATATATCAGCCAGTAACACAGTATGTAGCCAGTACACAGGTATTACAGCCCAGTACACGGGTATTACAGCCCAGTACACAGCAATTTACAGCCAGCCAGTACACATGTATTACAGCCAGCCAGTATACAGGTATTACAGCCCAGAACGCAGGTATTGCAGCCCAGCACACAGGTATTGCAGCCCAGCACGCAGGTATTACAGCCCAGCACGCAGGTATTGCAGCCCAGCATGCAGGTATTGCAGCCCAGTACACAGGTATTACAGCCAGGCTGTCTTTAAATATATAATTGCAATGTGAAAATCATGCTTTTTCGGGCGGGGGGGCCCTTCATGATTCCTTGCACCGGGGCCCTGAAGGTTCTAGTTACTCCACTGACTACAGTACACAATATAATAAGGAGACATTGTTAGTCCGCCCCCTAGTAACCAACAACATGGCCGCTCCCAAGGTGGCGACAACTTTTTTCCCTCCTTACCCAAAACAGCCAACTCGTCATGTACCGTAGTGCATACGCTGCCGGTGTTCAGTGACAACAGTCAACTCATGGAAATCTACAATTATTGCTGTTGGATACTCACTAGAAGTGAGGTGGTTGGAGATTTTGGTGAGTTGTAGTTGCGGCAGAACACCGGCCATTGAGGATGTGCAGCGCAACTCGCACATGCGCAATGTGCACCCGACTACAAAGCTGGAAGCTGTCACAGCTGGATGCCCACACACTAGTGATGCCAGTGCCGCTGAGAGGTGAGGGAAAGAACCAAGGGTTCGGGCGGCTGTATTGCTGAATCGTGGGACAGGTGAGTGTATGTTTATTATTAACCACTTGCTTACTGGGCACTTAAACCCCCCTCCTGCTCAGACCAATTTTAGGCTTTCAGTGCTGTCGCATTTTGAATGACAATTGCGCGGTCATGTGACGTTGTAACCAAACAAAATTTTTATAATTTTTTCCCACAAATAGAGCTTTCTTTTGGTGGTATTTGATCACCTCTGAGGTTTTTATTTTTTGCGCTATAAACAAACAAATGCGACGATTTTGAAAAGAGAACAATATTTTTTACTTTTTTGATATAATAAATATCCCCCAAAAAAATATAAAATAGAGAATTATTCATCAGTTGTGGCCGATATATATTCTTCTACATATTTTTGGTAAAAAAAAATCGATTTGGTTTGCGTAAAAGTTATCGCATCTACAAACTATGG
Organism: Glandirana rugosa; assembly: GCA_018402905.1. Lineage (NCBI taxonomy): Eukaryota > Metazoa > Chordata > Amphibia > Anura > Ranidae > Glandirana > Glandirana rugosa. Next base: position 949,761 of record BLSH010501599.1, read on the forward strand.
GAATTGATTTATGGCGTTTTTACTATTTTTTTTTTTTTTTACTAGTAATGGCGGCGATCTGCGATTTTTATCGGGACTGCGATATTGGGGTGGACATGTCGGACATTTTTTGGGACCAATGACATTTATACAGCGATCAAAAATGTAAATGTCCACTGATTACTATGTAAATGTCATTGGCAAAGAAGGGGTTAACATGCAGGGGGCAGTGAAGGGGTTAACTGTGTTCCCTGGGTGTGTTTTAACTGTGGTGGGGGCGGGTCGGGACATAACAGATCTAACTGATCCCAGTGACAGGGATCAGTAGATCTGCTATGTCCCCTGTCACAGAACGGAGAACCGCTGTGTTTACATCGGCGGTTCCCCGTTCTGCAGCTGCTACAGATGATCCGAGCCCACACATCAAGTCCGCCCGACCCACGGGCACGCCCATGTAGCTTGCGGCGCCCGCGAGAGCGCACCACCGCAGGCTGTGAGTGTGCGCGTGGGGAGCGTGCACAAGGACGGACGTCTATGTACGTCCGCCGGGCAATTCAGATCCACGCTGTAGCCGTCTTTCGGCTATAGCGCGGATCTGAACTGGTTAATCAGCACATACACTTTTTGTAGCTGTGACTTTTAATAAACACAAAACTCACTGGAACTCCGCTTTAAATATGGATATATCCACCTGAAACAATAATAATAATAAAATGATAAGCGTTGAGCAGCTGATATATATATATATATATTTATCTTAAGTTATTGTGATTTTGGTGCATATAGATCATAGCAGCTCACAATAGACACGGTGGGTATTTATCTTGTGAGATTCCATGGGATCTGGCCAAAGGAATGGTGAAATCATCATCACCTTTGTACCTTTGAAACAAGGGTAAAATTAGTATATTAAGTAACTTTTTACCCATGGTTTTCTTTATCTTTTCATTTTAGCCCAGTAGTTTGGCATGGGTGAGGGCCCTGGTAAATAAGCACACCTTACCTTGTTAGTACACGGTTTCTAATAAAATATGAAACAGTGAGGTCTAAAACAGTGAATAGGTTTATAAAAAGGAATAGACCTCCCCTTTTTATTGACCATAATTCCTTTATATGAATGGTGTACTGTATATTTCCTATTATATCTTTTCTTGCTGCCATATCTGTACCGGACAATACAATTTCACAGATAATATGATGAGCTAGGCTAAGACTCTTCAGCGGATTTCTCACTATAATCAGTTATAGTATGGTAAAGCTATGGATACTGGAGAAATTTATTCACAATCTGCCAGCAGTTTGGCCACCAGGGTCCTGGAGAGCCAAGTTTTCCAGAAAATGTCCTCAGTTTACAGGAATATCATTTTCTTAAATTACATCTATTTTTATTTTCTTTATTCTAGTGTGTATGTTTGCTTATTTATATCAGTCTGAGCAGTATAAATCATGCTGAAGAAAATATTTTATATATAGACGCTCACTGTTTGTTTAATGTTTTCAAGTCAAATGCACGCAAAACCAATCAATTCCCAATAAGAGGCTGATGTCCTATTTCCAGACCATATAGATAAATATTGATGTAGCTATTACAATACCAGCATAGAGGACCACCTTTCATGATAAAAATCGTATAAAGATAAAATACCATAAGAAAAACCATACAAAATTGTTGGATAAGGACCTGGTGTATCTCCACAGAGGCCAAATATAAGACCATCCTTCATGACAAGAAATTGAAGTAGTAAATAGATAAGGCATAATATGCTGCTGGGTAAAAACTGTAGCGCATCCATACAAAAGCCAGACGCGTTTCTGTGGGAGTATCCACTTCTTCAGGGGCAGATGCAATGCTTGTCTACAGAGAAAACATAAAAATAAAAGTATATCAATGACACATGAATCCCATGAAAAATCTAAGCATGGAAACAGGATGCTGATAGGAACAGCATATCCATGTACTTACATGTATAACTATCATATAGAAACAAAAAGTCTGGAGGGAACAACCAGGGCTCAGTGCTGACAAATCTCTCTGGCAGCACATCACATACACTTGGCAAACATGACATTTGTCAATACTGATCCCTAGCAATCTCACGTAAGTCCATCTCACACAGTTTCTTTCACCCCTATGCACCATTCACCTACTCTGTGGCTCTTTTTGTGGTTGGAACCTTTGCAATCTTGCATATGTGCTTCCAATCACTTTACTGATTCTTTTTGTTCCCCACTCATTCTTTGTACAACTGTTGCTTTCACCCTAGCACATCACCACTATTCCTCTCACAGTTATTTTCTTTTTTCCTCTGCCTTTTCTTACCTTATCACACCACTCATATACACTGTTGTACTTATTTTGCTATAGACCCCCCACCCCTTCAACCTCTGCAGCAGTGCTGGCACCACTTATACATCTATTTCCCAAAGACAATCTCTGGATATGACGCTGAGCATGTGCACTCAACTTCTTTGGTCAACCATGGCGAGGCCTGTTCTGAGTGGAACCTGTCCTGTTAGACCGCTGTATGTTCTTGGTTACCGTGCTGCAGCTCAGTTTCAGGGTCTTGGCAATCTTCTTATAGCCTAGACCATCTTTATGTAGAGCAAATATTCTCTTTTTCAGATCCTCAGAGAGTTCTTTGCCATGAGGTGCCATGTTGAACTTCCAGTGACCAGTATGAGAGAGTGAGAGCGATAACACCAAATTTAACACACCTGCTCCCCATTCACACCTGAGACCTTGTAACACTAACGGATCACATGACATTGGGGAGGGAAAATGGCTAATTGGGCACAATTTGGACATTTTCACTTAGGGGTGTACTCACTTTTGTTGCCAGCAGTTTAGACATTAATGGCTGTGTGTTGAGTTATTTTGAGGGGGCAGCAAATTTACACTGTTATACAAGCTGTACACTCACTACTTTACATTGTAGCAAAGTGTCATTTCTTCAGTGTCGTCACATGAAAAGATATAATAAAATATTTACAAAAATGTGAGGGGTGTACTAACTTTTGTGAGATACTGTATCTCTTTGTCTCTTTATCTATCCTGACTACTGTCTCAAATGTAAGTAATCTTTTAATAATGGCATGCAATGCCAAGCTGCACTTTTCAAAGCGAGCAAAGTCCTTTCTTGTATTATAGACTCCAAAGAAAGAGATAGCATTTCCCCCCTGTACAAATCATTAGAAAGACTACATCTGGAATATACAGTTCCGTTTTAGGCACAGGTACACAAAAAGGATATCGGGGGAACTGGAGAAAGTGCAGAGAAGGGCAACCAAACTGATAAGAGGCATGGAGGAGCTCAGTTATGAGGAAAGATTAGAGGATCTGAATTTATTCTCTCTTGAGAAGAGCAGATTAAGGGGGGATATGATCAACAAGTACAAATACATAAGTGGTCCATATAGTGAACTTGGTGTTGAGTTATTCACTTTAAGGTCATCACAGAGGACAAGGGGCACTCTTTATGTCTAGAGAAAAAAGGATTTCATCTCCAAATACGGAAAGGTTTCTTCACAGTAAGAGCTGTGAAAATGTGAAATGGACTCCCTCCAGAGGTGGTTCTGGCCAGCTCAGTAGATTGGTTAAAAAAGGCCTGGATTCTTTCCTTAATTTACATAATATAACTGGGTACTGACATTTATAGGTAACGTTGATCCAGGGAAAATCTGATTGCCTCTCAGGGGATTAGGAAATATTTTTTCCCCATGCTGTAGCAAATTGGATCATGCTTTGCTGGGGTTTTTTTGCCTTCCTCTGGATCAACTGTAGGTGAAGGATTGTATGATTTTTTTTTTTTTAATTGGTTGAAGTAGATGGTCTTTTTTCAACCTGACTATTCAATCTCAAAAATAAATGGCAACATGATATACCACATCTGGATAGAGAGAATTGGACTGAGATCTGGGTTTTGCCATTCAGACAGCTGGTATCTCTCAAAGACAGGATGATACAATTCAAAATTCTCCACAGAGCATACTACACAGCAGAATTGATTTACTAAAACTAGAGAGAGCAGCATCTGGTGTAGCTGTGCATGGTAGCCAATCAACTTCTAACTGCAGCTTGTTCAATTAAGCTTTGACAGAAAAACTGGAAGCTGATTGGTTTTTATACAGAGCTGCACCAGATTTTGCACCCTCCAGTTTTAGTAAATCAACTCCAGACCCTGCAGACTTTAAAAATTGAATCCTGCACTTCCCCTGCTTGCTGGCAGTTTGGATAACTTAAAGGAGCTTTTTTTCATATATTCTGGACCTATTCTCATATCTCCATATTCTGGCAAGAGGCAGTAAATTGTATTAATAAAGTTGCTTTAGCTCATCTAATTCCTTCACCCAAAATCTGTCTATTGGGCTTAGTAGAGGATACGGCTCCTACCACTGCCGCAAGAACACTCCTGGGCCTTTTTCATTTCTATGGAAGAACGGCTATTACCATGAATAGGAAAAAATCAGCAACTTCTTCTATCTTATTTTGGAAACAATTGATTAATTAAAATCGACCATTATAGCAAGATACATATGAAAATAGGGGAGGCACATGACAATTAATAAATGTCTGGGCAAGATGGTTGCACGTCTCATCAACAACAACTTACTTAGCCCTTCAATACGTCCCATTTCACTCTTGATGAGACCAGAAACGTGATCATTTCCTTATACCACCTTTTCCCAAGTCAGACCCAGTGAGGATGTGATGTGCCACTTTTTCCAACCTGTATACAGTGGACTAGCATATGAGCAAATATATTGTGTCAGGTAGCAGTTTTCATATATCAGCAACCTACCCTGTGTTGGTTGAGCTGCTTATAGTTTGTAAAAATTCTTCAAAACAAAATGATAATTTTATTAAAAAAAATTGATGTAAACCCTAGCTGGATGGCATTTATTTTACTATAGCCCAGTGTATCATATACCATTGCCATGATTTTTTTTTTCAAGTCTTGCTTCTCAGTGCTGATGATCTGCTTCCTGATATTGATAATGGTGAACCATACATGCACATTTAGCATCTACACAGCTGTTTATAGTCTCCAACAGGTCCTTATGTGACAGGATGACAATTGGAAGACAGTGACAAAGCATTATCACCCTATAACAGGAAGTTTAAAGCTGCAAATTTAAAAAGATTGAACATGACATTTAATATTAACCATTTGTCAACCACGCTATAGCCAAATGACGGCTACAGTGCGGCTGGCCAGTTTTGGGAGGCCGTAATATGATGTCCTCCCGTGATTGCACTTGTTGTGGCAAGCGGGCAGCATGTTCTGTGATCAACACTGCTTATCACAGATTGAGGTAAAGAGCCAATCAGCAGCTCTTTACCATGTGTTCAGCTGTGTCCAATCACAGCTGATCATGATGTAAACAGAAGCCGGTTATCGGCATTCCTTTGCTGACAGCATGAGGAAGGGAGAAGAGAGCCGATAACCAGCTTTTTTTTTAAAGGGACATCTTACTGATAATCAGGGCACTGATTATCAATGTCCTGATTATCGGTGCAGTCCCAACAGTGCCCATCAGTGTTGCCAATCTGTGCCCACCAGTGCTGCCAACCAATGCACACCAGTGCTGCCAATCAGTGCCTCCTCATCAGTGTCCCCTATCAGTGCCACCTATCAGTGTCCATCAATGCCACCTATCAGTGCAGCTTCAGCTTCATCAGTGCCCACCAATACTGCCTGATCATTGCCCATCAGTGCAGCCTATCAGTGCCCATCAGTGCTGCCTTATCAGTGCCGCCTCATCAGTGCCCATCAGTGCAGCCTCATCAGCACACATCAGTGAAGGATAAAAATCACCTGGTTGCAAAATTTTATAACAAACTATGAAAAAGTTTTTGTTTTTTTTCAAAATTCTCGGTTTTTTTTTGTTTATTTAGCAAAAAAAAAAAAAAAAACTGTGGTGATTAAATACCACCAAAAGAAAGCTCTATTTGTGTGAAAAAAATTATAACAATTTTGTTTGGGTACAGTGTTGTATGACTGCGCAATTATCATTCAAATTGTGACAGCTTTGAAAGCTGAAAATTGCCCTGGGCAGGAAGGGGATAAATGTGCCCAGTAGGCAAGTGGTTAATAAGTTATATGAGGTTTTAGTGATCCGGTTTACATCTACTTTGAAGTAAAGCTGTCACAGACCTGGGCAAAACTGACTGAGCATATGATAAAAAAGAATTCATAAGCAGAGGTTACCTTCAGTCAAAACCCCATGTCCCAACAATGAGTAAATCCAGAGATTGAGGCATCGGACGTTATATACACTTTTCTGGTAAAGGTTGAACTTGGTCCTGCTCATCACTAGCGTAATGAAAAGTGTAACAGAAAGGTGCGGGCCAAGATTAGCTTTTTCTGTAAAAGATTTTCGTGTAATTTCAGCTGTCATACTGTATGTCTGCGGCCATCTCAATAGATCATTTTGACAAAAAAATGTCATCATATGATCAGTTCAAGGTTGCAAGGTTTGTTAAAAGTTTACTCTAATATTAGGTGATAAGACTGTACACATGCTGCCAGGAAAATAATCTGCTTAGAATTAAATAGCTGAAAGGAAATAAGGATACTTCAATTTGCAATAAAAGAAAGTAAAAATAATTAATAGGAATGAATAATATACTAGCAGAAAAACATACAGGTGATTTCTAGCCCCAGACTCAAAGTGGAGAGGGAAGTCACATTGCATTTTGGGTTAACCCCTTGCCGACCGCCGATCGGCATCTGACGGCGGCAAGGTGGCTCGTGAGCGCAAATCGCCGTCATATGACGGCGGCTGCGCTCACGAGCCTAGTGAGCGCGCGCGCGCCGCCGGAGGCG